>CALSCE010009834.1:2738281-2785941 GCA_943593645.1 Bovichtus variegatus
GCACACGCGCACACACACTTACAGACTCGCACACACACAGGGAGACACACGCCCACCACTTCCGGCAGCCCCCCCCCCTCCTCCCTCTCTCACACCTCTCCACTGCAGACACGAAACATTCTACAACCCCTGGTGTGCCAGTGCTTCATCAACAGACACTACTGGCTCTACATCAAAACAGTATTTTGCATTCACACACAATGTGGTTTATCGTTTATACCACATAAAAAATATTTGTAACAGCAAAATGAAAAACAGAGAAAGCGTTAATGATTGGAATAAGTGGGTAGTAATGATAGTAATGATGATAATAATCATGATCAACATGTCATCCTAATTTAAGTTTGTATTGCGAGTGCTTTACATAAAATATGAATTCATTAATAACACAGAGTAATAGACAATAATGAAATAAGACAATACCATGAGAGTTAAACCAAATCCGGAGCAATTAAAAAACATTTTGAAACAAACATAAAATGTAATAAATAGATGATCTATAAAAATTGTAGAATTAGCCCAATTTTCTTCTTCTGATTTGGGGGAAGGTATACTGTAATAGGCAAGTTAGACAAAAGTAACTTCTATCAGTGTAAGAAGTAATCTATACACACACAAGTATGTGTAGACATATCTGATTACTATGCCAAAGAAGTGAGCCATCCAGCACCTTGGATGAATAATTTAGTGACATGATGAAGGAGTGTGTAAGGAAAAAGAGGAGGTTTGGCTTTGGATGAAAAATCATGTGTGGAAGATTTATAGGAAGGACACAAGACTCTGCCCCTTTAATTTTGTGTTGCTAGGGAAATGAAGCTGTTTACTCTAGCATCAGCCACACCGATGATGTCTGCCTGAACTCTCCATGCAGCCCCCTCATATGCGCGCACACACAAACACACACCCAGTCTTTCTGTATGTTTCTGTCATTTATTTCTGCAGTCCCACAATGCCCCTCCTCATGAAGTTTGTCAGTTCACATCAAAGTCATGAGTGGAAGACATGACAGGAAAGATGTGATGAAGTGGACATGCTGCACTTCCATCATATAAATGACTTTGATAGAAAACAAAAGTAGATGGAAAGTTCATTGTTGGGGCGAATCCAGAGGGTTATAGGACAGTTGAGCTAAAAATGATAAAAAGTAATCAATCCTGACATCTAGTGGCTTTTGTGTGGAATTGAGGGTGTGCATGTATGTATGTAGAATATCTGTCTGTCTTTTTCTTTATATAATGTAAGACCTTTAAGCCCACTTCCCACAGACCTAGTATGTAGGTCAAGGCCTACGTAAGAATTACATAACTATACATTTTTTAAGGATTAAGCATTTTTTGTCAAATTGTAACAGAAAATGTTTATTTAAATGATGGAGTTAAATAATATGTTTAATTAACCATTGGACATATATAACATAATATGTTATATATGATATAATACATAACAACCAGAGTCTATTTGGGAAGGTAATAAGGAGTGTTCCGATTAAAACAATTTAGCCTGGCGCAAGATTGGAAAATCATCTAAAAAACATTTTTTATCAAATAATTTTTTGATGTATGCATAAACAGATTTGGTGGAAAGAAAATGGTTTTTTTTTGTAAACGTTAAAATAATATTTAGTAGTATACATAGGATAGGTCAATTATATCAAGATGAATAGCCACAATTTAAAAAAAATTATATTCTATAGATATGAATAAAATGCTAAGAGAAAAAAACATATATCAAGGATTTACATGAGTATGTGTGTACGAATAATAAGGATATTTTTTGTGTAAAAGTGAATTAGTATGTATAGCAGTAAAGCTATAATAGTAGCACAATAGTAAACTTTTTAATTCAAGGCTTTTGCTTATATGGATTACGGAAACTGATTTAAACTGTGCGCACAATCCAAATTGTAGTAAAGGGACGGTACTACATTACGGCCTTCGGCTGCGACGTCACCCGGTGACTATGTTTGATCCAGTTGGGCCGCCGTACTTGTTGTGTTTTTGTTTTAGTGAAAGCAAAGATGGCGAACGAACTGGACAGAGTGCGAATCTCAGCTGCGGAACTCCGAGCTGAAGCGTCGAATTCAATCAATATTACTGACTGTCAGAAAGGTGAGAGGAATTGAACTACATACTTGGAGGGAATACATTCGTGAAAAAGTCGACAAATTCAAGCGAAGAAGTATCCCAAGTTAGCTGGAAGTAGCCTACGGAGTTGCTAAGTTTGTAACCAGCTAATGTTGTTAGCTAGCTAGCTATCTGCCTGGCCGTTCTTTGGTCCGTTTTAAACGCCCCCTTCAACAGCGGAGAATTTATGTGCGACTGTGGTCACGATTGAACCACGTTTCTAATCATCGCGCTGTTCTTTACATTCAGTCCCAATACTTTAAGTACATTAGGAGAAGGAATGTGTCCGTAATATTTGAATGTACCGTTATCGTTAAACGGTGTTACGACAGATAAGCTCGACTCTTGTAATCGTTAAACGTTAGTTAACGTCTGAGAAGTAGCTAACGTCAGCCAACCTTTACAGTTTCGTTATTCCGCCGAAGAGAAAAAACGTTTATTTGAAAACTTGATATAAAAAGTATTCAATACAGTAATGTGTGTTTCTCATATTGTGGGATGTATCGAATGTTTATTTGTAGCTGCACATTGCCCATGTTCACTTTTTCTCTCTCACAATTACACTCAGAGAATGCTTTCTGACATTTACTGTAAGGTAGTTTCTGTTTGTAAAACGCGGTGAACTTTTTTTTCATGCTTAATTAATGCAGTGTTTAATTGGTGGCGTTAATGTGTGAATACAAGATTCAAGATCAAAAAAACACTTTGATTACATAATGATACAAAATTGCATAATAAGCAAACAACATACATTGCATTGCACCCATGTAAGACTTTCATACAATGCCATTAATACAAAAACAATTCCATGAATAAATTAGAGCAGGTGTGCAAAGCTGCATTAAAAAGTAGTGACTTGTCCTTGTTGTGAATGGATATTGCAGTGGAAAAGAAAGAGTTAAATGTGGGTGAATGGGCACACATTTTTAAGAACTATAATTGACCGCATACACAAAAAAAAATTCTCAGATCAGAGAAGAATCAGAAAAAGTAATATTCTATACTGTGTAACCTGTGGGCCTATTATAGAGAGTCAATTATTTATCTGAGCCTAAGTATTTATTTATCTAGGCTTTATCTATTTGTACAAAACTATGAATCAGAATCTATTTACCAGAATATAAAGCTGTGTATATTATATTTTTAATAACACAGACTCCTGCAGCGAGTCATCCCTAAGATGAAGCTATGTGTTTGTGATCCATTTTTAAAGATTTATGTCTTCGGTGGAAATGAATGGGCTTGGGGCTGAGTGTCACAGACAGGGCAGGGAAGTCGGGAAGTACCGACAGGCAGTCTGAGGCATTGTTGAATTTGTTTTGTTTTTGCCAAGAAAAGAAAAACAGAATATACCAACCTTATTCTTTAATACGTTTACTCCAACTACTTTCTTTCTGTAGATGAGCAACAGGAGCATCACGTACACAAGCAGCAAAGGAAGTGGGAAGGAAAGCGCCCACGCCCTGAACTTCAGCGATACCAGCCGGTAGCTGGACATGGACGGTGTCACCGTGACAGTGAGGAGGGAGAAACTTGTCAAAGTGATCCCCCGGCCACTGATTCACATGGCCATGATAAACCACCACAGAGTGAGAAAAAGGTTGTCTCTGAAAAAGTTTTAGAGAGACACTGGTGCACAGACGGTGGGGCGGGCACTGACAAAAGGGAAGAAGACAGGATGAGAGGTGACGGCAGTAACACTCAGAACTATAGAAAGGGCAGCCACTCACAATCTAAATCAGAAGCAAATCAATTGAAAGGCTTTGTTGAAAATGACAGAGAACACCAGGAACCTGCTGGAGCTGCTAAACCCTCACGGAAAGCCCGCAAACCAGACCGAGAATTTTATCAACCTGGGAGCCGAAGGAGTGTTCAGGAAAATGACTGTGGAGTTGGAAAAGAGCAGGATAAGCCTCCACCTAGTAAGAATAAGCAGAAAACTGAGCCAGAATCCCAGTTGAGTACAGGGGAAGGGGAAGGGAACAAAAAAGCATCTCTTCAAAAGCAGGGAGAAAAAGATAAAGAAATAAAACGTATACAGGAAAACCAAAAATTGTCTAAATCCAGTGAGACAAACAGAAAGCAAGGAGGCAGAGATGTGGAAAAAAAAACATTACCCTCTGATGCTTTGGTGGACAAAATTACTAGCAAAGTAGAAAAACTCAGTGTCAAAGAAAAGGGTAAAGTGAGATGTGAAGGCCAAGCCGTCGAAGAGTTAAGTTGCAAGAGAGGGGAAACAACTGATAAAGAAAAGAGAGGCCAAGGCAGAAGAACAAAAGAGGAGGACGAAAAGGTAGAGAAGAAGAGGGAAAAAGGAAACCGCAGCAGAAGGGGAGGGGAGAAGGAAAGAGAGAGGAATCAGGATTCCAGAAGAGGAGAAGATGAAGCAGGTGGTGGAGGAAAGGGTGACCGGGGGAAAGCTGAGAAGGAAAGAGACAAGAGAGCAGCAGAAGCAGATCGGGATAATAAACCAGGCAAGACAGTAGAGACGCACCAAAGCAAAGGAAGAGAGAATCGCAGAGAAAGCAGGAAAGGCGACAACAACAACAATCGATCCAGAGACTCTGAAAAAGATGCTAAGACAGAAAGAAATGCAGACAGGGCAGTAGAAGGAGGCAATAGAAACAAATCTAATGCTAACAGCACAACACCAACCTCAAAACGTTATTCCAAATCAGATATTCGGCGCTCACGGAATCGAACTTACAGCAGTAGCTCAGCCAGCAGTGTCGCCAGCCTGGATGGTCCTGGAGTAGGGATGGATGTGGAGAGTACCAAGTGGCCACGCTTGGAGCCGAAGCACAAAGAGGGGATCGCCAATAGTGGAGCAGGACGAAGGAGTCATTTACAAAGCTGGACAACCAACGGGGAATCATCTACAGAATCAATGGAAGGAAGTGAGATGAGTGACAAAGCAGAAGATAGGAGGAGAAGAGGTGGCAGGGAAGAACCAAGTGCAGAGACGCGGAGGGAAGAAAGGAACAGACCAAAGGGAAACAGAGGTGGAGGTCGGGGAATCCTAAGGGTTTCTCTAGAAAAACTGCCGGGTACCACGTCACATAGTGGGGTTTCACAACATCGCAAGCCAGGCTTGGTTCCTCGTGGCAGAGGTGGGGGTATCTTGGTGCTTCCAGCTCGCACAGACATTTCTAATTCACCTGAGGTCGGGCAAAGGCTTCTTTTTGGTGGAATCAGGGGAGGAGCAGCTTGCAGGAGTAGAGGAGGCAGAGGAGGAGGTGTGAGACGACTCTGGGATCCAAATAACCCAGACCAGAAACCTGCTCTTACCAGCACCCAATCCTCACAGCATGCACCTCTTCAGCAGCCTATATATCTTCAGACTGGGGCTGGAATTGGACAACTTCACTTTCTGGACACAGACGATGAGGTAGCAGGCAGTCCTCCAGTGCCGCAAGGTGATCACTTTCGATCCCAGCAGGCTGCTGCCATGGCCTACTACAAATTCCAAAACTCTGACAACCCCTACGGCCACCCCATGCCCACCAGCAACCCACATAGTCCTAGTACCACCACCAGCCAGCGCTATCCATATCCTTATCATATGGGGCCCTACCAAATGGCTCCCGCTAATGGCATGTACCCTGGCCTTGGTGTGGGTCAGTTCTGTGGGAGTTACAGAGGAGCAGGTTATTCCCAGCCTGGTGCAGGAGGTAGTTTGACATTTGAAGAGGTGGAGCAACAAGCCAGAGGGGAGCTGGGGAGGATGCTGAGGGCTGCAGATGCACAGGAGCTCCAGCTCAGTAATCTGCTGTCCAGGGACAGAGTGAGTGCTGATGGACTGGATCGCATGGCCCAACTCAGGTTAGGATTTGGGGCAAAATATGTGTCTTAATGGTATTTTTCTGTTTGCTTGGTTTATGTTTTATTCTTGCACTACTTGTTTGGCTGTCAGTTGCCCCTTTTGACTAATTAATAATATACTCATCAGAACTGAGTCAGTAGATTTATTGAAGGAGTCCTGTCCTGTTATGCCCTCCTGTTTTCTAGAGCTGACCTTTTGGGGCTATATGAGCAGGTCATCCTGACAGACATCGACTACTCCGACTCGCAGAACGTGGATCAGGCTTTGTGGAAGAATGTCTTTTACCAGGTCATTGAGCGCTTCCGGCAGCTACTCAAAGACCCCACCTATGACAACACCCCTCATATAAGGAACATACTGCTCACGCTGCTTGATGAGGTAAGGAATGTGTGGGAAATACAGACGGGTCAAAGTTTCACAAAAAATGAAGAGGTTTTTGCAAGGGCCGTAAATATGAGGGATTTGTATGGCATTGAACATCTGTGTGCAGGATTCATAATCTTGCTTGAGGATACGTCAAGACAAATGCTAACAGTCTCTTTGGGCACTTTATTGGATATTGATCGGGAAGAAATCGCAGAATAGTACGATTGTATATAATTTGCTAAAACATATAAACAGTTTATTTGTGTTTTGCATAATAATCTTGGAAATATTTGTGTCAAACCATTTTACATTTTGTGTACATGCATGCATTAAAAATGCAGAAGTATATTTGTTTTCTTCACTTATCCGTTGTGATCATTGTCTGTGTTTTACAGGGGGCACTTTTCTTTGATGCGCTGCTGCAGAAGCTGCAGACAGTGTACCAGTTTAAATTACAGGATTACATGGATGGCATTGCTATCAGGGCTCGGCCATTACGCAAAACGGTACAGCAATACTCCTTTTAGTCTTATGTGTTTGTGTGTGCACCTAAGTTGTGTTCAAAGATGAATCAGATAATGCCTCTTAAAATGTATTAGATATACTCTATATATTCAATGTATACGCTTGAATTGGGCAACAAAAATGCAACTTGAAGCTTTTAAAATGTTTTCTCAAAGTAGTATAGTGGCAGTCACACATAAAATGTTACAATTTTTGAGCCAGGCAATGATCAGATAACCTCGTGTTACTAGCAACTAGTTACTTAATAGTTGTTATTTGTGTCTACAATTCTAACTGAACATTGTATGTTGTGAATTGTTAAAAGTTTCTTTTGTGTTTCTGTCTTTTTCAGGTGAAGTATGCACTCATCAGTGCTCAGCGCTGCATGATTTGTCAGGGAGATATCGCACGTTACCGGGAACAAGCCAGTGATTCAGCCAACTACGGCAAGGCTCGCAGGTAGGATGTAATTGGTATTAAACATTTAAATTAGTGACTGAGTTAGGAGACTACAATGTCAAAAATGTTGAGTCCGAGAATGTGGTCAGGAGTAGCTTTTTCACCGTGGATACATCTTTACACTTGTTCATATCATATCCATATCCATTTTTTTCGTAGCTGGTACCTGAAAGCCCAGCAGATTGCACCCAAAAATGGACGACCATATAACCAGCTGGCCCTACTGGCAGTCTATACAGTAAGTGATGTAGTTTAAGTAAGAATAGAAAGTTGAAAATTGGATATTAGGCTGAAAGAGTTCTTGCTTGGCATAATTGTATAAATGGAATTAAGGCACTTACTTTTTTGTAACTGACTGTATTTCTCCTGCTATTACTCAAAAATACAACTAGATTTTGAGTAATGATCTTCTCACTCCCACTGGGCTTTTGTAGGATACCTCACTCTCTTTCCATCTCTCTCGCTTACAGAAGCGGAAGTTGGATGCTGTGTATTATTACATGCGCAGCTTGGCAGCTTCCAACCCCATCCTGACTGCAAAGGAAAGCCTGATGAGTCTGTTTGAGGAAGCTAAGCGCAAGGTTAGACACAAACTTCAAAGTCATTCACTTGAACCATATAATTTACCTTTTGGACCAAAAACTTAAGGCAACGCAAGTGCTTGTTCTTTACAGACTTTTGTTTTTCGTAGACGGAGCAGCTTGAGCGAAGGAGGAGACAGGAGCATGAAGGGGGCTCCAGGGGCCCGGCAGTAAGAGGGAGAGGAAGAGGGGAAGATGGAGCACGTGTGGAGATTTGGATTCGCCCCAGCGGACAAGCGGCAACCCCATCCTCTCAGAGAGGAGGTAGTGAATCCAGCAGGGACTCTGAACAGGATGGAGAGCTGGGCAGTCTCAGCGCTAGTGATGTAAGATCCCTTTCTTTCTTTTGCTCTCTCTCATGCGTCATATGGCTTTTCATTTATGCACTCAAAGACACTGGTCTCCGTGAGCATATTTTACAGGTATTTTTAAATGTTTATTTTTTTCAAAACACTTAGACACAAGTGCCTGCCGACGTCTCCCACACAGTTTTATAGAGGATTTAATATCCCCCCTTTTCTTCGTAATCCAATTTATTATTTCCTCTGCTTTCAGTCTTTCCTCTCATTCAGTGTGTCCTCTACGTTTGTTTCTTTTGACTCACATTTATTCCCGCTGTCGTCATTTAATTATTTTCTCTTCCTGGGGCCTTCATTTCTGTTTACTAATCTTTTGTTTTCATCGCTGTTTGTTTGTTCAAAGATATTTTTAACTCTCTAATCTCTTTTACCACATTTTTTCATCTCTTAGTTATTTGCCCTTTTTTTGGTTTGTTTTTGCTTGCAGTGATTCACCATGTCCTGTATTTATTAGGTGGACCGGGCTATTTTCTCAAGTGTTTGTATGGAGTAATTGTGTGAAGGAAAATATTTGCATACTCGTAGCTACAATGCAAACGTTTTTTTTTAATAATCTACCAATGTTTCAACATAACTGTCTCCTTCAGGGTATTGATGGACAAAAAATTATTTTATATACTTAAATTATACAAAGTAATTGGACATCTATCTATCCTTTTGTTCGCTATGTATTCTGTCAATTGTCACAGTTGCATTTCAGATGGATGCACAGGATGGATTTTCCTAGGCAACCTCAGTCAATGCCTTTTTAAGTGACATTGTGGCAAATATTGCAGATAACTGGTAGACAAACTGTCGTTCTCCAGCAGATTCTAGGCTGTCTGGAGATGTCTTCCCAGGTGTGTACATCCAGTAACCCACCAATGGGAGGCACTCAGGCACTTATCAGCTGGTTTGGTTACAAGCTAGAAGCAAATCACTTGTTTCTGTGAGAGAGCTATGGTTTAGGATGTGGTGGCTCTGATCTCTTTCGTGTTTGTTTGGTTCGTTACACAGCAAATCATTGGTTGCTGTCAGGAGTTTGTTCTTCTAGGAAAAGATCACAATTTTCCATTCCACTGTCTTCATGTTTACGTTCATTATTAATTATACTGTGTTTACCCGTTGTTTTTTTTGCACATGCTGTGTAGAAGTCCCAGCGATTTTACTAGTAGTAGCTTTAAATATCCTGCACAAGTCCAGAATACAGCGTTGTGTTATTTATATTTTTACTTTCTTTACGTTTAAACAATTAAAAAAAAATGTTTCTCTCCAATGTACTTTGCTTTTGTGCGCTATTTGTAAGTGTATCCTGTTGGAAGAGGCACCTGTATGAGCATCCTCTGTGCTCTTTCCAGCTTCAGTACCCTTTCAGTCTATTTCCTCCCACCCCTATTGTTCAAATTCTCGGGTGTACTGCATGAAGACATGAGTTTTCTTGTCATGTGCTGTACTGTGCTGTAGGGCTTGTAGCTAAATAAAACTGTTGCCAAAAGATTAGTAATACTTTTCTTTTTTTTCTCTTTTGGCCTTTTCTTTTTTCTTTTTTTCAGCTAAATAAGAGATTCATTCTGAGTTTCCTGCACGCGCATGGAAAGCTCTTCACTAAAGTGGGGTGAGTGATGTGTCATGTATTCCAGCTCTTCACAGACTGAATGAGTCTGAATGATTTTAATTATTTTTGTGTGTTTCTTTTGTGTCTGTTTTTTTCTGTATTTCTTTAAATGAATGTGTGTATCTTGCCTATACAGCATGGAATCCTTCCCTGGAGTGGCCACCCGCGTTCTGCAGGAGTTCAAGACGCTTCTCCAGCATGGCCCTTCCCTACTGGGCAGCACGCACATGCTGCAGATCATCACAATCAACATGTTCACCATACACAATGCCCACAGCAGAGGTGATGCTGCGCACACGCACACTTTGTTTGTCTGCACGAACATGTTAATCTGTTGCCATATTTGTGGCATTTAACCTCATCTTCTCACATTATTATGCGATCGAGCATGCAGTTCATTTTCCAACTTAAATACGATTACAAAATGTTCTCCAGTGCTGGAGCCGTACACGTGTCTTTGGTAACATTGATACAAAGAGTGTTGAGGATATGCTGTTTCAAAATTCTTGTCTCTGTTTGTCAGCTGAAGACAAGGAAGTGCGGTCTGTTTTACAAGAGCAAAGCACTGCCCTGGGTCTCGGCATGTTCGCACTACTGGTGCAGCGCTGCACAGAGCTGCTCAGGGATACTCCTACAGGTACGCAGTCACAGTCGGCTCCACAAGACAATGATCAGCAGCATGTATTGAAGTTGTGGCTGTACACCCATCTAATTCAGGTAGTTGGAAATGAACGTCAGTATTAGTATTCGAGTTGTTTTCATCTATATCAGACAAACGGTTACAAGACAAGAATTACAATAGTACGATCGGTGATAGCTGATTTAGTAACAGTGTATTTCAATGTGCAGACAGCTCTGTCTACCTAGTATCATCTATGAGTCTGTAGAGAATACACTATTGGTCGGCTATGTGGCTGAACAACAGTGATAAGTGTCTTTGGAAATTTCTGGATAAACCCCAGGACATTTTGTTTTACTTTGTAACAGTAAAATTATGTTGAAAATCATTTTGACATGGTTTTTGACTTCAGTTGGAATAATCACAATCCACCTTTTATTTGTACAGCTGTGGTCACATTTTGTGAATTTTATTTAGTTTTTGTTTGATTGTGTTACAAAAAACAAAGCGGGTCAACTGACAAAGAAGAGATGACAAGATGGCTTGAGTTGCAAAAATAGATTGAGGTGCTTTTATTTACAAATGTATGACGGAATCTGTACATAAGACAGCACTACTCAACTCTGTTTCAGACCCAAGGACTGGGGAGGAGGAGATTATTAAAGTGTTAAAGTATTTTTAAAACTTATTTTTCTCTCTTTTAGAGCCAGTCCCCATGGCAGATGGAGAGGAGGAGGGTAAAGGGGAGGAGCTTGAGGGTATGGTGAGGGTCTCTGCCTTCCCATTAGACCTTAGAGAACTGCTGCCAAGTATCAAGGTGTGGTCTGACTGGATGTTGGGACAACCAGACCAGTGGAACCCACCGCCGTGCAGTATAGAGTGAGTACTTTAAATCTGCAGTAAGTTTGTTTGTTTGGCCACTTTGGGACAGTGGAAACAAGTTGTGAACACAACATTGACATGTCCTAATTTATTACATTTAAAAACAAAAAAATATTGATTATAGTCATTGCTACTGTTGGTTCTGCTCGTGGCGTCTTCTGGTACGTTCACGCCAACCACACACACACACACACCAACTCTCTTCTTTATTTTGTTAAAATAATATAATCCTAAAAAAATATTCCCCTCTGAAGTTGTAGCCCAGATGTTTGGCAGTGCCTGGCTGACCTGTGTAACATGCTGGCACGTGTGGACCACGAGGAAGTGCCGCTGTACAAAGTTGACACTGAAGAAGTCGAGGGAGATGAGGAGTTGACTGTGCTGCAGTTGAAGGAGGACCGGCTGCTTGCTGGCTTTGTACCACTGCTTGCTGCACCACAGGAGCCTTGTTACACAGACAGACACACTGACATGGTGAGTGGAAATTAAAGGTGTATTCCATTATTTTGTAACACTGCAGCCTCGGAACATGCTTATACTCCTGTGCAATTACTGAATATTCTACGGATAATTTTTCTGTCACGGTCAGAGTGCCAGATTTTACACGTACTGTCAATTGTCCTCTCCCTGTTCTCATGGATATAAACGCACCTCCTCTTTCCTTAGGCAATAGCAGCAGATTGTAAGAGAGTGACAGTGCTGAAGTACTTTCTGGAGGCTTTGTGTGGACAGGAAGAGCCTCTTTTGGCCTTCAAGGGAGGCAAATACATCTCTGTGGCAACTTCTCCTTCACCTAACCACTCAATGGCTACAAAGAGAAGGCAGGATTCTCTAACGGAGAAAGAGGTGAATGTCGTTCCCCTACTTTCCTTCTATTCTATGCTCACTTAGCTCCCTTCATTTTCTCTCTATTCTATCTCTAATCGCACTCCTTTCTTTCAAAATTTGACACGACACGAAATCATGTAAATTAAATCTTCATTTATGTTCAGCAGAAGCTATTTAAAGTAGTGCCAAATTGTTGAAAATGTATCTTATCGGTGACCGTGTGGCAGGCTGATGATGTCATAGTCGAGGCAGAGTCGTCACTCTCCGCATCAGAAGGAGAGGATGATGGCGAGGAGGCGGGAGACAGCGAGAATGACATCAAACAGCTCAAGGCGCGACGCCATGTTCTCACCAACAAGCTGGCACAGCAGCAGAAGCGCAGGGATAAAATACAGGTAAAATAGAAATATCTGTTCATAACAATAGATATTCAAATCTGGAAATGAATTGGATTTTAATTTTTTTAAATCAATGAGAGTCGCCACAGTTGAATGTTGTATAAAATGTCATTTGTGTGTTCCAGGCGGTGCTGCAGACAGGCGGGCAGTTGGAGCTGGAAGTGAGGCCTCTGTTTTTGGTTCCAGATACCAATGGATTCATTGATCACTTGGGAGGGTTGAAGAGACTCCTTCAGTGTGGAACATACATAATAGTTCTGCCACTCATCGGTAAGACTGAAAGACCGAAACAAAGAAAAGAGGAAATGAATGAATGGATGAGTACGCTCTCTAGTAAGAGGGGTGACGGAGGGTTAAATTGTGGTGTTGTGATATAAAATGATATGAATGTGTCTGGTGTTAAGTGTAGAAACAGCACATCTTTGTTTACGTATGCTCATAGTGAGATTGTGTGTTCTCTCTCTCAGTGATTACAGAGTTGGATGGCTTAGCTAAAGGCCAGGACAACTTTGGTGGAGGAGTGGGGTCAGGTGGACGCAGCACTGGTGGTCGTAGCAACTATAATGTTAGTGCAGCCCATGTGCGGGCCGTGCAGGAGAAGGCCCGGTTGGCAGTGGCTTTCCTAGAGAAAGGTTTCGAAGCCAGAGAACCGTACCTCAGAGCCCTTACAAGCAGAGGAAATCAGCTCGAGTCTATTGCCTTCCGCAGTGAAGACACCTCTGGACAGCAGGTGCGAGCCCAAATAAATGTAGCTCAAAATGTTTGTTTCTTTTTATTTAGTTTTATAAGCCTTTGGAAATTTGGTTTCAGATTTGTGTGATTTAAATAAGGCTTTTTCTTTTGCTGGGAAGCAAAGCAAGCAGCTGACTGCTGATAGAACATTACTACTTACATCAAACGTTTGTATTGTTTTTCGCTGACTTCGTTTTTTATTTTTCCTCAGGGTACCAATGATGATGTGATTCTGTCCTGCTGCCTCCACTACTGCAAAGACAAGGCTAAAGATTTCATGCCTGATCAGAGAAGTATGTAACATTGACTGTCATTCAATCAGTCTTCATATTTCCTAACACATAAGCAAACGTGTCATTTGATGTGAATAAAGTCATCTAAGTGTATTTCTTACTAATCTTTGGCTTGTCTCCCCCCACACACACAGATGGGACAGTGAGGCTCCAAAGGGAGGTGGTACTCCTTACAGATGACCGTAACCTGCGCGTCAAAGCTTTGACTCGCAATGTCCCAGTCCGAGACATCCCCGCTTTCCTCAGCTGGGCCAAAGTGGGCTGAACCAGGCTAAGCTGGAATCAAAGGAACCCAACTGTGGAAGCCTGCTTGCCACTCGGCTGCAAGAGAAGACACACTTAAGCAGAGAGAGAGGAGGAGGAGATAACGGGGGAGAGGAAATGATTAAGAAAGCATAGAACCACTTCTTATGAAAATACAAGCAAATGTAGTGAGAGCAGGGTGGGTTCAATGAGCTTTTTCCCCCTTGTGATGAAGTGTGTGTGTGTGTGTGTGTGTGTGAGTGTGAGTGTGAGTATGTGTTAAGATCAGTGAGCTTCCCCGGAAAGAGACAGGGAGACTTGACAAGTCTCAGAAAGGCTGGACTGGAAGGCAGGAAAGGAAAAAATGGAGTGATTGGATTTGTAAGTTGTCCGGTCCAGCCCTGAGCCTCTGCTCCTAGTTGGTGAGTGTGTACTCTACAAGCGGTGTTAACATTTGAGGCTGATGATAGAATGAGGCAGAGAGAGGGAGAGTGTTTATGGTCATTTAATTGATGACAAACAACAGTAAAGAAGGCCATAACTGGCACTTCCACACTTTTCTTAGGGCCCAGTCGCATAAACTGCTTTGGCCTCTACAGCAGAGCTGAGAGAAAGGTAGGCAGAGAGAAGCACAGCTGGAGGGTCAGTACAGTAAGAAGTGTCTGATTGTAGAGAGGGTTAATCGAGCCCTAATGCAACCTCAGCACCTCCAAGGAATCACATGCAGGTATGGCATTTCCTGTTAACCCAGGAAGTGCTTGATGCCCGTTTGGTAACTTTGGTTGTTCCTCCAGTTTGATGCTAATATTAAGTTTGGGTATTGTAAGAAAACGTTTTGAAAAAAGTCAACAACAGCAAAACACATTGGTTATTATTTATTTTTGTAAAAAGTTGTGTTTCCTTCTTTGTTTCCATTTAGTAGACTCTTGATAAAAAAGCATCTGCCAAGTTTTCCCATGTTTGTTTTTTTACAGACCATGTCCACGTGTATATGTAAATATTTAGTTTCTGTGTTTGAGCGATATAACAAATGCCTGATATTTGATATCAAGACTACTTAGTTGGTTTCCAGAAAATTATACTACATTGGGATGTAGCCATTTGATCAAAATTCCACCCATCTATCACTTAAAACAAAACAACATGTAACAATAAAATTGCAAATACTGTTTGACCCAGGTCCGCATTAGACGGCCACAATTTCAGGATGAGATTTCTTCCTTCACATTGACTTGCAGATGCTTTATTATCAAGTACCATTGTGACAATTTCACTTTATTTTCTATTCATCTTTACACTTTTTTTTTTTCTTTTTTTGTACTTTTCAGTTCATACCACCACAGCAGTTACCTTTTCCATAAAATATTTTTAATCACCAACACCAGTTTCCCTCTTCAGATTGTGCTTTTCCTTTCCTTTTCTTTTAAGGTCCCATATTTACTTTTCTTTAGAATACCTAATACATGAGGTATACCGCCACAAATTACAGTCTGTAAAGTTTCCATCAAGTTTAATCAACACCTTGCTGATACATTGTCAACAAACATTCAACACAAAGGCAGTATGTGTGTTTGTGTTTCTGCTTGCTCTGGATTGCTTTGGGAGACAGTTTCAGGAGATACTGAGTTATAGTGTATGTTTCTGTCTGCATTTGAGACGGTGTCTGAATGCTCAAGATAGAGCTACACCTATGTTATCTTGTTCTGTTGCATCATTCACTTGTCACCGTTTGATCATACGACTTTAGAATAATACTGTATGTAGAAGTGGCTACCCTGCGTTGTATTTGTCCTGTACCGTTTCAGCTAGGCTCGTAAAACTTCCACCAGCAGTTGATGTTTAAGTATTTTTGAGAACCTCTAGAAAGGTTTATTAGTTTCTTCAGCCCCTCTGTTCTTGTGCTACTGTATGCTCAGTGGAATCTACTGTGTTAAGTGGCCTGCTGAAGTGAATACTTAGTCAATCGACCAACATTAAAATGTTTTGATGGCACACTTTGTTTTTTGTTTTTTCTTCATTAATGTGCAAAAGAAGATGTGAAATGATTGTTTATAAAAGGCCTTTTTCACAGCAGACAATTTTTTTTCTTGTCACAGGAAAGGCACAGGTGTTACTAATAACACTAACGATGCTTTATTATACTAACGGAAGCATCTAAATAGAATTCAGCCGTCATTCATTGTATCATTTACACCTGTGCTTTCCTTCTTTGACATGTCAAAATGTTTGCTGGGAAGAAGGCCTATAGTTGTGTTGCACACAAATATATTCTTAATATTCACTTCATCTTAAACCTTCGAGTAGAAACGCACAGAGCCAGATCATCAAAACCTGCCATTTTGACTACTTTTTAATTTCAGTGGATATGTGAAGGTCCTGTGTTTTTACTTGCATTTAGATCACTAAAAAATGTGACTATAACTGGAAAATTGCCAACACAAAGAGGAATTTAGTACATGCAAATGTTGACATGATAAAATGTAATGGAATCCATAATAAACCCAGATACTCAAATGTATTCAAAGAATCAACAACACTCAAAATGCATACTACACATAATCAAATTATCTGCAGAAAGTTGTATCAAAATGACCAAGGACAAACTAAACCCTTAACATCAGTGCCCTCATGTGGTAGTTTAATAAAGATGACACAGGCAGGAGTGATGAAACCAAGGGGTCAGTCTTAAGTTTTTAGTGTAGCACTTCAGTAGAGAATGTGTTGATAAACTGATGAAATAGACAAACAAGGAAATCTATAGGTCACAGGAACATTGTAAAAAAAACTAACATTTAATGACCATGATCATTATCGAGACATGCCTCAAAATACTGAACTGCTCTGGTTCAGTCCTCATATCTATTCTTAGGGCTGATTAATTGTAAAATATTAAACTCCCAGTGTTAATGAAGGCCCCCGGTGTAGTCTGCGTACCAACTGAATAAGATCAGTGCTTGGAGGCTTCCCAGTATTCACTGTTACTTGATATAACTCACTCAGTTATTTGTGAATGTGCATCTTCAGAGAGCACAAGTGGGACAGATGCTTCTTCAGCATATAACATCTGTAAACAAGCACAAACATCACAAATATGTCCAGTTCTAGTTTGAATAAACAGCTATGGTATACTCTGGGATGTATGTATTTACATTATATACACACACACATTTATATGTGTGTCAGGGACAGAAAGTTCTGCAGCCCATCCATCCATATCATTTGCTTCAGTGTACTTCTGTGCCTGGATACAGACCACACAGGCAGGACCCGATTCCCATCATCATGACAACAGGGCTACCAAGCAACCAATCAAAGCCCTCTGAGCTCTGTTCTGCACGCTGATTGGTTTCTCAGCCTGCAGCCTGTTGTGGAATGCCCATCTTTAACCTCTCTGCTGCCATGCACATTGCATATACCCTATATTTGCTGGATGCAGATTACAGCTACATGAGTAATCCTCTGAGATGTGGTGTCACATCTATACTGACGTGATAAGTTGTTTTCATGCTAGAACTAGAAAATCTTAATGAAGTATTTCTGTGAATATAGTATAAACAGAGGCTTCAGCTACACACATGTATGCTTCCCTGATGTAAACACAGCATGGTGAGAAACTGACAGTGTCAGAAATGGAAACATCTGCAGCACATCAATGGACTTGTGTCAGTTGCTAAACTGTTTGGGGACTGAGGTGTTGAGTCCCCCTAAAAAAATGTATGGCATCACCTGGCATCTGTCCACTTTACTGTTAAATCATAATTCATATTATGTAACCATGTTATACCAAGTCATTTCATGCCATGTCATGGACTAATAAGGTATTGTACACACCAAATGCATTCATGGGTTTCAAAGAGGATCTAATCATAATAATATTGTAATTATATTTTAGCACAAAACTAGATTGTATTGTTTAGTCTGCACTATTACTGTTTACTATAATAAATGATGGTGTTGTGATCCAAAACCAACTCATCATACCAGGGCCAAGGACTGAAGAACTGCAAAATGAGATCCCTGGACAGCCATTCCTGGCATCTTGAGAAGATCTGTTATTGTACAATGATGCATATTAACAGTTTTTAAAATCGTCTGTGAGTTAACGACAGGCTATTTATAGTAGACACCAGATTAAGACTGAAACTGTTAATCACGTTAAGAGCTCAGTGGCTGAAAGTGCACAAAGCCAAACACACATAGTGAGAGGGAGTAATGTCCAATACTTGGTTATCCCCTGCTATAGAATGCACCAGTACTCATGTTGTGTTGACAGTCATTATGTTTGACGCTCTCTCCATCCACACCACACTCCTATACTTGCAGTTGTGGCACAGCAGTAGCCTACCAATACCATACTCTGAGATTAGGGAGGGGGCAACATTTACTCTGTACGGTACAGCTGGACAGCATCAACAAGACTCTCAAAAACTGTCACACGTGTACTCTCGCCTCAGTTAAAGCTGACTGTACCGCTCCGAATGCATGTTCGATTATTGTGCTCCTTGATTCCTTCACGATTGAAGGGAGGTGATTCTCCCCGCCGCCATTTTTAGGGGAACTGCCTATTGAAGAGAGAAACTTTGCTAGCTACTGGCTACTGCCTGACGTTAGCAACTAGCTAGCTGGCCAGTAGCTTGCCTGCCTACCAGTTCGTTGTGACAGTTAACGCTTGACAGTAGTTAGCCAGGGCAGCCTGCTTCACGCTGATATAAACTGCTCCCGCGGCCGACCAGTATGTATGACAAAGATAACGGTTATTGCTAAAACAATTTAGCTAGCCCTGAAGTCAGCGTTACCGTCTATATTGGGTAGGGCAATTGTGCGGTTACATTAGCATTGCTAAATTATTAGCTAGCGAGTTCACACTTTGATTTCTCTGGACTGCATTGCCTCGTCTGTGATTTATCGTCTGGCACTCAGTCTTCCGTGTCAACCTGTGTGGATTCATTTTTAACCAGGTGAGTTGTTCGTTAACTTAAGCCTTCTGCGAAGTAACGATGGGTAGATTTTGTTCTCCAACATGCTGCAGTGGATTTCAACATAGGTTAGCTCGCGAGCTAGCCAGCTAACTATATTTGTTGCTACTCGACAGCTAACCAAAAGTTGCTGTCACAACTTGTATGGTCTGTCGCATTGACAGCTCTAAGTCTGCCTTATTGGATAATTTCAGAGACCCCTTGTTAGCATAAAGGTGTTTGTTTTGAATGCCAGTGTAACACAAAAGCAAATCATATCATCGCACGGGGAGCAGGGCTAGCGAGCTAAATTGTGTATGGTTTGTTGTTAATAATGGTAACGGATTGCTTTGCCTAAGAAGCGTTAGCTAGCCATGTTAGCTTGCTAATCCGCTTTATGCAACTATCGTTGCAAGCAGTGCCACTCCCTCGTTTTTGTTTTTGTCCAGTGTGGCTGTACGTTTAGTGAAACTGTTCTTTGGAGATGTCTGTTTTAGAAGTTTGCTTATCTGTAAGGGACACTATGAGTCACATACTGTCTGAATAGCTAGCTGTGTGACGGTAGGTGACATTGATCAATAGTCTTTCTATGTTTGTCGCACGTACATGTCCTGGCATTGTGTTTACAAGCAGTGGACAGTCTGACAAGTCATTGTGATTATCATTGTGTAAGCGACAAGGAGAGCTCGCATCCATCTGCTGCTGATGGCTGTTTTTGTGCACTGACGTGAGTCGCATTCCTCAGTTTTCTGTGTTGATATTGCGTAACACTGGCTATCACTCAGCAAGCTACTCTTCTTCTGGGCTTATCTGTGACTTCGCCGCTTAACGTATGTATGACACAGTGGATCAGCGACACAAGTATGTAACATAACACTTTGAATATGGTTAAAATCACGTCAGTGTTGTGACACCAAGTTTACCATTCACCTAACCAAGACACGTTGCGCTCTGTTGTAGTGATCTGTCAAATGTGATGTCCACGGTTTGATGGCTGATATGCCCAAACACCTCCACATGCTTTCTGTTTTATGTGCCATGTATAGGGGCTCTGTTTGTTAAATAATCACTGCAGTATGAACAGTCCACCTATCTGTGTTGGTGTCTTTAGACCGCGATGAACAGACTGTCCATTTTATTAATACAGCCTATGGCAGGTACGACCATGTTATCACAGATTTCGGCGAGGCTGTCTGTCCCTGTTGTCCTATGTTCTCTGTAACCTGTGCTGATCTGCATCCCTTTCAATTGTTCATTAATGCCTCTGCATGTTTGTCAAAACAAAGGTGCATTCGCAGGCTGGAACAGCTCCCCCTTTTTTTTTTTTTTTACTTTCAAGCACTTGCTGCAAGCTGATGATGAGAGGTACGCAGCTGTTATTGACTGAACATCTCGATGCACAAGAAGCCTATGCAAAGTTGTATTTTCATGTTTGTCAGTGTTATACCAGGGGGTGCTGGATATGGGCACACTGCATAATGGATTTAAGTGTCTCCCAGGAAAAATGGATTAGACACTGGAGCAAAGCCTGCCCTGCTTGTTAAAGTCTAGATCCAAGTCAGTCAGTGACAGTCAGCCACTGCAGAACAAGAGCTGTTTCCACAATATGATCCACTGCAGTACTGCTGCCATAACTTTATTTTTTAATGAGTTAAGATATGTAATGTAGCTATGAATGATATAGTATGGACCTTATTTACCTTACTGATTGTAATGCTACAATCATTGTATTGTGTATATAAGAACATTTTTTTAGTTGGCAAAACTAATAGCTAATCAAATGACAGTGATCCTCAGGTTTTAGCTGTGTTGACAAACCCATGAGACATGAAACTGGTGATTTAATAAAGTTATGGTCCTCATCCTTAAAAGGAGTTAATAAGTATCTGCTCAAGGTCTTTGATTGAGGCTGGCTGCTGAACAGTTGGAAACCAATCGCATATTTGATGAGTGAAACTGAGAGCAACAAGAAAAAGGGGGAGGATAGGCACATCCAAAACTATTTTTCCTCTGATTTACAGAGGACACATGCTGTGCAAACAATAACAAATCTCCACAATAGTGAGGGTCTGCCATTTTCTGAAATGATAAGATGCACAATGCTGTTCCAATCACTTGATCTTCATCAGGTTCAGACAACTTTTGTAAACTAGTATGCTTGGATGCCTGTATGTCTTGTTGTTAAAGGTGCCAAAGGGAGATTGTCTTGTTTTTATTCAAGGGTCCTTTGTTCGGGACAGTTATCCCAACAGGAAGAGTGGAAATGGAGCTCTGTGAGTGAAATGGGATGGGTCAAATCCTCTTAGTGTTTGGTCACTCCATTCCTCTCCCCTGTCACCATCATCTTTATAGTACCACAAATCAGGATGTGTTGTTGTTGACGTTGGGTAGCTAGAGAGCTTTCACTTCCTCTACTCAGTGAAAGCCACAGTCTGTAATCAGTCTGGGGAGCGGGACACCCCACCCTCCATCTTGGAGGATAGAAATGTAGTGTGTAAGCCATTTGAACAACAGCGCACATGTAGGTCATGAAATTAACATTGTCTCTGCAAAAACAGCTGTGATGTTGCGCTGCTGTTTTAAATGGGCATTTGGCTGCTGATCTTTAAAGCAGGGATGCACCTAACCCATCTTTTCTCTACTGAAATGGAATTCAATGCCTAAACTCAGCATATTGGCTGATTTTTAGGTTTGTGATAATTTTAAATTTTTATTGTTGATACAACGTTGCATTGTTGCAATTTTACAACACTAGACTGAGAAGTATTTCACATGGACCAGTTACATCTGGCTGATACAGTCATTTAATAAGATGTACCCGCTCACTGCATTCATACCTTGAATTATTTAGCAATACAGCATTTTAGCATCTTGCTGATGGACATCTTGAAAGTATATTTGTAGCATACATTTTCTCTTGAGATGTGTATTTGTGTGTGAAATGAAGAAAATCAAAATGACTACTACTAGAGTTTACACAGACCTGTAAAACGGTTTAAAGGTTCTTCACACCCAAACAGGTGATATCAGGGATTCTGGTTGATGAGATGTCTTCTCAGGTTGACATTTAAGGTTGAAGCTTTGTTGACGCAAACTCATGTACCTAAAATAATCATAACGGTGCAAGTTGTCCGCCTTAGCAGGTGCAGAAAAACCAGGAGAGTCAGGAAGATGTCAGTTCAAGTACAATATGCACAGATGAGGCAAAATCAGCCAAAAATAACCAAAACCAAAAACTGTAATTACAGCTGGTCCAAGTAAAACCTTGTAAAATTGACTATTAAGCAAAACAAGTGTTACATTGGAGTCTCATTTATGATATAACAGAAAGTGTTTCATGTAGGTTAGTTGTTATGGATTTTAAACACCAAAAAAATGTAAAGGAACTGGACTGGATGGATGTGTGTCTTAGGCTGTGTTTTAATCAAATTTTCCTTTGTGTTCTTTTGTATGTCTTTCCTAACTTGTAGCTACATCTTCTTTTTCTGCATTTTGATAAATCAGCAGACAGCACGGTTGCTCCTCTGTAACTGACCCTGTGCATCTAAAATAATTTCACAATAGGGATCAATATAGTATTTGATTATTTATCATCCCTCTCCATTTCTCTCTCTCGCTTCCTCTCCGTGACACCCCTTGCTACTCAGCTTGGTGTATTGGCTGCCTCTTCATTAGGCTCCTTGGTGATTTTACAGTGCAGAGAAAATCAATTCACATAATACACAAAGAGAGAATCCATTTTCTCGAGCAGTAAAGCAAAACAACTTTCGGTGCATTTCTTGAACACACTGTTCTTTGTGTGTGTGCACGTGTGTGTGACTTAGTATTCAGTGCTCTGTACGTAAGTTAGATGAATACCTGATTTTATTTTATGTTTTTCTTCCTACATACTGTATTACAATATCTAGTCTATTAGAAATGTACACACAGTCAAACTTAAGTCAAGCGTGTCTCGTAGTTTAGTTATTCTTAGAGTAAAAGAATGAAACAATGGTAACCTTCCCCTTTCCCATATCTAATAAAGTGGTAACAATATTATCGTACTATTACCAGGCAATAAAATCATCTTAAACTTTGGACAACTCCTCGCTTTCTGTCCTATCATCAAGAAAAACGGATGTTCTTTCCATAAATGATTTTTGCATTTGTTAATGCTTTTGAGTTATCCCTCCCTCCCCATGTTCGTCCTATTGAATTATACAGTTTCATCCGGAAATCAAGTTAAGCAACCAAAATGGAAGTTGCTCTTAAATACACTTTTCTTGTTCATTAGTAAGCCATCCATCTCTTAGAACATGGCTTTTTCTGATGCTGTCACACTTCAGTCCACTGAGCCACAATGGATTCTTTATATAAGAAAAAAGGACTATGAAGAATATAATTTATTTTTGGGAACAATTAAGAAACAAGTGCTTTGATGCTGACAAGGCTATTAAGGTTTGCGTTAGCAATATTTACTAAGAAAACAAAACCATGTGGAAGACTTGACAAATAAAAAAATTAAGAACTGTCAGTCAAATCCAAAATAGAAGCAAATCTTGCTCTCAAATTCACTTTTGTGTTCAAAAACTGGCCTTTTTCATCTGAACACCACAAATGCAAACTAAAGACAATATGTAACTTCAATGAAGAAATTCGACTTGGCTCCCTTTGTATCTCGTTTCCTTAGTTGTAATAAAATGTAATTAATTTACACATCCGGGAGGCTGGGTAACTATTGCTGTAATGTCAAATGTACCAGAAGGTGCTTAAGAATTGTTAAAAAAAAAAAACGTTTTAGACAAGATATAGTTTTCTGGCTGGCTCCAAATCCCATTTACAAGGAATATAAAATGATTTCCGTTAAAAGAAAATGATTTGTAAATTTCATGGCCACACATTGTAGACATTAGTGAGTGTGTGCTGAGTCAGGCAAAGTATTCACGAGGAAGTACAATCACATGGTAAATGGGAAAAGTCCTAAAAAAACAAAAAAGTACAAAAAAGCTTTGACAGGAGAGTATTAATAACTTTGTTTTGATGCTGCTGATGTTCATGCTTTGTCAATATATAATGCACAAAAACAGACACGGAGTCTGTTAATATACTAAATGTCAAATGTCTCTGTGAACCTTTTACATTATAACTTGAACCCACATGGTTGAGATTTTTACACAGTACATTTGCCTAATTTCACTCTTTTCTTTTTTTAAGGATTTTCAAAGATGTTCATTGTATTTGGTAGCCTAGTAAATGTGGAGGGAAAGCCCTGCAAGCCAGCCCGTCTTGCTTCTCCTTTGACTTTCTATACGTCTGGCATATTCACAGTACATATTTAAGACCATTGTCCGACTAGAAAATGAATAATTTTCCAACATTAGGACTTTCATTTAGTCATTGTGCACATCAACAACTCAGGATAAGAGCAACATCCCTACGCCTGAATATTAAGTTTGAATTAAGTGTGATTTATAAGGCGTCTTTCAACCTTTTAACAGTGAAAGTTTGGTGTTGTTCTGACATATTTAGCAGCCAAAGTGCATGTATTGGCCTACAATGCTTATCGCAATGCTGCAAGCGTTGTGACCGAATTAGTCAAACTCAGAATGACTCCCTGTTCACTATTCAACTCAAAGACTGGGTCACTGCTCATGTTACGAAAGTTTGCTCTCAGCAGCAGTTTTTAGCTTCTCTCCACTAAGATATGTGTTGTCCTTGAGGGCTGTGTGTCTTGGTATACGAGTTTCACTCTTGTGCTTTTTTTAATTTCTCAGTCAGCTGGATATCTTTTTCAGCAGGACAAATCTTGTGACATCAGCCAGCAGTGTGGCTTTGGTACAGCAGGATCCCAGGCTGTATTGTTAAGTATAGCAGGCTAGGTTAGCAAAGCTAAACCGAAAGAGGCGACTACGAGGGTTTCTGTAATGGTATAGTACGTGTGGTGTTTAGGTGTGGAGGGGGTTGTTGCCATCTTTGATTGGCTGAACTTAAGACAAGATGGAGGTGAGGTTGGAAAAGGTGGAGTAATTTATTAAGGCTCCATGTTGGTAGTTATCTTTTGATGGGAATAGCACAAACTAGAGGAGAGTGCTTTGTACATTTCCTCTCCACTCTTTAGGTGTACACCCTGTATACATGTAAGGCATGTTTGACATCAAGACATAATGTCAGATAAGACAAAATGGAGTTTTTTTTTTTTCTTTGTTTTGAGTGTTACTACAGTATATTCCAATGAAAGGCCTTTATCAGGTACAAATCACAATATGAATACACATACACTCAGCATTATCTGTATGTTCTACAAAACATTGCATGTGCGCACATACACAATAATAATCTTACATGCCTGTTCCATGAATTAACTAGAACAAAATTGATCACCCGACGCAGCTCAAACCTCATTACTGCAGGCCACCTCATGAAAGTGGACATGAAATCGATCCTTGAGCGGGGATATTTGCATTGCCCAGTCATTCTAGTAGCTTACAGAGCTGCAATAATTACTGAAGCAATCTGAACAAATGCACTTGTGATGACTCTGCAATTAGTAGATTATATTAGGTTCAGCACTTGGAAGGTGTGACCTGGACATTTTTTTTTAAATAACTTTGTATAGCTCACTTTATTCAGTGTGATGCCACCAAGTGAGTCATTAGTTACAGGACTGGGGTTACTACTTAGTTTATATTTATTATTTTTCCCTATTCCAAAATATAAATCCTCTCAAAGACAATACAAAGGGAATTCAGAAGGAGTTTAATGAACATGGGGAACTATATGTAGTATATTTCATTTTAGTGTTTTTAGGTGGCCAAATTCTGTGCATGATCATAAAATGACAGGCTGGCTCCCGTTCGGCCAATGTAGAGAGTTTTTCTGGAGCCCTGCAGCCCCGTATCTGCTCCTGCAGCGCCTTTTCCCAGGATATTTAACACAGTGTTTTACTTTTGCTTCCTTTTGTCGTGTATCTTTGTTCTGTGCTATGGTTCGAATGGATTAAAAGCAGACTTCGATAAATGTGACTCTGAGTCCATCATGCTTTAGATTTGTGTTGCAAGATCAAAGTTGTGCTGAGATTTTCTCCTCCCCTTTTTAAATATGGACTGTTACGGCCACGGCCGATGCCGTCCGATGACTTTTCTCACTTGTATCTTTCAGCAGAGCAAATGGACTCCTATTCATACTGTGCTGGTTTCAGGGTGTTTTTATCTTGTCCTTGCTAATACTTCTGTCTCTGCTTCCCCTCACCCCTTCTGTCCATCTAGGTGCCCATGTGCTGGTTCCTTAGGCCCATCCATTACTGCAGATGAAGCTACAGTTGCTTTGGCGTAGCTCAGCACCCAGATAGTCCCATCCCCTTTGCGTGGGTGATAAGGGACTACATTTACCAGGATGCCCTCCTCTGTAAGGGCAGGGAGCCTGAAGGATCCAGATGTGGCTGAGCTTTTCTTCAAAGAAGACCCAGAGAAGCTGTTCTCTGACCTCCGAGAGATTGGCCATGGCAGCTTTGGCGCTGTCTACTTTGTACGGCAACTACATCTTCACATCGACTTATACAAAAGAGAAAAACACTTTATAGATTTATTATAGATTATAGATGTTAATGAGGAATATGATCAGTTAAATTACAGTAAATACAGATTCTACACAGCCCCCTGGTGGAGTTTAAGTGATCCATTTTGTAATCCAAATGTGTCCCTATATTTGACGAGCTGCTGTATTCCTTTTGTTAAATAATGCAGTAACTCAACTTCTAATTAAAGACAGCGACTGAGTCAAATACAGGTTATATTTTGTTTCACTACATCAGTAGTATTTGATCCTCCATAAGGAACCAAAATGATTTGAACAAAGTGAGTTAAATGTCATCAATGTGGAGTAATGTGACTCACGCTAGCTTTCTGTTCTGACTTTTGTTCTTGAACACTGCACACAATTAAAAAGGTACAAGGAGTCTTGAAAACCCACATCCTTGATGAGAGAAATGTAGAGAGAATTAAATGAACTGTATGTTATGGTTGAAAAGTGTACTGACTATGTACTTTGTGTTTCCCAGGCACGGGATATACGCACAAATGAGGTGGTGGCCATTAAAAAGATGTCCTACAATGGCAAACAGTCAAATGAGGTGAGACGAGATCGATTGGATTTACATAATAGTTCAGACCTTAACCATAAACATTTTCACACAGTATGAGAAGTATTCTACTTCATATCATTCAACATTAACTCTTTATTCTTAACTTATTTATTCTTCAATTTAAAGGCCTTTTTTATAAATAATTTTTTCTGTTTGTAAATGTATCAAACCATGAATTCTGTGCACTTAAATACACCTCACATCAATGTAGCGGCTCTTTGTGTTATACTTTCTGTGCCACATTCTGACAGTACAAGGTCTTGACGTACACTGTATCTTCATATCAGCAATGAATGTTTGCAACAAATCAGGAATGCTGATATCGTCGATGAGTACTCCCGTCAAATAGTAAAAGGTCACCCTTGTGTGCTCACTTTCACTGTTGTCGTCCCTGATGCAGTTCACTCTGCTCATGATTTCCGATTAGCCATGATCAGATTACACATAATCTGTGAAGGGAACCACGTTACACCCATTTGCAGTGAAAGACAATCTTCTGCACCCAAACACGCAGTCACCTCTGGCGCATAAAGCCAAGCAACGCATTGCTTGTTTTGAGTCCCTTCTTTACCTCAACAGAAATGGCAGGACATTATAAAGGAGGTGAAGTTTCTCCAGAGGATCCGCCACCCCAACAGTATAGAATACAAAGGTTGTTACCTCCGAGAGCACACAGCATGGGTAAGTCCCCTGTTTACAACAATATACAACTAGAAGATCATTGTTTCATGCGTTCGGTTGTGTGTGTGTGCGTCTGTGTATCGGTCTGTCTGTCCGCAGCTAATCATGCATACTGCTGGACCCATCAGCCTAATATTTGTTGTGCTCATCTATGACTGTATGCTCAAGGAGCTCTCGTGGTTGCGGTGACAATTCTTGAAAAACTAATTTTTATCAACTGTTTCATACTGTCATTGACTCCTCACTTCTCTTAACTGGCCGTTAGGGGCCAAAAGTGATCAACAATAGTAGCAAAAGGCAGGCTAGGCTAAAAGCGCGCCTTACCTCGTCTGTTGCAGGACACATTTTGGCTTTTGTCGTGGCTCATTAACTGACGTCCATAAAAATCCATTTGAACCTGAGCATTTGCAGATTAGAGCTTCGCCAACTTGACTGTAAGGGAGCCGGGTGGAAAATTGTGTGGGATTCTTCTTTGTTTGGAAGGGGAAAGGGGCAATGTGTAAGGACTGTACATGTGTCTAT
Source organism: Bovichtus variegatus (assembly GCA_943593645.1). Taxonomy (NCBI): domain Eukaryota; kingdom Metazoa; phylum Chordata; class Actinopteri; order Perciformes; family Bovichtidae; genus Bovichtus; species Bovichtus variegatus. The sequence goes on from CALSCE010009834.1 coordinate 2,766,363, forward strand.
ACATTTCTATTCTTGACTTTATCTTTTGTCTTTATCTTTCTAGCTGGTGATGGAGTACTGTCTTGGGTCAGCCTCCGATCTGCTAGAAGGTGAGTGAGTTTTTTTATTTTTTCGTGCCAAACAGATTTGGCTCTTCCACAAGAGATGAGATGTAGGACTGACTATGTGAGCTCACAGAAATGAAACATGGATATTGATGTGTCTTCACCAGCTGGTGTTGATTCAAACTGTTTTTTCCTCCTTCAGTTCATAAAAAACCTTTACAAGAAGTAGAGATTGCTGCCATTACACATGGTGCTCTGCAGGGGCTGGCCTACCTTCATTCCCACAACATGATCCACAGGTGAATGATTTTTAAATGACCTATATTGTCTTTAAGAAACTTCTGCAAACACTAATACCCCCCTGTTCTCACACACGTATATGTTTTTCTCTCTCTCAGGGACGTAAAGGCCGGTAACATTCTGCTGACTGAGCCTGGGCTGGTCAAACTGGCAGACTTTGGCTCGGCCTCCATTGCCTCACCTGCCAACTCCTTTGTGGGAACGCCATATTGGTGAGTAAAACCTGAAATAATTCAAAGTATTTTATGTGGTTAAATGTTGACTTAATGAACTGCTGTAAGTGTCTGCCTAAAGAAGCATCAATTCATCAAATGGATTTAACTGTAAAAAGCATATACTTTTATTTGCATATCGCCACACACAAGTAAAAAGGGCGTCCTGCCGACATATTCAGGATTATATACTCTATTTACAGAGGAGAATTATGCTTTTTTGTGTGTTGTTTATGCTGCTGATAAAGTACTTAGATGACTCATGCAACACACCATTCTTTTTTTGGAAGTTTGCAGATCGATATTAAACACAGTTAAAGAAAGGAGTGTGGCTGAGTGTCCATGGAAGTCTTCTTACTCTCTTTTTTTAAATTACTGTTAACCTCCTTTTTTTATTTGTCCTCTATTTCCCACCTTTTATTTTATTTTTCTCCTCCACTTCATGCAGGATGGCCCCTGAAGTGATTCTAGCTATGGACGAGGGCCAGTATGATGGGAAGGTGGATATCTGGTCCTTAGGGATCACTTGTATAGAATTAGGTAGGTAACAGTATGTGTCTATTTTATCTATGGAACTGCAGTAGAAAAAAATATCATTTATGAACTGCGCAGTAAAACAGTCCTATATTTTCAGCTATCATTTGAGAAAGCCAAAATGTTTTTTTTTTTTTTTTTTATCTGAAACTTTATTTACATATGTGAATAAACCTGTGATTTAATAAGAAGGAATACATACCAACTGTTGTCATTTCTGTTCCAGCGGAGCGGAAGCCTCCCTTGTTTAACATGAATGCAATGAGTGCCTTATACCACATAGCGCAGAATGAGAGCCCCACACTGCAATCCAGTGAATGGTGAGATGCCCCACACACACACACACATACATATATGCGCGAGCACATATTTGCACCTAAAATGATGACGTTGACTTTTGTTAAAGGCTGTCTGTATCAGTGACGGGGTCGAAAGATTTCCGTAAATATCTATTATTACTCGTTATTTACCAATTTCTTTTGTTTATTGATATAGAGAACAAGCTTGTATATTATATTACATTACATTACATTACAGGTCATTTAGCAGACGCTCTTATCCAGAGCGACTTGCAGTGAACTAACTACAGGGACAGCAACTCGGGGTTAAGTGCCTTGCTCAGGGGCTCAATGGTGGAAGCCCTGGTATTGAACTTACAACCTTCCAGTGTTTTATTTGAAAGCCTGACCCCCACCCATATGTGCATTCATAAGTGAACGCACATAAAGCAGATGAAGGATTTTTTTCTTCTTCTTGCAGGGACATCGGAGGCCACTAAAAACACTGTGGCTATTGTACTTAAACAGGCAAATATGAACAAGGCAATTTTACAAAATTTGTTTTTGCGTCTTTGCCTCGGACAGACGACTTCTCATTTCCGTTTTAATTTTGTTCTGACGGCTAAACTCGCTGTGCTCTGTTGCCACACTGGAGACTGAATTACCAGGCAGCGCCGCTTCAACCAAAGTTTCTAATTCGGGGAACATTTCTCCCAGGTAAAGTGATCAGAAGTCTGCAAGACTCTCTGAACGTGGGATTTTATTGCCCGATCTTGCAAGCGCTCGCTTCACTGAGAGGAAATCCCGCCGCCTGCGCCCCCTTCTGCAGCAGCGCCGGCGCTGCTCCTCACAGAGAAGAGAGGAGACGTGCATCAAAGCCTCCAGGCTGTAGCTCTTCAACGCGCTGTGAATTACTATAGTTACGCTAGATCAGTGTTCAAATCTTAAAAATATGACGGACGGCATTTTTCCGGCATTGTAAAAAAAAAAAAAAAAAAATTATAATAATAATTTGGTCAATGACGGAAAATATTTGGTCAACATGACCTCTGTGTCTGACCCACTCTCTTGTCATCTTTCTTCCAGGACGGATTACTTTAGGAACTTTATCGATTCTTGCCTTCAGAAAATCCCCCAGGACAGACCGCACTCTGACGACATGCTGGGTGTAAGTGCACGCACATACTGTACACCACGACACAGAAACGGAGAGCAGGGTCAGTGTGATAAGATGAGAGATTGACAAAGCCCCCTGGTGATAAATCGCTCTCTGATGTTTGCGCTCTGTTCTGGCTCCCATAAGCTTCTATTTTGATTCACTAATCCTCTACTTCCGGCTTCACACACACACACACGCATACACTGTGAGCTCGGTTTTGTAGAAAGACACAGATGTAATTACTGAAGAGATGCGACTTCTGCATCCATCGTTAAGTAACTGAGCAGCTGTCACTTAGGCCACTAATGGACTCACTATTGTTAATGGAAATTGTCCTTGGGGTATAGAAGCAGTGTACTCTGTGTCTTTTTCTTTTTTAAATGTCAAGTTCCAAAATGACTTGTTTTTAAACTAAGTGAAATGTGTTATAACTGCTTCTCAATTTGATATTCTTCAATTGGACTTCTGGCCCAACTTTACCTTACAGCAAAGTGTATGGTGAATGAGGCTAATCTTAAAAAGAAACTTCTGGATTTTAATATCCTATTTTTGCCAATTTTGACAATTGGCCATCGTCTGCATGATCAACTACTACACAGTTAGCGTTGATTGTAGAGCCTGACAAATGTTAGCAATGTTAAATGAACAGCCGTAAACACAAAGTAACAGTGTGAGCTGTCTTCCTTTTTTAATACAGGCCTTTCTTTTTGCAGATTCAGTGCAAAACCATCCACCGCCTCATTAAATCCAGATCTCTGACCAGATCGCTGAAGCTAATAGCTAATTCAGCACTTTGAGCTATCCTTATTGGGATATTTGACATTTTTCACCCATTATATTTGTGCAATTTATGGCACAAAACAACTTCACACATTGATCTCCTCATAAGCTCTTAGTCATTCTGGACTTTTTTTGTTCCTAACCCTCCTCTCCAGCATGCGTTTCTGCAGCGAGAACGTCCTGACTCCGTGCTGATGGATCTTATCCAGAGGACCAAGGATGCAGTGCGAGAACTGGACAACCTGCAGTACCGCAAAATGAAGAAGATCCTCCTTCAGGAGGCCCACAACGGACCTGCAGCAGAAGCCCAGGATGGAGACGAGGTGTGTGGATGTTTGTTTATTAAAATCGAACTAAAGCAACCGTGCTAAAATAAGATTTGTGTGTTGTTGTTTTTTTAAGCTCAGAAATATATTTACATTACATTACGTTCATGCCTTTTGACCGTGCTGAGAAAATAACCAAACATGCATTGGTCTGTATGCATGTCTGTCTCTGTCTCTTGGTCTTTCGCGTGTTCCCTCTCTGGCTTTCTCTCTCTCCCTTGCTGTCTCTCTCTGTCTCCAGGAGCTGGAGCCGGGTGGAGGTCGGACGGGAACGGTGAACAGTGTCGGCAGCAATCAGTCCATTCCCAGCATGTCCATCAGCGCCAGCTCCCAGAGCAGCTCTGTCAACAGTCTGAACGAAGCGGCCCAGGACAGCCGCAGCGAGCTGGACCTGATGGAGGGAGACCACACAGTCATGTCAAACAGCTCCGTCATACACGTCAAACCGGTGGGTTAAGTGACACCGAAGTATGTAGCATTATATACATTATTGATGAAAGAGCACTCCACCGATTTTACACATAAGGATCAGTTTATAATGTCTGTGGCTCTGGTGGGAGCTTTGTCTAGTCATTCATTTATAACAGAAACTCTGTATTGCAAAATGGGGACATCAAGTTTGAAAGACATGGACATATTCCATTCAGGGAAGGTCTAATGAAAGATGCTATTGAGTTGCATTATGGGAAATATAGGATGCAGTGTTTTTGAGTATGGTACTCGGGACAAAAAGTCGTAATATCTTGTGCTCTGCAGCATCAATTTTGACCATTAACATGTCTCTTGCAAGTCACGAAACATGACCAGAAACATGTTGAGTAAAACTCAATTTGAAATGACCTATTCATTTATAAACAATGAAGTTCTTTGTTGAACTGGTTTTCTCCAGCTGCTTTTTGGTAGGATGTTGTGTCAAGTTAGTGAGAAGCTTTCTCAGAGCGGTCTGAGACACTGATTCACAGTCAGACCAAGCACTTAATTAGTGTAATGTTTCTCTGGCACACAAGCTTGTTTCTGATTCTGTTCTGTCTTGATCTCATTCTCGCTTTATCCCAAAGCCTTCCCATGCCCCCAATGCTTCCTTTTTTTTTTTTGTTTGTTTGTTTGTTAAATACTGTAACAAGATACTGTGTTAATTCCGCTGCCTTATGTCTCCAGGAAGAAGAGGAGAGTTTCTCTGGGGAGCAGGCAGCCAGCAGTGAACCCACAGAGCCCCAGCCAACACCAGCTCTGGCCCCGAGGAAGCACTATCGCAACAGAGAGCACTTCGCCACCATACGCACAGCGTCACTCGTGAGAATACTCTTGCTTACTCCTCCATGCATCTCACTTATTTCATTCAAAGGTGGCTGTTTAACAGAAATGACCAGATATGTTCGACAGAAAGGCTGTGAATGAATTACAAATGTTGTCCATTTAACAAACTCTTTCAACGTTGCCGTTATACCTACACACTTGAGTAAGATGTATTTATCCCTCTGTACAAACACCATTACTTTAGCGCACGTTTTCAAATATTCTGAATGTAAATGGACTGTGCTGATTCTCTGCTGCGTCAACATCTTGCAGGTGACCCGTGAGATGCAGGAACACGAGCAGGACTCTGAGCTGAGGGAGCAGATGTCAGGATACAAACGCATGAGACGGCAACACCAGAAGCACCTGATGGGTCTGGAGAACAAGCTGAAAGGGGAGATGGATGAGCACAGGCTGAGGCTGGACAAAGAGCTGGAGAGTCAGAGGAACAACTTCACCCAGGAGATGGAGAAGCTGCTTAAAAAACACCAGGCGGCTCTGGACAAAGACGTATGTAGACGAAGGGAAAATCCAGTGGCGTACTGATACTATGGTATTTAACTATTGCTGTTTTCAAAGCATGTTCCTACAACTGAAGCAAGCGCTTGTGTCCTACTTTATGTTTGGTTTAGCTGAAGACATTTACCAACGATGAGAAGAAGTTTCAGCAGCACATCCAGGTGCAGCAGAAGAAGGAGCTGAGCAGCTTCCTGGAGTCACAGAAGCGAGAATATAAACTACGCAAGGAGCAGCTCAAAGAGGTAACACACCTGAACTGTATACATCTCCATCTCAAACTATGATGATTTGACTATGATTTACCCAATTCAACTAAACATAATAACATAATTTAATATATACTTGTACTTGTTTAGGTGTGTGGTTGTGGTAAACACCTCAAACTGGCTCTGCTATGTACTATGTACATGTATACCTGTATCATTCTTCTTTTCTTTTCTTTTGATGGCATGTTTCTTGGTAAATATTATTATAATATAATAATAAACAATTTAATAATCGACACCAGGATCATCATATTAATTTAAAAACAGAAAAATGCAAAAAGGAAATGTGTGAGTGTTCACCCTATGCTGTCAAACTGTGATACCAATAAAGCCCAGTAATGCCCTGGAATACTGAAAGAAAACAAAATAACACCTGTGTGTACACCTGTGTGGCAGGAACTGAGCGAGAACCAGTCGACTCCCAAGAAAGAGAAGCAGGAGTGGCTGTCGAAGCAGAAAGAGAACATCCAGCACTTCCAGGTCAGGATCTCTCACACAATATGTACAATTGGCAAGTCCAGGACCAAACGATGAAATTACCAAAGGCCTGGCAATACATTTATTTATTTATTTTTATAGATGTAAATAGAGATGGAATGGAAAATAAGATGGATAATAAAGCACAAAATAAAAAGTAAAATGAAATTTATAATGCATAAAATGCACAACATAAGATGGGAACTAAAACCCACTGAATAATAATAATAATAATATTAAAACCAGTACCCATATTTGCAGCATGCACATACATCAATAAACACTGCAGCAGCATCAAAAGGTCTCCATTCTCTTCTACCTCCTCTTGTCTATTTTCTTTTCTGCATCAGTAGTGGAGATTTGAATTTTTTAAGGCAAAAACTTGAGTGCACTCTGCACTAGGCCTAGGTCTCTGAGGCTATAAATAAACACAACAGAACCTACTTTTCCTGACGGACACGGACTCACTACTGGTCTTGATTACACTGAAACAAGCACTTTTTAAGCTACCGCTTATGTCTTACCTAGGGTGTAACCTCACTGTGGGTCTTATCTAAAGTTTCCCCGGAAAAAACAAAATAAAAACACCCTTTCGGTGGTGCTGAGTGGGCTAAAAAATACAACACAGTTTATATTATTACTTTTATGCTCACTTTATAGAATAGATAGAATACATGAAATTGAAAACCCACTGGAAGTACATTATTAACACAACTTCATTCCCAGGCGGAGGAGGAGGCCAACCTGCTGAGGAGACAGAGGCAATATCTGGAGCTAGAGTGTCGGCGGTTTAAACGTAGGATCCTCATCGCCAGACACAATGTGGAGCAGGATCTGGCCAGAGAGGTACTTAGTCACACAAAGAGAACCAGCTACCACCACCCACTCTTATGTTTCTGATTGATATTACTTATTTGACTGCTGTCACCCAGCATTTTCTCCTCTTGTCCAGGAGCTGAACAAGCGGCAGACACAGAAGGACCTGGAGCACGCCATGCTGCTCAGACATCACGAGTCGATGCAGGAGCTGGAGTTCAGGCACCTGGGGACGATCCAGAGGGCGCGGGCAGATCTGATCCGGACCCAGCACCAGACAGAGCTCACCAACCAGCTGGAATACAATAAGAGGAGGGAGAGGGAGCTGAGGCGCAAGCATGTCATGGAAGTCCGACAGCAGCCCAAGAGCCTCAAGGTACGTCGTTTTTTTTCCTTGGATACAGTCCTGTAACTGACCCCACTACACACAATCACTCACATAACATCTTCAATTCATTTCCTTCTGTCTGCTTCAGTCTAAGGAGCTTCAAATTAAGAAACAGTTCCAGGAGACTTGTAAAACCCAGACTAGGCAGTACAAGGCCCTCAGGAACCATCTGCTGGAGACCACGCCCAAGTCTGATCACAAGGCGGTGCTCAAGAGGCTGAAGGAGGAGCAGACCAGGAAGCTGGCCATCCTGGCTGAGCAGTACGACCACTCCATCAATGAAATGCTCTCTACGCAGGCTGTGAGTACCCAAAGATAAAGCCTAAAGAGTTTAGGAAAGAACAACATATAAAATTGTCCTCATTTATTCATGTAGTTTTAAACTCACTGTTGATTTTAAAATTCTCTGTACCACTTCCAATACACCAGACACCAAAATGTATTGTCAATACCTCACATTAAAGAACATAGAAATGATTTTCCACACAAACCTTTTGAAACAACATAAGCTAAACTTCTCAAATGCATCAACGTTTAATTTTGTCTTGACACAAAGCAGCTGTGTGAAAAATTATTATTTAAATTTGAAAATATCTCATTTAAGAACATGTAAACATGACTAAAGAATCCGACCAAGCATGTGATGACAACTTGCAACACTCATTTCGGTCCATATGTACAGTACGATAAGTATTTGTCCGGTCTTCACCCAGCACATCCCAATGAAAAGTCACTGAATTCAACAAAATATGTCCTTATTATTTTTAAGTCAGGTGAATCCTGTGTTCAACATTTTGTATTTCTATTTATTAAATGTAAAAATTTGTGAATTTGTTTCTTTTTGTTGTTGTCGGCAAGTCCCACATAAATTCTGTCAGATTTTAGTATATGATCATTCTAAATCAGATGCAGGATTATTGAGTCACTGTCAGTAATGACGGTAGCAAATTAAGTTATGCTGTTTTTCTGGCTTCCTAAAAGATCTCTTTGGATATAAAATGACTGAGGTTGGGCCAAAAACACACACTATGGTGCTTACAGAGAAAGACTTTATCTTTCTCTCTTGATGTCTTTCTTTCTCTTTCATTTGCCTTTCCTCAGCTGCGGTTAGACGAGGCTCAAGAGGGGGAGTGTCAGGTTCTGAGGATGCAGCTGCAGCAGGAGCTGGAGCTGCTCAACGCGTACCAGAGCAAGATCAAGATGCAAACAGACGCACAGCACGACAAGGAGAGGAGGGAGCTGGAGCAGAGGGTCTCTCTGCGGAGGGCTCTGCTGGAGCAGAAAGTAAGAAAGGCCCTGGACTACGTTTAGTGTTGTCTAGTGTCATAGTTGTCAATACATTTGGGAGTGACAGTAGCTGTGCTTAGACTACCCTTTGGTTGACATTCACATACTGTGTCTTATGTACTGTGTCTTTTAAGTTAAAAGCCATTCAACCCTTCCTTAGTCATTTCTCTTTCAGTGAGCTGAATGTTTTTTTATTTTTTCGTGTTTCGTGTTTTAAGAGAGGTTGCACATAGTATTTCATTGTGAGTTATATGCAATATATGTTTTTGTTGATGCTCTGTTCAATCAAGAACTTTAGAATCGATTGTCCTTTGCAAAGCAGACAAATGGCAGACTTTGCTTTGTGCACTATTACTTGGCATTTATTTTGAATTCATTTGTTCGCTGTGTTTATCTCTGCAGATTGAGGAGGAAATGCTTGCGTTGCAGAACGAGCGCCTGGAGAGAATCCGCTCACTGCTGGAGCGCCAGGCCAGAGAAATCGAGGCTTTTGACTCCGAGTCCATGAGGCTGGGCTTCAGCAACATGGTGCTCACTAACCTGGCTCCCGATTCCCAGGCAGGCTGGGGGGGAGGAGGTGGAGGTAGCCAGGGGGCTCAGGGGGGAGGCCACTGGCCTGGAGGAGGGGGAGGAGGTGGAGGAGGCGGTCACCATAGTCATCACCACCAGGGGGGCTCCAGCTCACAGCAGCCCTGGGGTCACCCCATGCTGGCTGGGGGCCCACCACCCTGGAGCCTCCACCACCCCGGAGGAGGGAATCAGAGGGGGAGCGCGGGGGGCGCAGGAGGGGTGAGGAACAGCCCGCAGGCTATGAGGAGGACGTCATCAGGGGGGAGAAATGAACAGGGCATGAGCAGGAGCGCCAGCATCACCTCTCAGATCTCAAACGGATCCCACCTGTCGTACACCTAGAACAAACACACACACACACACACAAGCAACACGATAATTGTCTTAAAGTTAATTTCTTGTGCAGACACTACACACACACACCATGCATGCACCACACATGCTTCACATACACTTGTTATTTCCAACAGTTTGTCTGACACACACTGCACAGTACTGAGACTGGGTTCACCTCAGCCCACTTCCTCTCCCATCACCACGGCTCTCTTACATCAGTGTACTTCTAGCAGCAGTCTGTGGAAACCCAAAAGTCTTGAGACTAATCCAAGATGGCCGAGGGCCGTATACAGTATGCCACAGTGCAATAGTGTCATTTTCACTGCAGCCTACAGGGCTATTTTTATGTGTTGCCATGTTAGTCGTTGTTGCCATAGACCCAAAGTAGTATATTTAATATTATCTGCCATGCAGTTTATTATCAATATTTTGTTTGCAGTATGCTGTTTTACATAAATCCGATGCTCTCATTTCTTGCGGTAGCACAATAAGTTGCATTGTGGGAAATATTACATTCAGTGTGCAATTTTTAGAATAACATTTAAAAATGTCACCACTCGAGATTTCAGCACAGATATCTTACCGATAGAAAGTTTAATGAGATTATTGTCCATGTGCAGTTGCAGACGGATGAGAATGCAGGAGGTTATGTAGGGATCTGATGTTCAGCTCTGGAAGGAACATGAAAAGAGAACAAAGGTTGTTGTAAGTGAGTACCGGTGGGTATCTCTGACTTCATAGTAGTAGCACAGGGGCGTCCAAGGTGTCATGAATAGCTAAAAGTATGCACTCTTTAATTCCAGACTGAGTGACTTAACTGAGAAGAATCTAACCAGTGAAATCACCGTGTGCAGTGTTTTACTGTAATAGTATTTAGCCGTTATTGTGTACTGTGAGCAGGGCTGCAAAGATGCCAAAGGTTAGGATGCAGAGTTTTTCATTATAATTATCCATGCCAACATACTGTTATGCATTTAATGAGATTGTGCCAGAGATGTCCGTAGAACTTCAGCTAATACTATGCGGCCAAGTTAGATGCATGTGTTGCTGGATTAGAGGAGGGAAGGGAGTCATTTCTCGCGCATGCTCGGCCTCTTTGGCTCGGCTCTTGGGTTTCCACAGAAATCTGCCCACTCTTCACTCACGCCTGCCCAGTGGACGACCAGTCTGAGGGATGCTGTAGCCTTATTAGTCCACAGCCCTCGTGACGGGGATGGGTTTTCAGCAGCACCTAACCTCTACTTGAATAGAATCAAAACTAGTGTTTACTCCTCAGCTGTCTGCAGTTCATTTTCTGGTCTAATCTGGCGCTGTGTTGGTCGGTGAAAGCGATGCACTACGCTGTACACGGTAAAAATAATAATAATTAAAATAAAAAAACTTTCTCAGACAAATTGAACCATGCCTGTCGGCCTACCTCAAGAGCACTCGAGCAGAGCTTCACCGCAGGGTGTCGTGACTTCACAATGACTTGCACTTTGGCGCAGGCCTTTGCTCACGCCGAGTGATAGTCAGATTTACACACACGCGCACACACACACACACACGTACATACTGTAGTTATTGATTTTTATTCCCCAGTCAAACAGTATGTCCCTTTGCACACTTGGTTGATGAATGCATGTACATGGATAACTTTTGTGAAAATGGAATTGGGACATAAAAGTGTTTTTAAAAAAAAAAATGAAGTTTTTAAAAATAACGCGCTTAGCAGTTGTTAGTTGCGTTCGCTGTAAATGAGCAACACACTCGGCAGCATTTGTGTCGGGGCAACAATGTCTATCTCAGTTGCCTTAAAATGTCCCCATGTGTTTTTAATAAAAATAAATAAAAGATCGTTATAAGGGGCTCCAGTTACAGTGAATGAACAGGGGGCGTGAAAGAGGAGCTTCACTAGCCCTCTGCTGGTTGGTGACTGCTGAATGTCTCGTTGGGTGGATGGGCGGTGATGCTGTGATCTCCGCTGCTATGCCCCTGCAACTTTCCCCAGTCTGACGTCCCGCTCTGTCCCCCCCCTCCCCCTCCCTCCATACCCGACGTCATGTTCTGACCATCGACCTCCCTGATTCCCTCCACCTTCGTTTCCTCCCCTCCAGAGCCTGGTGTGGTCTTCACCCCCTCCCAGATCTATTTGGGAAGAACGCTTGAAGTGAAAGAAAGGAAGAAGGAAAAAAAAATATATATATGTATTATTAGATAAATCTATAAAAAAGGATTATAGAGAAATATAGATAAAGGTGGACGTCTTATTGTGAAATGCAGAGATTATGCATTATATGATTTTCAGAGGTGGAATGTACAGGAAACTTGTTAATATTGTATATTTTGAATTTGAAAATATGGAAAACTTATTGACAAATCAAAGACAAATTAACTAGTTGTGATGCAAACACAGTGATGTGGTTTTAGACCAGTGGTATTCAAATGAACGTTCGATTTAAAGCCGCTGGGTTTTCACTGTCCTACTTGCAGCTGCGAGTTCTGAAGCGCGTTACAGATATTCTGTTGTGAACGTTAACACAACTCTAGAAGTCAGGTTGCCTTGAGTACATGGCAACATTTTGTTTAATGCTGAATGAGGATGATTTTGCACTTAATTTGAAATCTAGTTAGGTGTAGCCTTTGCCTTAGCAATGGCTATATTTTACTGACATTATGATACCCAATATAGAAGACTCAACCTGTCTATTTAGGTTTTTCATGGTTTTTAGAAGACTCAAGCCTAAAGTAAAGGTTATAATAACATAGAAAAAGAAGAATTGTCTTTCAAAGATCTATAAATATGCATAAACAATATTTAGTGTGCTCCACAACCCAAATTCTTGCACAAGATGGTGAAAATATATCTGTTTTGATATCTACAAAGGGGTTACTCTTAGGTGTTGTGGGTTCCACGGATATAATTTGGACTTGATTTCTGAAACGGTCTTCTGTTATGATTATACACAAAGCATTTCAAACTACACTTCAGTGTGACTTTTTAGTTTTTAATCTTACCACCCTGCACTCAGAATTTATAATCCTGTTGTTTTTCTTGGCTCAGTTCTGAAAACAGAATGTGGTGGTCCCACTTTCCTCTTCAGCCAGTATGCCATTGTACCCAACATCTTTTATCAACCCGTAGTGTTTTATTTCCCTTTATGTCAGAAAGGGTCATTTTGTTTTCCAGATGTCTGCAGAGGGCCAAACGAGTGGCAGATTTTAAAACCTCTTATGTTTACGAGAACTCCCAGGTGTTTTGCGAGGCAGCCGGGGCAGAGTCTAGCTTTAGACCTTGGTCACTCTGAACTGGATCAGTTGCACTGATTGCACAAGTGATTGACCAGATTAAAGAATCTACTGTGATGCCCTCAGTGCTGCTGAGGGACGGCTGCCATTGGCTGGAAGTAAGCGGGAGGCAGGGTTACGTCTCTGTACAGTTTATCAGTATTCCCTTTTTTTCTCTCCTGTCATTTGGTGGATCTTGCTGTTTTATTCTCCGTAGTCCAGAGACCTGTATTAAATTGTATAGATTGTGCAAAAAGCTGAATGTCGCATAGCAGAAGAGAAAAGCTATTCCTTACAGATGATAAAGTGATTTAAAATGTATAAAAGAAATTGAGAAACAAAGTTTAGGGGATAAATGTAATATTTTGTTTGTAATTACTATTTTTTGTTGGAAGAGGGCTACTGGATAAAGAATCATCTGTAATAAAGTAATTTTAATATTTCTTTGTCCCATGGTGTGTTTGTGTGTGAGGAGCATGACAAAGTTATTCAAAGCTTCCGAAAACCTTTAACTTACGGTTAATCTTTTCTTTTATACTCCTTGTCATAAATAACTGGGGTATTATAGTAAAACAATTAATTAATGCATTGCTACTTGTTGACGTGTATTTGACTTCAAACTAAATTGCCTGAAAACGTGACGCTTTAGAGAGTAACACGTCTAGATAAATTATCCTTTTTTATTTTTCCAGAATTATTTTTGGAATTTCAAGCAAACAAAGCCACGTTCTGAGACAATGTTGTTGTTTTTGTTTGTATTTACCATAGGCCATGTGTCGCTAATTTGGCAAGTACTTTTTATTTCAGCTGTCCACTGTCCTTATTTTGTCCAGTTGTTTTGTAGGACTGTAATTAAAAAAATCTTCAAACTCCAGCTACAGATATGACTTGAGAATAACAAGACAAAAACACAAATATTGTCCAAAGTCTCTCTCTGCAGAACTCGCCCTTCACCACCTCTTCCTCCTCAGCGGGTGTAAGACCTCCTCCAGGTAAAGTTCTCTTCCTCTGCATCCACACGGCTCTCTTTAGGCGCCTGTAGTCTTTGTCTCCTCATCATGTTGGCTCTCCTCCTGCGAGAGGGAGCCATGTTGCTGGTCCTGCTCCTCTGCCCAGCCTGACTATTTCCCCCATCCTTCTCCCCTTTCAGGAAATCAGCCACTACTCTGAAGTACTCCAGAACTGCAATATGACTCCAGTTACCTTCCTTCTCATTTCCAGTCCTCCCTCCCTCCGTCTCTTGGCCCTCCAGAGTGAACCCACAGTGCCCTCCTCTGTCTGTCAGCACCAGGAAGAAATAAGGATTGCTCAGGAAAAGGTGAAGGGGCAAAGTGGAGGCAGGCGGGAGGAGAGGATCGTCATGGCTGCGGATACAGAGCACAGGCACCGCCACCTCATCTGCTTCTCTCAGTGGTTCGTTCCTCTCCCAGTAGTTGTCCCAGTCCTTGGCTGGGTAAGCCCTCTCGCCCAGTGCCCAGGCCACTGAGGGTGCCATGCCCCCCGGGGAATGAGATTCTGAGCTCAGTCCAGAACTCGGGGAGCTTAGTGGAGGTCTTGGGGCTCCCTGCTGAAGCTGGGCTGAGGAGCAGGAGAGCGTTTCCTCAAAGTCTCTGAGGGAGGAACAGCTGAGGGCCCGATCCACATTCAGAACTCCTCTGAAGGAACTTTCGTATCTTATGACAGCGCCATGTGAAGAAAAAAAACACGTTTTCATGAAACTCTCCATATTACATTCATGTTATAACGATTATTAATACATTTTCATATGGCTTTAATTTCTCTCACCTACTGAGCTGCAGCTTCCGGTGCAACAACGCCCCCCAGCGATAAATCGGAGGCATGGCTGTTTCAAACCACAGTTGTCCCTGGAGTACAGGTGAGATGGCTGCAGCTGCTGTCAGACATGAGCTCGATCCACACTCCCCCAAGTAGGAAAGAAGAGTCCCTGAGCCTGAACCCTCACTCACTGCAACCATTACAGAGGAGGGGTGACGGCCGTGGACATAAGCCACCGCCTGAAAATAGAAGATATCAAGAATGTGGTTTCTGTCAGGTAAAAAAAAAAGTAATTGGATGAACAGAAAGTCAGTTTTACCAATGCTAACATCATCTATGGATGCCAATGTGTCTGTTGGTCCACCACTTTGGTCCCGACTGAAATATCTCAACAACTGTTGGATGGATTGCAATTAAATTGTGTACAGACATTCATGGTCCCCAGAGGATGAATCCTAATATCTTTGGTCAGCCCTTAACTATCACCTAGCACCATCGTTTCAGTTTTCCAACACTTTGGTTTATGACCAAATATCTGCATAACTATTGCCCCAGCTGTAGTACTTTATGTTTACTGATAATATTAGCATGCTAACATTGCCTGGGTCCAGACCTTTGAATCCGCCAACTTCATCGAGAAAAGGAGTGAAACGAGTTGAAAATTCTTCTGTCTGATATCATGCAACAGTCTGACTATCATAAAACCACTTTCTCTAAAAAGAAAACCCGAGCATAGGAGTACAACTGCCATCTTTCTGTACTGTACCTGCTCAAGATCAGCTGGGTCTCCAAACTCAGTCAGGCGCGCTGTGGTCAGCGGGCAGCCCGCCGTGCCTCGGGCGTGAAACACCACCACGTAAAAGCCCTGACACATGGCTTGATGGCACAGCCCCTTTAGGTGGGGGGTCATCCCTCCCCAGGACTCTGGGATAAGGAGGAGGATAGGAGGTGTCGCGGTGAAGCAGCCTAGCGCCTTTCCCCCTAACTGATGCTCCTTCCTCCCCTCCCACCTCTTCCTCCCTCCTACCTCACCCAGTCTTGTTCCCACAGCCCAGTCCAGAGCCACAATACCCCCATCCCTCAGTAACAGATTGTCTCTAGTGAACTGTAATGTGTCTCCATGTTGTCCACACAGCAGGCTGGACAGAGTCTGGAGGTGGGGGTCTCCCCTGGGCCAGGAGGCCAGTCTCGGCCTTGCCAGAGAGCCACAGTGCCGGAGGAGATATTTAGCCAGCGCACTGGGTTTGCAGATGAGCCTGGGACAGTCTGAGGGCTGACCTGACCCTGACAACATATCTTCCCCTGGTGATCCGGCCTCCTTGGTCCATGTTCTTATATTCCTGTCTAGCGGCAGCTCCAGGATCAGGCAAATAATGACCCAGAGTCTCCAGCCTGCAGCGCTGACAGCCAGCCTCGTCCAGCAACGTACCCTGGGCCAGCGGAGAGCCAGAGACAGCAGCAGAAGTAGCAGGGATGGGAGCAAACAGAGCAAATAACCCCATACAAATGATGCCATTGGTAAATAGAGGAGATTGCAGTTTAACATAAAATCCAAGGTTCTTTCAGGGAAGTGTTTGCTGTGATTTCCTCAGTAACTGCCGACCCCCATGTTTTACAAACTCCTGCCTTGTTGCTTCACGTACCAGTGTGAAAGTCTTGCCTCAGAGGATGAACGATGTTCTGGTATGTTGGTCTTCTTCCTCCAGAGACAAAGTGGACACAAAAAAAGAAAACTGGGAAAAGAGTGGGTCATGTCGACTCCTGCTGTTGCTCCACCTCCCTCCATAAATCATTTACTGCAAGCACTCGTTCAGATAGAAACTGAGCAAACACAGGCCACATAAATCTGTCCCATTAATGTTAACATGATTATAGTCTTTGACCTTGCCATGTCTGACGGGACTTCTCTTGCATTCTTACACCAGTTAATATTGTTGATACAGCAGTCCTTTATAAATGTATAAAACTATATTAAGAGGTCTTAAAGTTAACATTACATGATTATCCCCTTTTGAAGTTGGTTGACAGGGAACATTCAATGTTGATTTTGTCATGATTTACAAAACTTCTTTCAGCAAGAGCAGTTTTAAGGACTGATGCACTTGCGATTCATGGACTTACGAGTTTACCTTTATTGAACTGTTGCATCAGATTGCATCATTTAAAATGATGAGTGTCAACGCAAACTATACAGGAACACAACATGGGACAGAAGCTCAGGCTTTTTTTCTTTACATTTGAACACCATTTAAATTTCTAAAAGTGTCCTCAGTTGTAAAGATACATGAGTTGTCAGGAAAAGGAGTATTCTCCTCTATTAGTCCTTTTCTTTTACTTTTTTTTTTTTTTTTTTTACATTAACTGCCATAAAAGATTTCTCACACAACCTGTAAATATAAGATAAAGTGAAGAATTCCGACAAAGCTCTGTTGTTTGCTTCAAAAGGAGCACTGTCAGTCCTTTAATCGTACTGTAGCACATACCTTCATCTGCTGTCAGATGAAAGTATTGAATGGGCACAGCAGAAAGCTCTGTCTTTTGCAGTCAGGTATTTTGCTGAAACTGGTTTCATGTCAACATGAGACATAAAAAGCAATTTCCCTTGGGATAAATAAAGTTTTCTCCTCTCTTCTCCTAAGCAGATATACAGCTCCTCTCCTGGATGTTGGTTCCAGACACAGTGGAGGTAAGTCAACTATATCTACTGCTCCACTTCCCGCACTAGCTGAATTCTTCCCCGCCAGAGAAGTAATGTTCCATGTCTCTAGAACCAGTCTGCGATACTGGGGGTCAGCACAGCTCGGTCCCCTGCTTTGCCTGTCGCCTCACTGGCAAGGCACCCATGATCTGGACCCATGGGTCACCAGGCTGCTGCAGCTCCTTTTTGGCTGATTCACAGGTTGTGTGAATCGCTCTTAATCTGGCCCCTCACGAACTTACCCTGGGAGACCCTGCCACGAGAAGTTGCCGATTCTTGGAGGGGCTAAGCAGTACCAATAAGCAAAACGCATTTCTGAGCAGAGTTGGGCTTTGTGTATCCTGACGTTTCCTGTTATTTTTTCACTTGCAGCTATTGCACCTCTTTGATTATGGGCATGTTTGGCATACATTGTTCTGATTAACAAAACTTCCTTTATCGCGAGCAGTTCTTAGGACTGGTAAAAGGGCAAATATAAAATAAGTACAGTTAGAATAAAAAAACAAAACAACAACCTTGGTAATAAGTAGCAGCATAATAAAGTAAGTGAACATGTGAGCTTAATACACTAGCAGCCAGTAGTAACAATAATACATACTAAAAAAAGGATGTATTGCACATGAAGTATTGCACAATAATAAATAGTCACAGGGTGTATTGCACATAGGGGTGGCACAGTGGTGAAACAGGAGTGTTACAGTCTGCTGCAGGAAGGAAGGACCTGTCACCGTGTGAAGCCGACGAGGGTCCAACAGTGGAACGTTGTCCGTGAAGGGGTCCGTGTGAAGAAGAACAGAAGGAGAAGCGGCATCAGACATAACTCTGAAGAATCAATTAGGGAATGCATGTTTACCAGATCCAAAACCATCATCGGCTGCCAGGTACATTGACTGGCAAAAAAGATCTCACGACCTTCAAGTATAAGTATAAGTATAAGTATAAGTATAAGTATAAGTGAAAGTGAAAGGTAATAATTCAAACAAACGCAGCAGAAAGCTCTGTTGTTTGCTTATTTTAATAGTAACCTTATGGTTTGCATCTGCATGTTAAAAGAAAAACAAAAAAAGGCAGAAAACTTTTTTTTTGGTGGATTTTCCACCTTGGATATGGAGCATTATAGATTATCATAATAGATCATAATAGATAAATAGTCTACACGACGACATCAAGACCTGAGGTACAGTATATTCATATCTGATAATTATTGGTAAAAAAAATATACAAATACAATTTGACAAAAGTCAGACTTTTATATTTTTACATTTTTTATATGAATCAGCATCTAAATTATTGTTGTCACAGGGTTGTGACTACATTACATAAGGTAAAAGTAATTTAGAATTCATTTTATTATTATTTAGGACCGAAACAATTTAGTCACTCTTTTTAGTGTTTTGATTCCAAGTCTTGGATTTTGGAGGATTTAAGAATGTATATCATAATGATAAATGTTTATAAAATAAGGACTACACTTTAGTAGTCCTTCAATTTTAAATTCAACATCAATTGACCAGAAAGCCAAAGGTCAAATCCATTTTTATGCACCTTTTGTGTAAATGTAAAATAATGAGTTGTAATGATGTCTGAGCTGCTCTGAATCTTCGAGACCTGGAGGGAATTCCTATTTTGTTGTGGTAAAAATAAATAATGTATTGCGTTACATCCATTTCTATGCAAAGGTTTGGCAACTCAAGAACAACTTTTATGTCTGGTTTATTTTCTGACTTAAATTTTAGTTAGTGGTTCTAGAGGTAAGTTGGGCGGGGGTCACCAAAATCTTCAGTGATCACCCTCCTGAGATGAATGAAGGTCCCAAATGTCATGCCAGTCTTATTTGTAGGTGAATCTTTAGACCAATGCCTAAGACTGTGTAGGCCTCATAGGCCATCTATATGATGAACAGTAAAATTAGCTGTGTTTTCTCTCCAACAGGTTGTGTAGAGATGTCTGGTTTGGCTGTCTTGTGTCTCCTACTTCTGCAGACTGGAGCTTTCGGGTTTGGTATAGACCTATTTGGCCTATATAAAGGATCAATAATTCATGAGGAGATCACTCGGAGAGCAATCTTAAATACCACCATACAGGTGTGCCGCGCTCTGGCCCTGGCTGAGGGCAAAGACTTCACTGTTCCTGTAAGGATTACATTCAACCAAATCATATTGACCTTCTATTTCAAATGACCAGTGACTGCATTTTTAATAATTGTGTGTGTGTGTGTGTGTGTGTGTGTGTGTGTGTGTGTGTGTGTGT
>CALSCE010009834.1:2785951-2800085 GCA_943593645.1 Bovichtus variegatus
TGTGTGTGTGTGTGTGTGTGTGTGTGTGTGTGTGTGTGTGTGTGTGTGTCCACAGCCTTTGACTGCTGAGTCTGTTGTAGCTGCCTGTGAAGCCTCCAAATCTTCCAAGAGCTTCCAAAAAACCATCAAATTAATACAAAAAAAGAATCGAGACGTAGACAAATATTATTTCTTCCTGGCAAGGTATCACTTTGACAGCGAACAATTTTTAGAGGGAAGGCAAATCATCACAGAAGGATTATCAGCAGTGAAGGCCAGCAACAAGTGCAATAACTTTGACACAGCTACAGAAAAGCTGGGAGAAATTCTACACCCTTTACAGGTCATTTCTATTGTTTTTTTTTTTGTTTCCTTTACAGTTTCTTACACAAATATTACACAAAACTAAACCTCAAGTTCAGCAAGCAGCACAACAGTTTATTTCCATAGGCCAGTTTTCTTTCAAAATTGTATGCAATGCGGTTTATTTAATTTTACAACAGCCTATTAAAGGGGACATCTAAAAAATGCCTTATTGAAGACTTCTGAAAAACTGTTCTTGGTATTAAAATATATAAATGTTGGATAATAGATGCTTTTGTCAATATTTAACTTCTCTTTCTTTTTAAATAATAGGATTTCTATAGTCATAGTAACTGGGTGGAAATGGGAAACAAACTCCCAAACTCCAACCTGATCAGAGCAGGAACCAGCATTGGGAACATAGCAGGTAAACAGATCATGTAATGTCAGTGTGTTTGGCTGCGTTACCAAAACAAAAGATTAGAGAGATCATTTTACAAAATAAAAAAACACTGACAAAATGTTTTTTTTTTCCCATAGCTAAAAGCAGAGCAACCTGTCGCAACTGTAATGGAGATGACTGCAGAAACAACATTTTGGAGGATATCCTACAGGAAAAGATACTTACTTCAGGATATTTTGGTATCCTGCCCTTTTTCTCCACCAAACCAAAAGGTAAATGACACACTTACCTGCTTACCTAAAGAATTGTATATTATTTACTTTACAAAAAGCCATTTATAAAATTGAGAAATTCATGTTTGTCATTAGGGTTATAAAGCGAGCGTGAGCAGCTCTTCCATTTCCTTTGTGCATTGCATTGTGATATTGTGTTGATCAAAAGCACACTCAAAAATCTGCTGGTTTTTTTAGTATGCATTACATACTCAAAACCTGCTAGCATGTAGTATGAATTTGGGACGCTTTACAGTTCAGAAAACTTTTCCCTGCTATTAGTGATTAGAATTCATCCTCCGGGCACTATGAATGTCGTTACGTAATTTCATTGCGATCCATCTGTTAGAGGTTCAAATATTTCAGTCTACAGCAAAGTGGAGAACCAACTGACAGACCAACATTGTTATCAATGGAGCCGTGATGCTTAGATAGTCTGCCTGGTGTTTCTCTAAAAAAGATAAAGTTAAAGCTGTATAAAATGTATTTTCTCTTTCTGTTTCTAATGCTGAACAGGAAAATGCAGCCATGGAGGTGGACTTGATCAAACAAGTAAGATCGATCCTAAAGGTGAGATCAACAAAGACACTTTCGAAGCCAGCCACGGACACCTCCACACTGACGCAGTAAATTTGGCAATTGCTGCAACCAGTGAGCTGCTGGAGGACATTCGAGGGGCTGCTGGTGACAGACCATTCCTCCAGTATGAAACCCATTCAGCATGTTCCAGTTATGTATTGTAAGGAGGTGTATTGCAAAGACTGTTATCTCTTATCTCTTTGTTTCCGCCCTTCTTTCTTCACCCTCAGGATGTTGGGAATCTCCAAAGGATCAAGCAAAGCTCTTAGTTTTGTTATGGACACAACGAGAAGCATGAGCAATGACATTGCAGAAGTGAGGGCCGTCATTCCCTATATAATCAACAATAAAGTGGGAACAGAAGATGAGCCCTCACTTTACATTCTTGTGCCTTTTAACGATTCAGGTATCTTAATGCCTCAGACTTTACAATATGTTTTTTTCATGAACAAAAATGATATTCACACTATCAAACTTATGATTTTGCTCTTTATCTGCTTGCCTGCTTAGTTGTAACTAACTCAATGAAATATACCAACAGATTTGTATGTGCTGTGTACTTGTTAGAATATTACGATTGTTCAAATATTATATCAGCAATACAATAAGAACAACAACAGTATCTGTAACTTACAAAGAACTCAACAAACAGAAGCACATAATCAAGATTAAAATAATTTAATTTCTCCACCCCAGATTTCGGACCCCTGATAAAGACTACAGACCCAAACGTCTTCATGGATGCTATTAATTCACTATCAGCAACCGGTGGAGAAGATACTCCAACAATGAGTGTTTCGGGGCTTCAGGTGCTGTGATGTCTTTGACACTACTTCCAAACATGTCTCTGCAAAACGTGATAATAAGAAAAAAGTGAAACTTCTGTATCCTCTCTTGCTCATACAGCTGGCATTAACTGGTGCTCCTTCTAATTCTGAGATCTTCCTCTTCACGGATGCACCTGCTAAAGACAAACACTTGAAAAGCACGGTGATCGCACTCATAGAGCAGACAGAGTCAGTGGTGAGTAGCTACTCTTAGTGTACAAACAAGCAAACAAGCATATGGTGTAGAACAGTGGTTCTCAATGTTTTTTTTTTAATAATGTACTCCCTGGCCAGCGCAACAAAAAAAAAAGCCTGCATAAAAGAGGTGCAATACAGCGCAGCACCACTAGGACAACAACCTTGTAACTGAAAAACACTTAAATGATACGTTCGAAATGTTCAGGCTCTGTCACTAAATCCATGGCAAACAAATCGTTTCTACCACAAATCCATTTTCTTGATTTTCGTCTGTCATTCAACATTGAAACTGACATTAAACCAACGTTAGCGTGAACGTGATGGTGTTTGTTGCGGCAGTTGACAGTTTACGGCAGTTAACGATTGCATTGAAAATGGTAATAACGAATATAAAATGTGATTTGTCACACTTACGTTTACATTTTATTTAAGGAACTATGAATGACTGATATATTGTTAAATGAACATTAGAAGAAAATAAATCTCACATACCCCCTGCAGTACAAAGTATCCTGTGAGAAACACTGATTGTGTACTAACTATGTGTAAAGTAATAGAAAATTAAAAAAAAACATAATGTAAAAACTTGCAAGTGTAAAGACATAGCAGTGCATTAAGCTAAATGCTAAAGTCAGCATGTTAACATGCTCACAATGAACAGCGTAGTTGTAGCGTGTTAGCATGCTAACATTAGTTAATTAGCATTAAACACAAAGTACAGCTGAGGCTGATGGGAATGACATTAGTTTTGCAAGTGTTGGACAAATAAAAAAAGTTTTGAACTGGCGACGGCGCTAGATGAAAAGTTTAAAGAATAATCTGTTATTACAATTTATCCCGAGGGGGACATGAATGTCTGTAACAAATTTCTTGGCAATTCATCCAGTATTTGGACCAAAGTGGTGGCCTGTCGAACACTAAACAACCCTAGAGGCAGAACAACATAAAAAAAAATATGTGCATAACATAAGAACTTTGTTCATATATTATAATATTAATGCATTTTGTGCTGGTTATTACATTATTATATTAGTGGCCATATTTGTTCATGGAAAGTTGTTTTATGTTGTATGTATCCATATAGATGGAAATAAAAGCACAATATCACAATTTTCAAATACTTTCCCACTATATCACACTTATTCAATAGTAAATCAAAATGATGACATAATCAAAAATAAACCATTTAAGGCACAATTATGAGATTGGCATGCTAAAATGAAATGAGGAAATAATGAGTCATAATTGTAACATATTCACAGTTACATTTGCTAGATAGCTAACGTTAGCATTTCTCTTGATCACATGGCAGCTAACAGAAAGCTGAACATGTACTCAACATGTTGATACATTAGGTATTACATCATGACTTTTGTCTTTTGATTGCATGTATGGCAATCATGAAGATATAAAAAATCTTGTCTATTTGTTTTGCAATTTTAAAAAAACAACATAAATGGATAAGACCTTATGAGTGGGCTTAACGCCTCAAATTTACCTCACCTTTTCCATTTTTTTTCAGGTGAACTTCATGATTACTAACGATCTGGGATTTCATCGTGAAAGACCGATTGGTGAATTTGTATACCAATACCGTCGGATGGCGACGTCAGATGACAATCTGTACAAGGACCTGGCTCAGGCTTCGGGAGGTCTGGCCATTGAAGTCGCAAAGAGTGAGCTCTCTGTGGCCACCAGCATCATAACAGAGTCCTCCAGCTCCTCTCTGGTATTAACACTGTCATTTACCATACCAATGAGTTTTCTCTAGTTTCTAAAGGATTCAGCTGCGTCACCAGTTTCATTGAACCTCCTAGGTGACCCTTCTTCAAGCAGCCAGGAGTCCAGGGAAGACAGAAACCTTCACCTTCACAGTTGATGAGTCAGTAAGAAGCGTCACAGTTTACATCACTGGGAGCTTGGTCACCTTTACTCTCATCAATCCCTCAGGTGATACTTCTCTGCAGATTAAACATTTTAAAAGGCGGCGTATCATTGCAGCAGTTATTAGGCAATGATTTACAAATCACACAAAACACGGTACAAGGCAGAAGGTGTGTTGGCATAGAAAAGGTATTTTAAAGCCACCTTTTCATGAAAGTTCCCGGCCCCATCTGGTGGTAGTATTATGTGTGTCACTGCGGTAGACAATGCACACTACTACTTTACAACTGATTTAGTTAATTGAAGTGTTATATTTTCAAAAAGCTTGTTTAACTCTTGTAGTACACCATTTAAAAATGGTGTGCTACATTTCTTGCCATTGCTTTGCTTTCAGGTGTGTCTCAGGAAAGCATAGACTCAGGATCATCGATCACTGTATCCCAGTCAGTGGGAAACTTCCAGACTCTGCAGCTAAAAACACAAGCTGGACTTTGGAAAATTAAAATGGTGTCACCAAATTCCTACATTCTGAAGGTTGTAGGTGAGAACTCCATGATTATGTGGTTGAATCACGTAATAAATGGATAACTTTATTATCATTTTAGGTATAACTTTCCCTTACCCTGAAGGACTGGTTCATCTAAATTAAATTCAATCTGATGCTATGTTCTGCCTCTTTGGTTGATTTTCTTTTCTTGTAACTTTTTTTATTTGCAGGTGAGAGTCCCATTGACTTCCTGTTTGACTTTTTGGAGGTATCGCAGGGTCCGTTCGGAGGTCACGGTGTTGTACACAATCGTCCCAGAGCCGGTAAAGGAAACAAATATGCCAAAGTTAACGTCACTTAACTTCAGTATATTTCAGTGGATTTAATTTTTTTTTTTTTCTGAAGGTGTTAACGGTAGCCTGATCGTGACAGTAACCGGGAGTAACTCCGCCACGGTGACAGAAGTCATTCTGGTTGAATCGTCCGGGTCGGGAGAGGTTAATGGCAATGTGGAGGCTAAGGGCGGAGGAGACTTCTTAGCTCGGTTTGACAGGATACCAGCAGAGGAGTTTGTGGTGCTCGTGAAGGGGCAGAACAACAATGGATCCCCCAGAACGTCCTCAGTGATCTTCCAAAGGCAGTCCCCCACCAGCATCAGAGCGTCTACTGTGACTGTTACTTCTGTAAGTAAAATGCATCTAAAAACCTATGATGTGACTTTTATTGTCAGAGTTTTTTAAATATACAAAGGATACTGACTGTTTTTCTTCCGTTTTTAGCCTGAATGGAAAAACATCTTAGAACCAGGAACATCGCTTTCAGTTCCCTTCTCTGTGATGACGAGCGGTGCAGGAGGAACCTTCAGAATCCGAGCTACCAATGACCAAAGTTTTATTACAACTTTCCCGTCCAGCTTAATCCTGGAAACGGGAATCAGTGCTAACAGTACAGTGAACCTCACAGCTCCATCCAACACCCCGTCTGGTACTGACGTCACCCTGACCATTGAGGCCGAAGCTCCAGGAGGCGCAGACACCAATTATGTCATTCTGCGTTTCACCGTCCTTAAAACGGTAACACAAATCAAATAGCTATATTTACCCTCAGTTTTAGCGCCTGTCTCTTTAAGCCTGAAAAAGGTCAGTCTGCTCTGATTGGTCATTGTTTCCGTTCTTCCGCATCTGCGCTCTCGACATCTCTTCATCATCATTGCACCTCCAATGAGTGTATCAGCACCGTAGCGGCACTTTCTACCTATATACAGTATAGTATGGTTGTGACATCACAAGCTCTGACGGCTCGTTTAAAGGCACAGTTTTTTTTAATACGGGCTGTGTGCATTTCTTTGTTGATTGAGCATTTTGATACTTTCACAGTATTTACAGAGCACCTAGACCAGCTTTATAATAAAAAAAAAACAAAAAACATGGAAACAAGGAAATCTAACTTTTTACAACATGGGACCTTTAATCATTTCATTATTGTGTGTTTTGGTTGAATTACTGACTTTATCCACTTTTTCTCCTCGTAGGTGACTGATTTCACTCCGCCGGTGTGTCAGCTGCTCAGCCTGCAGTCCAACTGCTCGGATGTCTGCAGCTTTTCGATGTGGCAGCTCTCTGTTCAGGTGACTGATGGGGATGAAGAGACGGGTGTCGACCGTGTTACCCTCAGACGGGGCAACGGAACCATGAACACCAGCCTGGCCGCTGGCAACGAGAACATAACGCTGGTGTCCTACGATGCGTCTTGTTGTTCCCCTAATGCGGAGCTGCTGGTTGTGGATCAAGTGGGTAATGTAGCCTCCTGTTTCTACAGCGTCCGGAAAACAGCCAGCAGCAACTCAAAAGCTGTCTCCATCACTGAAACCACCTATGACCCAGTGCAGTTTTTTCTTCTTTGCTTTAGCGTCACAATCCTAGGGCTCAATCTGCCATTTTAATTGGGATCAACTGCGCATTTACATGTTAGTGTGAGCAAGATTTGCATTTTAAATTGTTCTTTTAGCTTTGGAAAAATTTTAGTACATACTATATTACTATATGCACTCCGTAGCCAATTTATTAGATACATGAAGCTAAAACTAATGCAGTGTGATACAACAAAGTGCCCGTTTTGTACGACCAAAACACAAAAAACTCAAAATATGCAACTAAGAAACTAGAACAGGGCTATATTCTATTTTTGTGACAAAGAACTGGGCAGGATCATGACACATTACTTGATTCATGGCAAAACTAAATATACCATCATTATACCACATTAGTCTTTAGTGTGTTATCAGTTATAATGTTCAGTTTTTCTGTTATGTTCATGTAACCAAATGACAAGAAAAGTACTAGTGGAAACTGTTGTATAAAAAGGTGCACATAGTCTTGTGTGAATAGGGAGGATACAAGATAAAGCTACAGATCAAGGTCACAACAGCATGATGAGCCTACTGTCAAAGGAGGGACTCGTGCTGCCAAGAGGCGTGGACATGTGCACCAACCAGAAACCAACAAAGAAGATCATGTTACATAGTTTACGTTTACTAACCAATGAGTGAGAGGCAGCGCCTCGAACAAAGAATGTATAACACTTTGCACAAAACTTTAATTGGGGGTTCTGAAACAAGCGAGAGACAGATAACTACATTGCTCTGCTTTGTGGACTGTGGACCGCGGCTTTCAGAAACCTCGGCCGAGATATACTCTCATCACAACTTTATACTAAATAAAACAACTTTACTATAACCTCATTCGACCAGAAGTCCTTACTGCTTTTCTCGAAGATTTTGAACACGACAGTGTGAACATGTCAATTTAATTTTGATACTTTAATCAATGGTCATTCATATTTTGACTACTTCTGCTGATATTAAGTTGTGAAATGATGTTGATTGTCTTTATTTGATCATTAAAAATTATATTAACATCTGAGGGTTTCTTCTTTTCACAGATGATTAAAAAACAAAGGATGACACAATAAAGCAAAAGGTTATGTGGTCCATTGTGGTACTTTAGGGAGAAAGGTGTATGGCAACAGTCGAGGGAAAGAAATGGGACCTACATTAGGAATGCAACATCTTGTGATTAATCACATAAACATTAAAAATCATCAATGGTTATCACCAAAATATGATTTTTTTTCTTTTTTTTTCTTTTTTTTTTACAAAAACATTTTGTTTTAAATACAATTTTTTGAAAAAGGGACACAAACACTAGTCCACACAAACTGCAGCAGTGAACAAAAATAGAAGCAATGGGTATGAAACTATTAGAGCTAGGAGGAACAAGTAAATCGAGTAATGTGTGTATAGACTGTACCATGGCCCTCAATTTATGCAACTTCTGCCTTTAGAAATAGGACTGGGACAAAAAAAAGGGGGGGGCTCCTCACTGCGTATAAGGTTTAAGTTAAATCAGATATCATTATAAACCAGTTGTAAACCTGTTTAGTCTCAATGCATGTTGACAACAAAAAAACACATTAAGCAACAACAGGGCAACTAACACACAAACTCACAGATTTAATGTAGGTCAGGAACCCACTAAATAATAAAAGTTTAATTAAAATTCATTAAATCAATCCCATTAAAGGATAAAAAGCTGACCATAAATGGTGTATCTGAAAACGGGATCAATACAAAATGTGAAAGGAAACCTTATAAATGAACAAAAGTAAAAGCAGTACATATGGCATGAAACCGCACTAATGTCAAAAACACTCAGGAAACTCAGGAAACTACTACATGTCGTTCACAAGCTATAAATTCATTCTGATCTGCATTTTAGCACCCATAAAACCGCTATTCAACAAAGTTTTTGTTTAATCATGGTTTGAGGGATTGCAATGTCATTTATCTTTTTTTAGTGGTATAAGACCATCTTGTGATGGGATCACACAAGCCGTGAACAAACACTTGGACCACGGTTGATCAAGTGAATTTGTAGAAATGAATGTAGGCTATATCATCAAAAAAATGCTGTTTTTGTTCTGGCCTGTGAATATCCTATGAAAGTGACTGACAATCATATCAAACTAACGAGACATTTAAATAAATAACTAATTTACTTCACTGATGAAGTCAGAAATAAAGTTCCTCAGGGGGACAAGCGTCCATCTTCTTAAGATGTATTTTAGTCTCATTTAAACCTCCCAGGTGACATCTGTTGTGTTGTAACTGGAGGACACAAAAGTGGAGTTTAGAGGGGATTTAATATGACCACCGGTATTGGAGGTGGAGTGGAGAGAAGACAATAGCCAGCTGAGGCAGAGGTGGAAGGCAGACTTTGCAGGACGGGTGAATGGCAAGCAGACAGCAGGCGGATGATCCTGGGACACAAAGGCAAAGACCGTTCGGTCAGGCTAGGAAGCAATGCAAAAACAGCACACAGAATAAAGTAGACGTGGAGAAGCCTGAGACGTTAGACCACCACTGCAGCTGAGACGACAAACGATCTGGTGAGTGGAGGAAGAGCCGGGGGATGGTGTGCTGCAGGAGTGATGAGCTGATTGTTGACAGGTGTGCAAGTGCAACACGGAGCCAGAGCGAGACAGAGAAAGCACAGGTCACACGAGGAAGTGGGAAACACGAGAAAACACAAGGGTGTGGTCGTGACAACTGCTTCAGGTATTGTGTTTCTCACAGGTGATAGTATAATGTGGTGTGCTGTGACACGGTGCTGGCAGGTCTCCCACCTGTCTGACACTTCTGGTGTGGTTGGGTGTGCAGCATGGGGTGCTTCTGCCTCACTCCAGGTCTGTCTTACTCGTAAAAAAAAAAAAAAAGGTCTATGTTGTGTCACTTATCTGCAACTAGGCCTGCAGCTAACGATTATTTTCATTGTCCATTAATCTGTTGATTGTTTTCTCGATTTAATTGATTCGTTGTTTGGTTTATAAAATGTTGATAAAAGAAGTTGTTTTCTCAAAACCCAAGATGAAGTCCTCAAATGTCTTGTTTTGTCCACAACTCAAAGATACTGAGTTTACTGTCATAGAAGATTAAAGAAACCAGAACATATTCACATTTAAGAAACTGGAATGAGATCATTTTGACTTTTTTTCTTCATTAAAAAAAACAATTTAAACCGATTTTAATCAATGATCAAAATAGTGAAAAATGTCCATCCCATTATCTCAAAGTCCAAGATGATGTCTTTAAATGTCTTGTTTTGTCAGTCAAAACCTCATATATGTTCAGTTTAGGGTTAGGGTTAGGGGCTCTGAGTTTTTGGATGACATGGAGTCTTTGCTGGGCTCGTGTGTTGATCAAAACTGAGTTTATTGTCTATGATGAGTCTGAGAGATTTGAAGCTGTTCTCTCGTTAAACTGTCTTGCCCTGGAAGGAGGTTCAGTCCAGTGTGGGGTGTGTTTGTCCACGTTCAGCTGCAGGTAGTTGTCAGTTCACTGTTGTGTGAAGTGAGAAATTGAGTTTTTATAGGCTATAACAGAGTTGTTGGCATCAAGTAGTCCAAGTCTGTCAGGGTCATCGGAGTATTTAGACTGGAACTTTTTGGAAAGCTCTCTCCAGAGCCACGGAAAACATTATACAGCTCTTTTACAAAGCCTGAGTAGTACTTGTGTAAAATCAGTGGAGTGTCCCTTTTTTTAAAAATAACATGTGTCACTGATAAATTACATTTTACAAAACAAACAAAGTTGGCATTAAAAGTGACCTTTTAGTTTATATAGGATAGTTGTTCACGTAGTATTGTAATAGGTGGGATAATAGAAGTAGTCGAATATCCTGCTTCGTGGTATTTGTAGATGATATCTTGCACCACTGAAATGTTTGTGCTGAAAGCTCACAGTAAAACAACTTGAATTGTAAGATAGTTGAGTAGCGAGAAAGTATTGCTCTCTGTATTTATAACTGCAAGGGAGCTTATCAGTCTCTACTGCATATAAAACACATCAGATGCTATCAGTCTGCCTGTGGTTAAACAGGAAAGGAGAAACTCTTGTCATTGAAGTTATCAGAGAGCTCTGTGGTTTGCTTATTTCAACACATGAACAGAAATTACCAAATGTACATCTGTATCTGCCTGCAGTGTTTGTCTTGATTTAGTGTCAGTGTGTGTTTTTATAGTTTTACTTTCAACTCTTGCCAGTGTGTCTTTCAAGGAGAATGCAGGATGTCATCCAAAAGACGACAACCTGTATGTCTTGTATTGAGCACTCCAACGCAAAAAATGCTGTAAGTCTGTGTATGCAGCAGACTCGTATAATTACTGTTCAGCCAATGATTCTGGAAAAAAGTGACCTGGAAATACAGACGTCATATTTACCAGACGTCATAATGTCACACATTTCAGCTAAACTTGTCATAAAACAAAAAATCTAAACCTTAAAGTGACCTTTGGTGTTTTCACACATGTTTTCGTAGTGCCTTCCCACTAAATGACACCAAAGCAACAGGTAGAACAAGTCCTGCATGACTCCGCCCCTGGCCATTCATCACTGAGGTGTAGACACAGTAACGATTAAGGACAGCATCAAGACCTAAGGTACGGTACTCTTTTAACTCATAATTAGGTAATGTAATGATAGACCTCATGTATTGTTTACAATATGCAGACCTTGTACTTTCTAGTACTTGTACTAGAAAATCTGATGTTTTAGATTACAGTCTGCAACATACAGTAATTACTCGGAGTTACAGTGTAATATTTTGTACTAACTGTCTATCAGTACTGGGGAACAAGATGTGAGGTTATGGAATATGGAGATAACAGTTTAGGATCTTACAATATGACCTGAGCAGTAATGTGCATGTTTGAGAGGAATTTAGAGGTCATTTATACTTTAGCCTAGTTATTTTTAACTACTGGGAAGCTGTTAAAATGTTAAGTATTTCATTCAATTAGGTTTGTTCACAAACAGTTAAAAATACAAGTACAATCATAAGACAGAATGGAGATCTGTGAAATGGGGCACCCTGACGAGCTATCTCAGTTGAGAGAATAGGGGCCCAGACACTAAACAGAGAGTGTTTAAAATGTATCTCACTAACTCGTCTAGACTGGGAAAGAGTTCATGTATTATACAGTAACATTTACAACATGCGTAACACTAACCAAAGACCCTAGAAACTAAACTAATCGAACCCTAACTACTAAATGGTCCCAAACTTTTTTTTTTTTTGGATCGGTCTAAATATTGGTTTAAAAATAGGTAAGATATAATGCAAAGAAACTAAGGGAATAATGGTGCAAAGTAAATGGATTTCAGAGTAGAATAACTAGTTTAGAAGCCAATTGGTGTATTCAAGCTCTGACGCATTTTTTCTTAAAAATCTGCTGCCTTAAACTCTTTTGAAAGGCTAAGGCAGCAGTTTTTTTTTATCTTCTCCCTGGCAATTGAGCATGACCAGTTTTGTAGCTCATCAGGGTCTATCCTACATTTTTCCAGCTCTGCGCACGGCCTCCTTTCATCCTACGAAATAAATACACAAATATACATGAATCACACAAAGTATATGGGTAATTTCCGCTTCTGACAGCAAACCTCGCAGTTAATTTAGTAGTTCAAATTAAACGGGAAACTTGACAAAAAAATCTGTTATTGTGAGCATATGGAGAGAAGATTGAGTTATATGGTCAAGGCTGTGTGTGACCCCAAGTTAAGTTTGTTACATTAAGTAGGTTATTGTAGGGAGGTGAGTGTTTTGTCTTTGGAATGAAGGCGCACCACTGCATCAAATGTTTTGTTTTTAGAGTTTAAGGTCGACAGCACTGCGGGTATTATAGCGTATTGGTAAATGCTGGAAAGTGATGTTTTAAACCCGACTCTCTGTTACAAAATAACATTTACACTCACTAGCCCGCAGTACACCATTAACACACCTAAATGAATTTAGTTGACTTTCGGAGTTGTTGAGAAAACGAAAGGATAAATGAAGTAATACAGTCTACCAGGTGATGAACCATAAATGTGCTTTTATCTTCCTCAGGCTATTCGACAGGTTGAGGAATGATGTCTTTGGGGTTGGCTGCGTTGTGGCTCCTGCTCCCTGGAGCTCTGGGCTTTGGGATATTACCAGGAAAGTCTCTGAATCACCTGGAAATCACAGAGAAAGCAATTTTAAATACCACTGTGCAGGTGTGCCGTGATCTTGCCCAAGCTGAGGGGACAGACTTCACTTTTCCTGTAAGAATCCCCTTCAATTAAGATGTTTTACTAGAAACGAGTTATGTAATGTATGTTGTTTTAGTAATGCAATGATTTGACTTTGCATTCAGGCACAGCCTTTCACTGCAGAGGCTGTGGCTGTGGCCTGCGGCACACCAATGTCGTCCAAGACTTTCCGCCAAGCCATTATATTCATCACACTGATGAATATACGGGTGGACATCCGTCATGCCCTTAATGGAAGCTTCCACTTTGATGAAGAAATGTTTGTCCAAGGAAGGAAAATCATCACTGAGGGAATACGTGCTGTCAAAGCAAGCAACAAGCAAGAAAACTTTGAGGCAGCGAGGCAGAAAGTGGGAGAGATTTTACATCCTTTACAGGTATTTATCTTTTTTTTTTAAAGAGCATTACTCAGGCTGTTTTTTAAAATATTTAAAATAAACTGACTGGATTATTAACTCATCATCTTTTGTTAATTTTAAGGACTTCTACAGTCATAGTAACTGGGTGGAACTGGGCAACACACTCCCAAACTCTAATTTGATCAGATCAGACACCAGCATTGGTAACATAGCAGGTAAAGAAATGGTGTGATGTGTTTGGTTGTGCATCACCAAAGAGGAATTTGGGTGTGATTTTTAGGGAATGTTATTCCACAGAAGAAAACATAATCAAAACAATTTTTTTTTCATTAACATTTCCACAGATGAAAGCAGGGCGACGTGCCGCAACTGCGATGGAGACGACTGCAGGAACAACATCTTGGAGGACATCATACAGGAGAAGATACTGACATCTGGATATTTTGGTGTTGTGCCTGTAATCTCAACCAAACCTAAAGGTGATTAATTTCATCAACCACATGTCTCACAAACGCCCATTGTCGTACTTTCAGCGCCCTTGCTCGGACCACACCCATCTTCAAACTCTGCCTTAATTTTGCCTTTTCATTATGAACTACACACCTGTGCTTTTGTGACTGGCAAAGCACTCTAAACTGCCTCTGTGGTAGTTCCTGCTGCAGTTGACAAATTCTCTCTCTCTCTCTCTCTCTCTCTCTCTCTCTCTCTCTCTCTCTCT
>CALSCE010009834.1:2800095-2812919 GCA_943593645.1 Bovichtus variegatus
TCTCTCTCTCTCTCTCTCTCTCTCTCTCTCTCTCTCTCTCTCTCTCTGTCTCTGTCTCTGTCTCTCTCTCTCTCTCTCTCTCCCTCTCTCCCTCTCTCCCTCTCTGTCTCTGTGTCTCTGTGTCTCTGTGTCTCTCTCTCTCTCTCTCTCTCTCTCTCTGTCTCTCTCTCTTTATATATTTTATATAAAATATATATTTTATTTTATATAACATTGTTTTTTGTTTTAGCTAAAAAACTGAGTTGATGAAAGATGCAGAACAGTGATGGCTACATTTATACGTGTGCACCCACCTCTTTCAGGATAAGCTGTTTATTGGCTGTTTAGTGGCAATAAATATGGAATGTAAAATCACTTGCAGTCAGATTCCTGGTTCTTTCCTTAACTTTTATTTGCATTCTGAACTTTTCTAATGTTTTCTGGTAACACCTTGTTTCCCCTTCTCTATGTTTGTGCCTGCTTCAGTTGCCATTTTTCCCTGTTGTGTTTTCTGTTTATTAATCATCTCCCTCATCATTTCTTTGTTGAAAAGGAAAATGCAGTCACGGAGGAGCAGTCGATCAAACGAGCGACATCGATCCTAAAGGTGGTATCAACAAAGACTCTTTCGAAGCCAGCCACGGACACCTCCACACTGCCGCAGCAAATGTGGCGATTGCTGCCACCAGTGAGCTGCTGGAGGACATTCGAGGGGCTGCTGGTGACAGACCATTCCTCCAGTATGAAACCCATTCAGCATGTAGCAGTTATGTGTTGTAAGGAGGTACAGAGTACAGCATAGTGTATATCTCTTGGCTTTATCCATCTCTCTCCATCCTTCAGAATGTTGGGAATCTCCAAAGGATCCAGTAAAGCTCTTTGTTTTGTGATCGACACCACAAGTAGCATGAGCGATGACATTGAAGCAGTGAGGGCCGTCACTTCCTCTATAATCAACAGTGAAGTGGGAACAGAGAACGAGCCCTCACTTTACATTCTGGTACCTTTCAACGACCCAGGTAGGATCTTTACGATGCTACAAATGTTGTTGTTGTTGTTGTAAAAAGAAGCATCATCAAGGTGTTTTCTTTCTCCTGTCTCCACCTGAACGCCAGGTTTTGGGCCGATGACGAGGACTACAGATCCAAAAGTCTTCAAGACTGTCATTAATGCACTATCAGCAGCCGGTGGAGGAGATGATGAGGAACTGAGTCTTTCAGGGCTTCAGGTGCTGTGATGCATGACTGTTACTACTTCAACCTCTTGTTGACGGGTAAACACTTTTTTAACTAAAACTATCTTTGTTATTCCACACTCTCTTCCTCATACAGCTGGCATTAACTGGTGCTCCTTCAAATTCTGAGATCTTCCTCTTCACGGATGCACCTGCTAAAGACAAACAGCTGAAAAGCACAGTGATCGCACTCATAGAGCGGACACAATCAGTGGTGAGTAGCTAAGTATGAACATGCATTTTTGATAATTCATCAATCGTTTTCCGTATTTTTATAAAACCAAATACCCAAATTGTCTGGTTCCACCTCTTCAGATGTGAGTATTTACCGGTTTCCTCTCCGGTCTTCTATGATCATAAACTGAATATTTTTTTTAATGACGTCAGGCTCTGGGAAGGGATGGACATTTTATAGATTAATCGATTTAATAGAGGAAATAATTGGCAGATAATCATTATGTTATTGTGCTTTTTACTCGCATTAATGGTTGTTATTATAGACCTTTCTGATTTGGTTGAGTCCCCTTTTTTCTTACCAGGTGAACTTTATGATCTCTGGTTCAACGGTGCTTAATCGTAGGAGACGGAGTGACCAGCAACAAAACAGGATCACAGCATCAGAGGCTGAGCTGTACACGGACCTGGCTCGGGCTTCAGGAGGTCTGGCCATTGAAGTCTCAAAGAGTGAGCTCCCTGTGGCCACCAGCATCATAACAGAGTCCTCCAGCTCCTCTCTGGTATTATCACAAACATCTCACTCATAGATAGTTTTGTCAGGTCAAAGATTTCCGCTGTGTCATCTGTTGAATGTTAATCTTCTAGGTGACCCTTCTGCACGCAGCCAGGAGTCCAGGAAAGACGGATATTTTCTCTTTTATAATTGATGAAACCGTAATTAACCTTAGAGTTTACATCACTGGGCGCTCCGTCACTTTCACTGTCATCAGCCCCACAGGTAATACAGCCTCTCGAAATGAAATATTCTCTCTTTATGATCACTACAGTTAAGGCATTATGTGCATCATTTCATCATCAGTATGTCGTCACGCATTTTTATTATATTACACTGTTATTATGCTATAGCATAGCATGTCAGAAAGAAATTCAGTTTTGTTTGTCATTAATAATGTCAAACAAAACTCAGTGTAGTATGTCATTTTTTTTTTTTTTTTAAGTCATAATATGGTATGTCAGAAATAAAGTCATAGTATAAGACCAATGAGAAAATCCTTAAAGATCTTGAATGTTACAGGAATCAACAGGTTTTGTAGGAAATGTGTCCTGGTGAGGGATACGGCTACTTATCACTTATTCAATATTTTTTTGGAGTTATAGCCTTTTCCAAATAATGTAAGAAGAAAAAAGGTGGATTTAATTTAATGCAGAACATCACATTTTTGACAAATGTTTGACGCAATGAAATCATTACCAGCACATCACATAAATTATTATTGTAATTGTTTCCTGTGTCTTATTTGAAGGGGACTCTCAGCAAGGCGCAGACTCAACAGGATCCTTGATCACTGCATCCCAGTCAGTGGGAAACTTCCAGACTCTGCAGCTAAAAAAACAAGCTGGACTGTGGAAAATTAGAATGACGTCAACTAATCCCTACACTCTGAAGGTCGTAGGTGAGGGGTTGAATTAATGTGATCACAAAATGAATGTTGGAGCCATGTTAGTCGTATACCCTTAAAGTGAACACTCCTCACTCCAAAATATCATTGTTTTGGTTTGGATCTCGGGAGTGTTACCCCTTCACTTTTCATCAAAGTTTGAACTATTTCAAAATGACAAATTGTCCAACACTCTACAGTGTGAACAAATACTAGCTAGCATGGTAAAACTTATACCTAAATATCATCAATGTTAGCATGCTAATATTAGCATTTAGCTCAGGTGCAGCCTCACAGAGCTGCTAGCATGGCTGTAGACTTAGTCTTCTTTCTGAAAGCTAAAACACGAGTCTTGGATTTCCTGACCATATTCTAAGCTAAAGGGCTGGTGATCTTTGAACGCCTTGTCACATTAACACAGGTAAAATGCTAAATATTGAACTACAGCTCCCAAAAGGCATTGACTTAACTACTAGTAAGAATCACAGGATATTTAGTAGATAAGTGATGACAAATTCCTCTTCAATTGTGTCCGCCAATACAGTAGGCCTAGTGGTAACCTATTTTATTTTGTAATACAGATGGAAAACTCCGGTATCATGTTTCAGCTTTGCAGAAAAAAAACGTTGAAAGAAGCTCTTTGTATGGTCACTTTTCTCATGCCTTTTTTTATTTGCAGGTCAGAGTCCTCTTGATTTCCTGTTTGACTTTGTGGAGGCATCACAGGGCCCGTTTACGGGATTTGATGCTCTTGACACACGTCCTGGAGCTGGTAAAGAAAACTGTTAAGATGTGAATTTGATAACACGCTGGTGTGACATAACATCGAGTCAAACATGATACATTTTCTTTTATTTTAAAAAAAGATGTCAACGGTAGCTTGTTGGTGTCTTTAACGGGGAGCGACTCCGCCACGGTGATGGAAGTCGATCTGGTTGAAACGTCGGGGTCGAGGGAGATTAAAGGAGTCGTGCAGCAACAGGGGAGCGGAAACTTCTTAGTTCACGTTGACAGGATGCCATCAGAGGAGTTTGTGGTGCGGGTGAAGGGGGAGAACCCCAGCGCTTCCTCAACAGTCTTTCAAAGGCAGTCATCCACCAGCTTCAGAGCCTCTAATCTGACTATCTCTGTGAGTACCCATCCCAGACCATCACTGTGTCACAGGATCATCACATCATACATGAGAGAAGATGCAGTAACTACAAATGTAACCGTCCACTTCAATCATTGCTGCAAACACTGACCCTTGTCTGACTCCCTCTGTATTTAGGCTGATTCAAATAGCATCTTTGTACCAGGAACACCATTCTCTGTGCCCTTCTCTGTGATGACCAATGGAATAGGGGGAAACTTCACCATCCGAGCCACCAACAGCAGAGGTTTTGACTCGATGTCTCCATCCAGTTTAATGCTGGTAACTGGAAACCGTACCAACGATACAGTGACCCTCTCAGCACCTCTTAACACCCCGTCTGGCACTGACGTCACCCTGACCATCGAGGTCGAGGCTCCGGGGGGCGAAGATACAAATTATGTCGTGCTGCGTTTCTCGATCGTTAACACGGTAATACTCCCCACTGAAGAGTCACGTTTATGAATACACATTTTTGGTAACTTTTTGTTTTACATGTCTGCAATTTCCTGGAAAAAATCCTTAAAAGAACTATGTAATTTGTTACCGATTTATCAAGAAAATAATAATATAATTTCCATGAAAGAAAACTTCCAATTTATTTATTATTGTACTTCATCTTTCTTGTGTTGTGTTTGTCTGTAGACACTTTTCACATGTATGTATGTTTAGCTGACCTGCTATACACTGACTAAATGTCATGAAATGGAAATACTTATGTAATGTATAGATACCCCAAATTTACAAAAGTACAGGACTTGAGTAAAATGTACTCTGTGACATTCCATCTCTGGAAAAACTTCTTTGAAACTATGTGAACTTATTAAAAAATTCCAAACCTATAAAATAAAGTGTTACTTTCTTCCTCTTGTTGGTTAACTCACTGATGTAAAACTGACCATCGACTTTTTCTTCCCCTCGTAGGTGACTGATTTCACTCCGCCGGTGTGTGAGCGACTCAGCCTGCAGTCCAGCTGCATGGATGTCTGCAGCTTATCGATGTGGCAGCTCTCTGTCCGGGTGACTGATGGGGATGACGGGACGGGTGTCGACCGTGTTGATCTGAGACGGGGCAACGGGACTTTAAACACCACCTTGGCCACTGGCAACGAGAACATAACGCTGGTGTCCTACAGTTCGTCTTGCTGTTCGCCTGATATGGAGCTGCTGGTTGTGGATCGAGTGGGTAATGTCGGCACCTGTTCCTACACTCAGTCTGTGTCCACCAAAGTCACTCAGTCGCCTCTCTTTACTCTAAGCATAGTGGCATTAGGGCTCCATATACTGACCGAACTGAGCATCCAGTGATTTCATGTCAAAGGTGCAAATAGTTAAAGCTGCCTTAATCTATATATATTTTTTTTATATTAACATTAAAGCAATCGACTGATGAGAGCAGTTGATACTTTTCACACGGTTTGCAGCACACAACTGTTTTCAGGGAAGCTGGTGAACGCACTGTTGGCTAGGATCACGATCGTGCCTGTGCAAAGTTCTGTTCTGGGTAATAACTGCTCAGACATAAAGTTAAGGATAAAGAAAGCCAAACGTCTAGCTTCTAAATGCTCACATATCACATATCAGAGTTGGAGGAGACCAAAAAAAGGGCCACAAGAAGAGCGAACAAACATTTGCCAGGGGGCCGGATGAATCCGTGTCTGATTGAGGCTTAAAGGGCTAGATATAGTTCAACTCGGACTAGATGAGTTCTGTTCATACTACATTGGGTGTCTGCATATACGAATGTGTTCATGCATGCTTCATTCCAGACTCATACATTTTGGGCTGCACGCAGAAATAATAAAGTGGCCGTAAGTAGGTAATTTATTTGCTAATCTACTATCCATTTATTATTATTATTATTATTATTATTATATATTTAAAAAGGTTATGTTGTCTTTGTCAGCTTCATCTGCGCCCTTGTGCCCAAAAAGATTTATGCAGCTTCACATCTCAAATTGCTTTTCTGGATATTTGGCATTTATCGCTGGTTGCTGAGGCTTATTACTACAGTTTTAAAGCCTGGTGCCAACTGGACCAACTGGCCACTAGCCCCTTGTGTCTAGATGCCATGTGATCATTTCTCATCAGGAAGTGAAATTGTGAAATGATGTAACAATAAAACTGAAGAGGCAGAACATTTTAAAAAACACTGTTTTTTATTGTTGTCATAATGTGTCTAATGTATAATGCTTTACAGAACACACGACGTTTTGCTTTTCACATGTTGCTACAAGTTCAACAATGTTTCTCCTGCTTCCTTTTTATCGCTATTTACATTTTGAAAAGTTTTCAGAAAGACTAAATAAACTGGTCAGTGATCGTCTGTCTGATACTGAGGCAAAGGCAAATAAATGTGTCGAGTGTGTGTGCCTGCCTGATGCGTGTCTTTTGTGGTAATGTGTGTGTCTGTGTAGTTTTACCAAAACCAAACCATTCCAAGCAGAAAGTCTTTTTCGAGCATTAGATTTTTTTGCTACTTTTTAAATACTTGTCCTTTTCTGACAGTATTGTTGAAAAAGTGATTACAGTGTTGACTTTATTCAGAACTTTAACCCAACTTGCACATGTCCCTCTAACCTACAGCTCCCTCACTCCACTTTTGTACTCTTCTCATTCTTTACAAATCACTGTAAAGGTGTGAATATATTCAAAATATTTTTGCCATAGCATTAAAGGTACATTATGTTAAAACTGGAATGTGGATTATGCAGGATCAACTAAGAATTACACTAGATATGGATGTAATTTGTTTACAATTTTTGGACCGTCAATTTGCATTTACAATGTCCACATTTCATATTCTTACACAATGGTACCTTTTTTAAAGGAGCAACACTGTTTTTAGGAGAGTGGGTTCCTTGTCAAAACAAGGAAAATGTGTTTCTATAATAGTTGTATAGATAATTCTTTCTGAAATTTAGAGCAGTTCTTCAGAAGGTGTTTTTAATGCACGTCAGTCGGTGCCATTGGTGTACTGGGAAAGCTTATTCTCCAAGTCGCAGAGTCTCTTCTCCTGAGACAAAACTGTGGCCTTCAGATTCTGAATCTCCTCCAACAACCTCTCAAGCAACTCAGGCTGGACAGGAGAAGAGTGGAGAGAAGGAAAACAGAAGAAGAAAGGAAAAAAAGACAGTGACAGGGAGGGGGAAATTAAGGATAAAGAAAAAGAGAGGAAAAATAGGTCAAGGACAGTGAGCAACTAGGAGAAATAAACCAAAACAAAGAAGGGAGCTTTGGAGGGAAAAAAGTTGTGGGCAGGTACAAATAGAGGAGAGATAAACAGAAATGTGTTAAACAGAGAGACAGATGTTCAGGAGTAACGGTGCATTCAGATTACGGGCTGCAAAGCTTAAGAAGTAAATCCTTTTTTTTAAAAAAAGCTATAAACAACAGTCGGAAAGCTTTAGTAGCCTGTAATGTGAACACACATTAGAATATACGAGTAATGTTGGCCAGATGTTATATATATATATAAATTATGTGAGCAAGTGGTAATATCGTGCCACATCTTACCGGCAGACTGTTGGTGTCCAAAGTGGACATGCTGCGTCGTGTGGTGGATCTGGAGTCCAGCACGTTCTTTTTTGACACTTTGAACTCTCGGCTCTTGGGCGGTGCATAGCCCCCCCTCATGGACACCAGAATTGGATCTTCATCGCGGCCGTTCAGCCACTCTTCAGGCTCCATGGCGGGCTCGGGCCCCGCTGTGTCCGGATACAGGTCGTCCTGGAAGAGGTCGGACTGTGGAAGACAGGTGGCAGGGTGAATAAAAAGAGACGGATAGTTTTTTACTTTTGTTTTGAAATGTACTATACTGTCGTTGTTTTTGCAGGATAAATACAAATTATTTATCTATTTCTGTCTGTCTTTTTAAGAGGATGAGTGGAAGAGAAGATGAGAACAGAGCAAATAAATAAGACTTAATGTGCAGATTTTTAATTATTTAAATGTCCAGTGGTGGAAGAACTATTCTGATCCTTTAAGTAAAAATATAAATACCACCAGTATAGAAATGCTCCACTACAACTATAAATCCTGTATTCCAAATATTACCTATGTAAAAGTACAGAAATTATTATTAGTAGAAAACAATTATTTATGCATTGACACAAGCAGAGCTTTAATGTTGTAGCTGGTGAAGGTGCAGCTACTTTTTGGTAGTTTAATCTATAAACTGATCCCATGTTTTGAATGAAAATATTAATCTGAAAAGTAACTAGTAATTATAGCTTTGGGGAAACAAATAGTAGTGGAGTGAAAAGTACAGTATTTTCCTCTGAAATGTAGTGGAATGGAAAAGTAAGTAAATGTACTTAGTTACCTTGCAGCACTGTTAAAAGTCAAAAGCTTGTAGAGTATAAGGCTTACTTTTCTGGGCACTGTCATTGTGATGGGCTCACACTTCTTGTCAAGGAGCTTGAATAACCTAAGAGGAGGAAGTGATGAGTCGGAGCAGAGAGAAAAGAGTCAGCTGTTACTTTACATTCGTAAAGTATGTGAGTCGCATTCACTCTGAGATCAGGGGTCACACTTGAGTAACACTTAGAGAAAGAGTGTTCGCCATTTAATAGTCAGACTTGATAAAACTGAAATGTCAAATATGTATTCTTGTACTCGATGGACAATTATTGGATCATATCTTCAGTGATGGACACTGCAATAACATATACATATTTGTATTTGCCGTTCACTTTCACTTTTGAAGGTGATATGTTGTTAAATCTATAAAACCAAAGCCTAACACACTAAAAGGACAACAGAAGGCTGTTAAGAGGGCAGATGGTGAGCACTTTGAGCTTCACCGCTCTCATGCAACATCTGTAGCCTTTACATCCCATT
The DNA here is from genome assembly GCA_943593645.1 of Bovichtus variegatus. Classification (NCBI taxonomy): domain Eukaryota; kingdom Metazoa; phylum Chordata; class Actinopteri; order Perciformes; family Bovichtidae; genus Bovichtus; species Bovichtus variegatus. Next base: position 2,808,899 of record CALSCE010009834.1, read on the forward strand.
CAGCAAATGCAATCTCATTTGATGAAACCGCTGTAAAGCTGTAATCTTGGGTAATGTAGTGTGTGATCAGTGTCCTACCGAGCGATCTCGCATTTGGTGACGTCCACGCCTCTCTTTGGCATGAAGCCCATCCCTCTTTGGGGCTCCTTACTGCTGAAGGTGCTGAGGTAGTGGACGAACGGCGGCTCATCTGTGATCTCAAAGTAACGGATACTGCTGTCCCCCTAAACACAGAAAACACACATATAAAACCATGTCAAAAATGTATCATTATTAAGGCTGGAAATACAACCGATCTGCACACATGTACATATTATACAGTACGTTTACGAGCCAGTTTATGAACTAGGAAACCAATATCTCTGTACCTTTCCACAGAGGTAGACCATGCTTGCGTCTGCATCATAATATGGTAACAACACTCCATTACTTGTGTCCAACTCCAACAGTGCAATGGGTTCCTCGAAATTTGTCTGTGGAGAGTGAAAATGATGAAGAAAGCCTACGATTTGTTGTGTACATGCATGTTAGTGAATGTATATTTCTGCTCCTTGTGATATGCATGAACAGCACTTGAAATTGAAATTGTTTGTTACCGGGTCCCAGAGTCCGAGCTCTCTCTGGCTCATCCTGGTGAATCCTGTTGTGAAGATGTTTCCGTCTCTGGTGAAGATGGCTCTCATTGGCCGGATCCCCTCATGTGGAGCCAGACGTTCCTGTTGGTCGGCGGAGGGTCAGACATCACTACGAGTCAAGCTATGAGCGAGTTCATTGTTCATCTTTTTAAACCTGCAGTTCACGGAGCGGTTTTACACAAAACTGAATGGTACTGCGACAAACCTACGACTTTCTTGACTTGGAAAATGATCTTTTAAATTGACAAACATCATATATGTAATTCGTGGCACAATTCAAACGGGATCAAAAAAAGATTCATCTCTCGCGGTTGATCTCCTCTGTTTAAAACGGACAGATGTAATTCTCCTCAAGAAAGCAAATGTAAGTGCATTTTTCATGAATTTTTTATTTTAATAGATCCTTTCCCGTATCAGTAAAAATAGATATAATATACAATATACTCATAAAATGTTGATAAATATCTTGGAATGTAGTGTTATTGTATTAGAATTAATTACACTGTGAGACATATATTTATTAGTATTTTCTACTCACGCACCGCAACCACCTCCCTCTTGCGGGGGTCGCAGACACGCAGACGTCGGTCCTTAGAGGTGGTGCAAAACAAGCTCCCGTTTCGGTTCCAGCTGATGCTGTAGATGAGGTCTGGGTGGTCGTCCATGGAGATGAGGGGCTCGCCGGTCCCCACGTTCCAGATTATAATCAGGTTATCACTGCCTGGGGTCAGATTAAAAGATGGACATCTGAATGTACTTACACTGTTACATGAAGTCAAGAGTTCATAAGAGTTTCAAGGAAACAAGTGTCTGTGTGTGTGTGTGTGTGCGTCCTACCCGCAGTGAGTAGTATGTTGCGTGCGGTCGGGTGCCAGGTGACAATGCCGACACGTTTGGAGTGTCCCTCCAGGACGACGACGGGGTCGGAGAGGGGGCGGGTCAGTGAATGATCTGGGATCTGCCACACCTGGAGAGACGGGATGGAGAAAAATAAAATGGATTCTGTGTCTGATGTTACACAAGAGGTGTTACCTCCTCTGTAATCGGTGTGTTGTAAATTACTGCAAATTGGTAGCCTACTTGAATTACAATCCATTTAAACAATTATTACATTATATTTAAAGTGTTATAGTTGAAATTCCACCATGTTTTAAATGGATGTGAACAATTTAATTTGAGTAAGAAAAGGTAAACTTCAAGAGTTTGACATTCTACAACATATCAAGATAATCCAGACGATGCAATGTGCACCATTGAGAAAAAAAGCTGCACTTACAGGCTGTATCAGAGTGCAGTATTATTTTTACTTCTACACCTCTGTACAAACATCACCCACACATCACAGAGGATAGTTAAATAGGCCCATCTTTCATTTTCCATTAAACTCAGCACACTGCCATAGATTTACTGCTTAATCATTTTCAATGATTCATAAATGTACTGGCAGTGACCGTCACACAGATACATTTCTGTTAATTCATAGTCAAGGTTACAACCGATGACACCCACCCACTAAAGTCCGCGCCTGTGTGCGACTCCAATAGGCTGCTTATAAAGGCTTCTGCTCTAAAAACTGTGATCAACACTTCTTCATAATTCAACAGTTTTAATGTTTTTTTTCCTGAAATGGTCTAAATGAAAGAAATGTGGCTTCAAATCATACCAGAATCTCCCTTTAATTGTAGAATAAAACAACAAAAGTGACTCAGGAAGACAACATTTTTTTTTAAGCAGTTTGTTGAAATGTGGCCTTTTAAATTTAAAACAACAAAGTAGGTAATTGGTTGATCCACATATCAGAATCAGAATCAGAATCAGAAAGGATTTGCTTTGTGTGATATGCTCACACAAACACAAATACAAACACACACACTCTAATGAGCCTTTTCAGATGACACAATGATCCGTTTCTGTGAACTGAAGAGAATGACATCACAGTTATGACCTTTTCTGCTCCACAGCGGCAACCCTGCCAAAACTGGACAGCTGCAACTTACCGCCTGTGTGCTGGACGTAAACAACGCGCACACACACACACACACACACACACACAAGCACTCGAAGAGCATCCCAGCAGCTGTTGCCATAGGAGGAGCAGCGATTCAATCATGCGATCGCACAAAGATTCCTGCGATGTAGTTGTGAACAAGTGTGGTCAAATCTGTCCTCAGTGACAACTGTGCTGATGCAGATACATGCTGAGTCATGACATGTTGTCATAATACAAACAAAAATGTTTTATAACACACACACACACACACACACACACACACACACACACACACACACACACACACACACACACACACACACAGTAAGGAGCATATTATCTCTTTAAACAAAAGTATTACGTTTATTTGTCTGTGGGCAGAAGAATTAATCAGCTACTGTTTTGACAAGTAAAACTTTTAAAAGCAAAACTTTCAAAGATTAGCAAAAATGAATTTGTGTTTTTTGACTGTTGATCAGAAAAAACAAGACATTTGAAGATGTCGTGTTGGAACTGTCATTTCATGTCTAAACCATTAATTAAGAAAATGATTGCCCTAATTTAGATCACCAAAAGAATTATTCTTGAAGTTGCCAAAGTTATGTAACGCTTGTGTCCTTATTTGTGTGAGTGGAGCAGCTCATTATGACTCAGTTACATCCCAGACACTAAACCTACTTTTGGAGAGCTTGTGCTCGTGTCGTAACTCATCACTGCCATGATAAGTTCTCCAATAATATCATTTTTGTTAAACCCCATGGAATAAAATGATGTTTATATTGGCAGGATGTTAGAAAATATTGTATAGAAACTGGGAGTTACAGGGGGATTTCAATCCTAGATGCCATGCAGGGATTTTACAATCAGTTAATGTGTCACTCTACAAGTTATTTGCATGAGTAATAATACATAGTTATACTATTTTATCTCTCTGTATCACCTTCTGCAGTCCAGGTCTCACAGTGACCCCTGCTGACTGATCTCAGTCATGAGCTTCAGGTCCACAGAAGCCTGCAGTGAATCCCAACCAGGTTAGAAATAACTACTAGAGCGACTGTTGTCTGTCTTCAGTCCAAAACTTTACATGTTCTATGTTTAAGATGGAACTAAAACATGCAATCTCTCTAACTGTTTCGCAATATGTGCATATATTAAGATTTTAAATATTCACTTTGGATTAAGTAAGTGTCCAAGTAAAAAGCAAGAACACATGGATGATAAATCAGAGCGTCTAAAGAGACATGATTTTAACAGATTATTTTCTTGTAGGTGTGAGGTTTGACAGCAGGTAGAGCAGAACATATTCACCACAGACTGACGGTGATTTCACAAACTGTTCTCGACATCCTGTGTGTGTGTGTGTGTGTGTGTGTGTGTGTGTGTGTGTGTGTGTGTG
>CALSCE010009834.1:2812929-2861927 GCA_943593645.1 Bovichtus variegatus
GTGTGTGTGTGTGTGTGTGTGTGTGTGTGTGTGTGTGTGTGTGTGTGCGTTTCTGGTGTGATATAAGGACTCTGAAAGATTATCAAACCACTTAGCGTAGGCACAGGAAGATATCTTTGAAAAGAGAACAGAGAGTGTGGACAGAGAAACCCCCACACACACACACACTTTATTATAAATGCTTGTAAATGCTTTTATCCTGTGCCTGACTTTTATATCTACACACAGTCGCAAAAACAAAAAGGGACTGGTTGGTTGGTTGGTAGCAGCAGAAGCGTTACAATGACGAAGGTTGGTTGCAGACAGTCAACAGAGGCTGACCAACGTGCCAGGCACAAAATATGACGGGTAGATTTATGAAGAGACAGAGATCCGACGGAACAGGTGGGTGGACAGACAGGCAGGTAGACACAGTGATGCCTTCACTGACTCACTTCACTTATTTAACAGGCGATGACCTCTACGGCTGTTATCTGAGTCACTGAACAACAAACTCCTCCGCATGCATTTGCAGATACTCTCTCCCACTCAGAACTTTTTTCTAAACACTAACACACACACACACAAACATAAACACACGCACAAACACACTGTCGTTACCATCGCAGTACAGTCCTCCGAGCAGCTGGCCAGGATGTTGTCGTCATGAGGGCACCAGTCGATATCGAGGACAGGTCCAGAGTGGCCGTTCACCAGCGGGTAGTTCTTATCCACTCGACCTGACTGCAACACACAGCAGCAGTGACACACAGGACTGAGTTAAGACTTTGTCTTTATAATAACTCACCATCATCCATTTCTCATAACAAAGGGAAAAACAGCAGTAAGCGTTGATTTGCAGGTCAAGAACCATCAAGAAATGTAAGTTAAAACCAGGCTAAAAGCTTTGTTAGACATGTAAAGTTACATCATTTCAACAGCATTTCAATGTGAAACAGTTCCAAACTACGTACATTTAGTAGCTATTTCCTGGCTTTTGATCGCATTACATACAGTATCTTCCTCTGCGGATGTAGTTTGCTTAGTAGAATATGTCCGAATATCTTTTATTTTTTTGTTGTTGTATTTTTTTAAGTCTTCTTGTCCAAATGGACCTTGTGGTGACCACAACAGCTTCATCTGCTGATGAAGATCATGTGATACAATCAGAAAATGGACCTTATGGTGAGACTGTTGGCCCAGGCTATATGGTGAAATAGAGTCATTGGAATCCTGTTGGAACAACAATGATCCTGTTAGCGGGTCACAGGGCAAAACATTGCTTGTTGGGCTCCTATTAACCCCCCCACCTCTTGCCCTCAGCCGACTATATATGGAAGGATTGTTAACAGGTAATATGCACCATGCGAGCACAGTATAACTTAAAGTGTTAAAAAATTACATTTTGACAGAGGGTCCCTTCTATAACAGAGGCTACAAGATTAGGTAATAAAGCAGGGTTTACATTAGTAGGTATTTTACTGTGGAGGTACTCTGTTGTTGTAAACCAGAGCAACTGTGACAGACAAAAAAAAACTTGCAGCATCATGGTGGACTTTCAGGGAACGTAAAAAAAAAAAATTTAACTTTTTAATATGATGCATACTAAAATCATGATGTCACGTTCAAGTTATTCCATGTTTTCCTGTTTCTATCGCGTGAACACGTGTATCAACTTTTGAGATACCTCTCCCTCCGCACACATACAACACACACCCCAAGAGACGTGTATTTATAGCTGAGCGACGAGGCGTTGAAAGGGGAGTTTTTCTTTTGGCCTGTTGGGGACCCGGAGGGGGGGAGATGGGGGACGAGAGCACGTTGGTGTGTATTAATAGCATGTCTGTTCACCATGACTCCAATATATAATCACATCTATTTCCCCGTGTCCCTAAAAAGCTCTTTGTAACTAATCATCACTGCTGACATGCTGATGAATCTCAGCGCTGATGACCTTGTTACACCCATGACATTTTTTTATTATTTATCTCAAAAAGTGAAAAAGAATTCCACTCATTTCACTCTCTAGTCCAATTATAACCATACCATAATTATCGTGGGCTGAAGTCATTTAAAACATGAACATTCTTTACAGGCTCTAAATACCAATATTTATAATAATAAAAAAACTGAAGTATTTTCTGACTCAGGTCAATTAACTTCTTTTAAATTCTTGTAATGCTAGACTGTGATTGGCAGTTGGTTTTAGCAGTGACGGCGTCAGTGGTTATTTGGAGAGTTACACCATGAGCTGTGATCTGCAGCTAACCGGACGGACTGTGAAACTGCCCTCAAAAAAGAAGCATGTCTTTTTTAAACACGTAACAAATTTTACTGCAGCATCAGCGACCGAACCCATAGAACTTAAATCAAATCAGCGAGCAGGCGTTAACAGGGAACCCACAGGGAAAAAGAAAGAGAGCAAGACCTACAACATGGAGAAGAAGTACAGAAGAAGAAGAAGAAGAAGAAGAAAGTAAGCCTTGCACAAATGCATAAAATGTGATACACAGTAACAGTAATCTATTTTACTTAGATTGGATCACTGGAGTATTTGAAATAATATCTCCCTCCACAATCAAATATTGACACAAGTTTAGTTTTGTCTTTCTGTTGTCCATCATTTATTTTAAGGCGATGACGTCACCACGAGGATCAACGACGTCTCTAAATGTTTCATCTGTTGCTTGTTATTCACTGTTTTTCTGTTTCAGCAATTATGCTGTCCTTCCCAACATGACAGCTAGAAAGTAATATTATATCTTCTGCTATTAAAAGTAAGACAAAATCAAGCAAAAAAAAAAAAAAAAAACAACTATTATAACAAAAACAAACCATTGAACTTCTGATACCATGACGTGGCACGTGATCAGCTTTGAAAAAGAGGCTTGTTTTCTGTCTTCCTGCTAATTTTAGAATGACGTTCATATTATAGTAGGATTAGACAAAGGCTTTTCTGTGTAAACACCTGGGCTCACGTGAATTATTTGAGCTCAGTACAGAGCTGCCTTCCAAAGGCTCCAGGAGTCCTTCTCTGCGTCCTCCTCATTACAGCCTGCTGCTCATGTCAAGCAACATCGATCCTGTCACAGCGGCTTATAGCTAAACATTACAGAACGTTTGGTTACTGAGACGAGCCTCTAAACAGGGCTGAAGTCAAGGAATCTGATGCCACATCTGGACAATACTGAGAAATGAGTGTAAGATGTTTGTAGTTAAATACACTGTACCGTAAATTGTCAGGGATATGTGATTATTTGTAATGTCTGTCTGATGTGCCTATAAGATTAGCTCACCCTCCTTACGGTTACGTCTTTATTACATGGATATCATATACTTCTCTTGGTAGAAAGCTCATTTTGGAACTTTAACAGAACACTACACAGAGTATTCAACATGACATTGCATTGCTTGACCGCGATGAGCTGAGCGATAAAGTCAGCTCATGAACACGGAGATACGAAAGGTGACAGACTGTCCCTTTAGAAAATACACGTACTCATACTTACTTATCGTTACTCGTCTTCCTCTTTCCCTGTAAAGTTCTCCCTCTCTTATTCTCTCTCTTTGTTTTCCCTGACTCTTGTACTACACCACCCCTGCTGATAGTATCTGAGATGGACGACCCAGGAGGTTGATTGAGAGGACTACAGTTCTCTTTCAAAATACTGACAAACACGGAAATAAAAAAAAACACGATTTGAAAATAATATGTGTTCCCAGCATGCAGAAAGAACACCCTAAACACACTCAAACCACATCCAAACAGTAAGAAACACCTTGTAGGCTGAATGTATGAAATGAGAGGAGTATTTGTCCTTGTGATCTTATTTTGTTGCCATGTGCCAGCAGCGAAGTCTACAGGCAAGTGATGCTTTGAGCTAAATGCTAACATCAGCATGCTAACATTCTCACAAGGCCAATGCTTGTATGCCGATGTTGAGCAGGTGTAATGTTCATCATGTTCCCCATCATAGGTAATAAGCACTAAGCATTAAATACAGTATGAAACTGAAACTGCTGGAATGTCATCCGTTTTGCAGTCATTTGGTCGGTAACCAAAATACTGACATAAATGATTTTGAAATGAAATTTTGACTGGATGATAGTGCCAGAGGGAAAGTCAGAGGGTCACCAAAACCTAGAGATTCATCATGTGGAGACCATGAATAACTGTATACAATTTAATGTCTATCCATCCATTATTAGCGGAGATATTTAAGTGCAGGACAGACATCAGATATATACATGTCATCCATAGAGCCAGTGTGGCACAAAAAGATATAATCTTTCTCAAAACAAATCTTATTACTCGCACAGTCTGATTTACAATCGTATCGACATTCACACTGCAGCAAAATAAGTTCCTACATTTTTTTAATTCTGTGATGTTCTCCTCTGATATGAAGCACACTTTATTTTTTTATATAACTTATTGCAACACCAACGTCTTTGTCTATCGAGCACATGGACAAATCCAAACAAAAAGTATAGAAAATCTAGTAAAAGGTAGAGGATCAATTTAAATATTAAGTACCATGAGCACATGCACTACTAATCAAAGCATGTGCATGTTCAGATTTCACATGAACACTGAACTCATCCTCTGCAGCCCAGAAATGTTTCCCTCTTTGACCTCACTGACCTTAGAGAGGGGCAGTACCAGGAACGCTCCTCCTCCGCTGGATTCGACGATGACCGCCAGGAACTTTGGGTTGACGGCGCAGAAGGAGCTGTCCCACGTCACTTTGGAAACACGGATGTCATCGTAACCCTGCTCAGCCTTGACCGTCTGGCCAAAGACGTGGCGAAACTTACTCTGCCGCACGATGCTGCGACTCATGGCTGAGGCGAGTGGAGGAAGGGAGGAGGAAGTACAGAAGAAGAAACAAGAGATGGGGAGGATGAGCGGAGAGGGATGGGCAAGTAAGACAGAAAGAGAGAAACAGGAGGAGAGATGGTAAAAAAGTTAACTAAACATATCAGCGTCATCACCTATGAAACCAAAATGAACTTCTCCAGCAGAGAATTACAGGAACAATACAGTATGTATTGATGTTGGGCCAAAATTGCCATGATTTATTTGAATTCATATGAATCATTTTGTGTTTTCTTGGAAAACAGACGATGTCTAAACTTGGAACAAGCGAGTTTGACCAGATCTCAACCAAACAAATAGGCTGTCGCTGTCTGTTGAAGAGTGTTTATAAGTGCGTTCTTGCTGAACTGTAACTCTCACTTAATGTGTTGTTATGAGTAGACTTCTGCTGCTTTGGCTGTCATTTGTTTTCAAGGGTGAAGATGACTCAGTACCATGGACTCCATACACTGTCAAAGTTACAATAATTAGCTAAAATAAACCATTTCTGCTCATGTCACTGGTTTGAAGTTAAAAGAGTGTGATTTCACTTACGTCCATGCACCAATCAGGACTTCCTAACACTTCAATCAGAATCTGATGACAGTTTGTGGGTTTTTAACGTTAACGTCACTGTCAATCAAATCCGATCAAGTCGCTCACACGCATTTTCTGATAAACTGAGATTTTGAGTGTTAAACACACAATAAATAATACCTAAAGATGTGTTTTTTTTACTTTGATGTTGCGCATTTAGTCATGAATATTTGATGTCGTAAAGAAAGACTTTGAATTGAAGCCAAGGTTTCAGGTGCTTCAAATGACATCTTTCACTGCTCTGAATAATGAACTCCGTAATATGTTTGTTGACTGTCTACTTGCTGTTCTGCGGCTGTCCCAGGCACCCGGCCAGAGGGACGGTAATCCTCCAAAACACAGAAGATGTTCTATAACAGTGCCTGCCATCAGTGCAGATATTTATAGTTGATTGTCCCACCAAACACTATGCGACGGCCAAACATCAAAGACAAACACTAAGACACAGAGAGCAGATAAAAGGCAGGGAGAGAAACTAATATATGACCGATACAAACATAGCACATACGTTACATTCAATCACACCCATGTGATACAATCCCCATGGGAACATGTAGTTTAAAACGTATCTAACATACACTCCCACACTGCAGTGGCTTACATACGGCCCAAACTAAAAACCCAAATCTAGAAATAGGCCTAGCATGAGTCCCTGAAGACGTCTGATAAATGCAGCAGAGTTCTTCCTCTTGTTTCATGGATGATCATAAACTGTCTGGCTCTTCACAGTCAAAACAGGAGCAACAACTCTGCTTCTTTTTCTGTGGACATCCGTCAACTTATCAGGCCTGTGGTGAAGTAAACATGAAGTGAGCACAGTCCCGCTGTCAACAGTGATGATGCCTGACTTTTAACCTCAAACTAAACCTAAAGACTGTGGGATACATGACTCGACCAGACTGACGAGAGGACAGACGCTCTCGTTTCTTTCCTGGAAGCTCTCCGTTATCAAGAGATTTACATTCCAGTCGGGCCAGCTGCGGGGCATTTCATGGCGAGCACCATATCATACATACTTATATATTTTTCATATATACTATACTTGTAACAATAGTATATACATTCTGGGTTTGTTTCCCCAGATAGATAAGATGCTCCATGGCATGAATCAAAACTACTTTCTTTTTTTTTTTAAATCTTCATTTATTTCAAACATATGACAAAAGAAAACTGATTATTTATTTATGGTAGCTTACATGCCTTATCATCCGATTTAAATGTAAAAATGCCTTTGTTGTGGTCTGCTTTAAAGAAAGGTCTTGAAAAAAAGTCAAACACCTTACATTACAAATAGAATAAAATATAGATATCTATCCCAATAGAGCGTCTCCAAGTTGTTTTTCATACCGTTGGTATTGTCTAAAACCAGCAGGCTGTCTAATTGAAAAGAGGTAAGATGTTAATCATCAATCAACTACCTAAAAAACATGGAGGCATATGCTTTGGGAAACCTTTTGGCAGAATTAGTATTTTGTTTATTTACACATGTACAAAACTTTAAGAAAAAGTTTAAACATTGTGCAGGAGGTACCTCCTATTAGACATAAATACTCATACTTAAAAAAGAAAAAAAGATAAAATATGTGATGGAATTTATAGTAAACTAAAGCTGGAAAACCTTCGACAGGCTCCTTTAATTCTGCCTCAGGTTAATGAGACAGCCCTCCTCTGTCGCGCATGGCTCTGGAGAGTCGACACAGAGCGAAAGAATGACACTGCCACTTTCCTAATATAGACATGACAAACTGCACTGTCCCACCCGGGCCAGCCGCTCCTCCCACCCGCCAGCGTGATCCTAAATAGTCCCAGAATGAAGGCAGCTTCGCATCATCGTTAATGAATCGGACCGTAAATGTAAACTCAGCCTATACAAACACACACATAAACAGGGGAACATAGGTTTGTACAAGGGGTATGAGGGAGGGAGAGAAATAGAGGGGGGTGGGGGGGTGGCAATATAGCCTACAACGTGCTCCTTAAAGTAGCCCACAGCTGCCATACACGACTCAAGATCTGCTTCTTTCACAGGGAAAGTGCACAATCACAATGAACAGACTCTGTCTTCTATTATTTTTTTTTAGGATTTCCAAAAAGGTGGGGACGCGCTCGGTCCTCTCCAGCAGTGCAGCAGAGAAGCTGACGCACCTCTCACCCCACTGCAGCGCCGACACTGACACACATATTAGGAGCTGTTAGACAGGACAGCTCACCTCAGGTTTTTGGGGAGACCCCTATTTCCCTGGATAACTCTCACGGTGTGTGTCGCGCGGTCTCTCCACCTTCTGCTGCTTTTATTCCTTTGAACGATATTCCCTGCGATCCGGTTTCCTGGAGTTTCTGAGGAGACGCACTGGACAACTGCGTGACGCTCCTCGGCAGGGAAAGAGAGAGTACCGGGGCAGAGCAGGGAGAGTGCAGGGAGAGAGGAGGGTGTGGGTGGATGGGTGAAGGGTGGGTGCCGCCGTCTATTTTGGAACAGGCTCTGTCAGTGCGGGGAAACGTGACTCGCGCCGGTTACAGGGGGCCAGCGCGTCCCCGGGGGTCAGTGTCACAACTGGGACTTAAAGGACAGCGGGACATTAAACAAACGCACGTAATAAAAACGTAAATAAATGCACACATGTGGAAAGATCTCCCGTGCTGCCTTTGTATGGCCACAGAGCAAACAATAAATAAATAAATAAATAAAAGTTGACCACCTGTAGAAGCTCGCTAGTTTTCATAGGAGGAAAATGCACTAAAGCAACACTTCACACACATCTCAGGATCAACAAGGTTGCCACTAACAAAATGACCAAAAAACTGTTTGTTTGCAATATGTTAGAAATTAAGATGTACATGTATGATGTACATGATCAACACTTCTGAGTCCAAACTAAAACAATCTTCAGTTTTTACCAGTTTCTTTTTCCTTTTGTAGCTCATACTGTTGCAGCTACGTGTTTGGGCTAAAAAGATCACCTTTGTATATTTAATTCCCCACAGACTGAATAACTTCATTCACTATAACTACATTTGGGTTTAACTCTTAACATCTAAAAACAATTTTCCTACAGGCTTTACCTGCAGTTTTCTGTCTACTTTCTATCTGAAAACATAAATGCAGTTAATCAAGTAACAGATTATACTCACCACATAGAATGAAAAACAATCACGATGCTGTAAGACATGTCGTGAAAGCAAAATTAAACACATTCACTGTGAATGTGCTCCGACATTGCTACATGTACGCATGCAGAATAGAACTGGTCCCATCTATATAAATGTAATGACTTTCTGCTTTTAATATATATATATTTTTTTAATCATAGCAAACTGAATATCTTCAGGATTTTAATTGTCAATCAAGACAAGATGTGGGAAATTGTGGATTTTTTTTTGGATTGTTTTTTGGACTTTGGAAATGTTTTATACAACAAACAATCTAAAAATAAATAAACAGAAGTCATAAATGCTAAATAAAAGACACATCTTGTCATCACCTAACATTACAGACTCGGCACAGCAAAACAGACTTCATACTTTCCATCGTTTAATGGTCACAGTTGAAGCACATGATAAAAAAAAGAATATTTACACTGATGGTTTAAAATAAAAACAAAACAAAAATAAATCAGTTGTTGACAATAGACACGCATACCCAACAGTTGCTACTACCTAAGCATGCTCCCCAAAAGTAGCAACCACACATTAAAAAAAGCCACATTAAAATTAAAAAGGGAGTAAAGTGCATGTATGACAGACCTCCCTGTACAGACATTTCTGATAGACTGCAGAGAAGCTTCACTTGCCAGTCACAGGCACACTCCTAAAATGTGTACAAAAGAGATAACGATTAAAAGAAAAAAGTACACACCCACATAGTAAATTTGTGCTACACAGTCGCACTCACACACAGTCACAAACCAGTTATAAAAAACATGTACAGTTCCAAAAAATGTCAACACTCACAATACAGACCTTTACTTCCCAAAGAGAACATAGCAGAAAACTCACAAATATACACGCTGCCTTCAACTCCCGATCCCCTAACCTACCATTTCTCCCACACAGTAATACATACATAAAATGTCTAGTTTGAGTGGCATCTGAACTGTGAGGACATGAGAGACGAGTTTACTTCAGTTCGAGTACTGAAGTGGAAATTGTTTCTGACGGAGACGGGAAACATTCCAGGAATCCAGAGTCTGACGTTTATGCACGCCAGATTTGGTTCAGACCGACTGAGGTATTGTGTAGTCAAAAAAAAAAACATTAAAAAAAAAACAAAAACAGCATGCCTCTTTCTCTTTGCATTTTGATTCAACGTCTGCACAACTATGCAGTCATTTTCAGTTGATGTTCCTGTCATCTTTCTTTAGGGGGGGGGGGGAGACACTAATCTGTTGTGTCAGTGGGTCGACCTGACATCTTCGTACGTTTAGATGCGATGCTGATAGCACAACATATGTTTAAATGTCTCCAGACAGCAGAATTGACTTTGATTGGCATTACTTGTCAGTAAAAAAAAAAGTTGTATTTCTGCTAAATGGATCGACCTGTCTTTAAATGATCATTTTCAACCGAATCTGGGAGGTTTGAGAAGTCGGTTTAATCGAATTGGTGTTGGGTGGATTCATTTACCTGTCAGATTGTACCAGCTGTATCATTTTCTTGGCAGCTAACCAGCACAACTAGCACATATTGATGAAGAGACATGAAAGCATGAGAGAGGAAAACAGAGGCTACATTCCACCTAACATCAGGTCGGACTATTCAATAAACCAACAGCAATCAAGTAAATATCAAGTTCAAGATGGAGGAACCAGCAATGATGGAAAGAGTGAAGATGTGCAGGCTCAGGCATATTAACATTTGAAACAAGTTACTCATGTCGATGATTGTTTTTGCTGCTTCTTCTAAAAGTGTTTATACTACACAGCGCCTCTTCCAATTTCTCTCAAAGTTTTAATTTCAAATGACCGGACCCTTCATAGCCTTGTCACTGGTCTTGCACTGAGAGAAGTATCTCACATCTCAGATTTCACAGAGTCCCTTGGATCTGCAGGGGAAACATGTACAGAAACTTCTTAACATATCCTTTAAGGCAAGAGGCATTGGTTTGTTTTTGCTGAATAAGTCCAACATTATGCACTTGATTTCCATGTCACACACACACACACACACACACACACACACACACACACACACACACACACACACACACACACACACACACACACACACACACAGGGTTACATGGTGTGGTAAAGGGTACTAGCAGTTCTTTTCTTAAGCTGACTCAGGGGGTGAGTCCTTCCATACTGCTGCCTTGTTGCCGAAAGTGTCAGCCCAGGCAAGTGCAGAGAATCTCGGTCAGAGTTTAGGAGTTCTCCTTTCGGCGGACTGGATGGTGGAGAGACTCCTGGTGAGGTTTCTCCAGCTTCAGAAAGCCTCTCCACACTGGTCCCGAGGACTTCTGGCGGCTGGCCGGCTGAGGAAGGGGAGTTGTGGACCCGCTGCTTCTTGGACTCATCGTTAGCTGTGTGGATCAGAGGCTCTGCGGAGGACGGAGCCATGGAGGAGCGGCTGCGCTCCCACTCACTCAGGTCATTGGCCAGCAGCTCCAGACAGCCCAGTTTGGCCAAAGAGGCTGAGCGCTTCATTAGGGATGGAGGGGTCAGTCCTGCCTGGCGAATCCTTGCTTCCACCTCTCTGACCCTCTTCTGGTTGGTGCTAGCTCGCTTCTGAGTGGTTCCAGCACTGAGGCCAAACGCCTTGCAGGCTTGGTCCTTGCTCACCTGCTGCAGGAAGGCACCCAGCTCGCACAAAGTCTCCCATGTCTCCTTCATGATAATGTCACTATGAGGTCCCTCTGTGGAGCAGTCCCAGTCTGTGACTGACTCAAACTCTGTCACGCCCTCCAAACACAGGAAGTTCACAGAGGCAAATGGAGAATGGGCAGAGCGGTGGAAAGAAGAAGAAGAAGAGGTAGAGAGCAATCTAGTATCAGCAGGGCGGAGTTTGTGTGCTTTTGTGCTTACGTCATTACGTCCTAGTGCCCCCATCTCAACTAACTCACCACTCTCCCTTTCAACCGGTCCAAACGTGTCATCCTTATCTTCCTGCACACTGTTAACTTCTGACATCTGAGAGCCAACTGATGCATCCTGTGGATTCGACATTGTCACAGCATGGACGCTGTGTGGGCGCTGCTGAGAGCAGGAGAAGCTGCCGGAGAGGGACGGTGGAGATGAGGAGGGTGACGGAGTCTCATGCTCCCGTTTCATTCTTTGCTCCAGCTGTCGGGTGACGCGACGCACGGATCCCCTCGTCCAATCGCTGCAGAGACGAGCAGGAGCCGCCTCCTCCTCCTCGTCCTCCTCTTCTTCTTCTTCTTTGTTTTTCACTTCCTCTTTAACACTCTCAGCTTCATTCTGTGATAAAACATCTCCATCCTCTATTTCCTGACTCGACTTCCTCACTTCCTGGTCCTGGGGGCCCTGAGGCTCTGTGTACACTGCAGGCTTCAGTCCTGTGACCTGCACAGGGATGGTCATTACCTACAAAGAAGAGAGAGATAATTCCCTTAAAATGCCAAACAAAAGTTTTAATATACCCATAAAAGGTATTCAAAAACAGTCAAGTAAAATGGATTCTGATGCGACAGATATTCTGCATGGAACATTCTACCTTCAGCCACAAGGTGGCGCTTCGGACTCAAGAAAACAAAAAGCTGAACAAACCAATAATTTGAGACTAAATTTAACTGCTGTGACTTCAATATGTCATAACATTTAAAATGTTACCTAATGATTATTTGGATAATCTATATTACATTGGGCATTTCACACAAGCATAACCTTGAAAAAAGATCAAAACATCTGCACAATTATCTCCAAAACACCCATATTGAGACCTTTGTCAGAGCACGAGAAGAGCCTGAGAGAGGCTCTGAAGAAAGTCTGTGACTCAAAGCTTAGACAATAATGTGGGTGTTTGCAATAGAAATAAGTGTGCAGTAGTTTTGGAAAGTTTTGCTACAAGCAGTGTCCTTACCTTCCTTTTCTCCTCCTCCTTCCCCTCACTAGTAGAAACCTCTTGAGGTAGTGGTTGTTGTTCCTTGTCACAACTCTTCAGCTGGGGCGACTGCTGCACTGCAGCACAGTGAGTTTTACCATCTTGACTCATTCCCTTGAACTTTTCTCTGGCACTGAAAAAGTTAATGTGATCTGCGCTGTGGCCGAACAATACCTCGTTGTCTTGTGGAATGGCACCGGGGTAACTGATAAAATCACTAGTGTAGGGAGGATGTGCTGCTAAACAGTCCAAAGACAATCCACACATCTGTTGGTCACAGTCTGTGTTTTTGACAGGCACTGGTGCAAACAGACACTGGGGTCCAGCTTGTTGTGTGCTTAGTGTTTGTGTCGTCATGGGCTCAGGCACCGACACTAGCATCGCTTTCATCACAGGCAGAGAGCAGGACAACACCTGCGGTTTGATAACCTCATCCATGCAGACTGGAGTTGGGGATGGAGCAGGGGAGAGGGGGAGGTGGTGGAAGGATGGAGGCGGGTGAGGCTGGCCAACTAAAACAGTCTGTGCAACAGTCACAATGTCTGTCTTTTGAGGCTCAGGCACCACCGTGGCGGCCCTCAGCTGGGAGAGAGGAGGTGATGAGGGCTGCTCCTCAGAGTCACATACGCCGTTGGAGAGCGGCGGAGATAACGGAGACATAGAGCCGGCTGTGGATTCAGGACAAGGGGAGTCCAACTGGCTGATTTGGATCACAGCAGAATGAGAAGGAGCCTCAAGGCTTCGAGCTTCAGCAACGCCTGATAAAGCTGCCACCCCCTCAAAGGATGAAGAGCTGAGCTGATTGGAGTGGATGCCAGTATCAGGCTGGCTAGTGGAGTGTGTTGCTTTGCCAGTGATGGCCGAAGTTCCCAGTGAATCCAGCAGTTCTTTCACAGAGGGACTAGGCGCGCTGCTGGCATGGTTACGCGGGTCGGAGTGACCCAGGCTGTGCGGTTGGGCGTAAGATTTAGACAGTGGCTCATGGTGCTCAGACAGGTTGCTGTCAGAGTGAGAACGCCACAGTTTGTTGTGCCTCTGCTTGCTGTAGGAAGGGTGGGAAGAAACATGGCAAAAGAGAACAACTATTTTTAAAGTCTTTTCATGTTATTCCTATCCTCTTCATGCAAACGTGTACATAAATACATAGATGCTTTTAATGTCATTTTTTTAAGTTATGTGCTAAATGTATTGAGTCACAGATACACATGATGTTAATATGAAATGCACTTTAAAAGCTGCACTTATCAACATTTAAATAAATGTTATTATAAAAAAATAAATGTACATTTGTTGAGTGGCCATAAACACAAATCCAAATGATAGTTTATGTTGCTCCATGTCTGCTGGATGTGTACATGAGCAACTGTTTGCTAATATGCGTCAGCCATAACAACTTGAGCGTGTGACAATATGTCAATGTTGTGTATACAGTTTATTCTACAGACTCAAAGTGGCAAAAAAAAAAAAAAAAAATCTAAGAAATGCATTACATATCACACAGCACTGAAATAAATAAACAAGCCAGTGATTCCTGATGAGGCTGGGAACCAGAATAAAAGGCAAAATTATGAACTCAGCCATAGCTACAACTGAACTGGGTGCCAACTCATAAGTATGGATTTACAAATTGTGCATACAAATTATACATTAATATCCTGACCACATCTTTAAGCAGTTTAAAATTAGTTTAGCTGTGTGTGCATTTCTGTCTCATCCTGACAGATGGTTTTATTAGCCTTAGCAAATCATGCAGTCCATGCAGTGTTGGCGTCATGCTACACCCTCAAATCACATGAAAAATACTTGTGTTTTTTGTGGGTACCTGGCCAGCAGTATGCCCTGATACTCCTCCAGCTGTCTCATAAAAGACGGGTTAGGTTTGGTCACGGCTCGACGCTCCTTGACGTAGTCAAAGGCCTTCTTCAGATCCCAGCCGTGCTCCTTCATGGCGTACGCGATCACTGTGGCTGCAGAGCGACTTATGCCCATTTTACAGTGCACCAGGCACTTGGATCCAGCTTTCCTGGAGTAAATATAAAGAATCAAGCAGACATATGAGCCTATCATTGTCAACAGTTTTGTAAAGCTGTTTTTCAAAAGGGATATAACTCCTAAAAAAATGTGACGTGAACAGACACTGCCTTCACAAGATGAGCCGACCAGAGAAAAAAAAAAATAGATGACATGCAGTCGCCAGAAACTCACTTGGCTCTAGATATAAACTTGTAGGTTTCATTCCAATAAGCAAGCAGGTCAGTGGCCTCCTCATCGTAAACACGAATGTTGTGGTACTCAAACACACCGGGGAAGAAGTTATCAATCTCCCTCGTTACATTCAGGATGTACTGAACCCTGAGTGAGAACGAGACATGAATGAGAGGAAAGATTAGAAGAAGATGAGAGAGAAATAGGAGATGTGCATTCTGTTTGGATAACAGATTGAAAAATATTTTAACAGAAAACCTTTAAGTTGAAAACGATTGTTAGGGTCTTATCATATGAGACTTTATGTCTTTATTGACTTCAGTACAGCTTGTACGGTGTTCTGTGTTGTTTTTGTCCCTCTCCTTACCCGCTCTTCTGCAACTCCTCCAAATTGGATGCATTCCACTCAGATCCCTGTAGGAAACAAAAGCAATCCTCAAGACTAGCTCAGAGCCTTCAACTGAGCTTTTCATAATGCTTAAATCCTGTTGCAAGGCATGCCGAACATCCAATGTGAACTCCAAACCAAACAACAACAAAGTACCCTAAAATTGGAGGACAATCTCCTATTTTACCAGGTTCCCTAGACATGGCTTAGGCATGATGTACAACCAATGTTCATACATTTTACCTAAAAAGAACTGAGACGCCTTCTATTCTTAAGTTAAAATTAAAAAATGTTTTAATTAATTTGTGATCCAACAGTTCTTCATCCTGTGGCGTTTAGTGTATTAAGACCAAAACTGTTACCAGATGCAACAGTGGTACTTCGGAGGTGTTATGAGGCAACCTACCAAGAAGACGTGATCAAAGATCTCCGTAGGACTGTCCATCTGGCCCAGAATGATAATCATCTCATTGTCGATAAACTCCTTGAACTCCCGCAGGTTGCATGTCATGTGCATCTCCAGCTCTGTTCGGATCTACGGAACACATGCAGACAAATCTTTAAAACAGCAAATCTAAACCTCAAATGCAGGTATACATCTGTTCGGAGCACGTTTAGATCCAGCATCTGAAGCACTGACTCACCTCTTTGCAGGTGACGTTCTCAAGGTCTTTCTGCATCATGATCTCCCTCAAACTGGTTTTGACCAGGCGCTCTGTCAGCTCTCTTCCTGTAGGTCTGCAGAAACACCATGACATTGAAATACGATACATGAACTAAGTCCTTTTCCATATATGAAGTGTTGCTGCAAACATACAAGCCAAATGGAGGAGGCGTCTGAACAAACCACATCATGGTACCATGTGCAATGCACTCGAGTATAGAACGGTAGTGATTTACATTTTTTATATTTGCATGTGTAATGTCATCAAGACAAACAAATACATTTGATCCTATTATCTAGATAGAAAAAGATTTTATTTGTTTTTTTAAAAAAGGGGAGGGAGAAAATAAAAAGTGAAAAACATATTCCGTATGATCTGGATACTTACGCGTCAGAGAAGAGCACGGGCGAATCCGCACGGTGCGACTGCACGTCCTGCATGGCGTTCCACTCATTAATGCGTGCCTGGTCGGAGTAGACCCTGCTTTGATAGTAGCTGACCCAGGTGAGGAACAAGCTGCCTGGGAAGTAGTTGTGACAACGAGCCACCTCGCATGCTTTATGGAGGGACTGGAGGGCCGACCTGCGAGTGAGTATTTTAGAGTGAGAAAGGATATCAAGAGACAGGAGATGAAGCGGAGAGAGTTTGAGATCAAGACAGAAAAATAAAACTTTCAAATAAATGCCAGGGACATACTTTAGATATGAAAATGGACACTTGTAAACAATAATAAAAAAGGGCAGCTAGGACATCCATATCTACCAAGTCATGTGATTAATGTGGTGTGACTCACCACATGGCCTGCACAGAAACCGGCTTGAATACATGTATTGTGTTATCAGTTGACACACTGAAACCCCTGGGAGCAAGAAGAGAGGGAGCGCAGAGGAGAGGAAGTCAGACATGTCAGCAGCCTGGTTTTTAGTGCGTGATTAAAATATGTTGGGTATTTTCTTACCCATCTCCGTCCAGATGTATCAACGTGTCGCTCCATAAGGGCAAAACCATCCCTACAGAACAGGAGCTGGGGGGGAGGGGGCCTCCAAGTTACAACTTTATATATAAAAACAGGCAGGCACATAAACAATGTGTGTATGTTACCGTCTCACCTATCGACAGGACTGAAATCCATTCCCAGCACCACACTCTCCTCCGTGTCTTGACGACCATTGGTGGAGACCACCACCATGTAGCGAGTGATCTGAGTGTGTGCGCTCTCCAAACGAACCGCCTGGAGCAGGACAAACACAGTTGATGATGTCTTTACAGCTGATTGAAGACTTTAAGACTGAGTTTTGTTTTTGCACAATGGTGTGTACCCACCAGTTTGATGTTGTCCTCTGGTCTGAGGAGAGTGAACATGGTTTGAAGATGCTGCTGGATGTCTCCTGGTAAGATGAGAGTAATAAAAAGCATCTTGGGTCAGTGTCAACAACAACTACAGCTTTTTTTTTTTTTTTTAAACCAACAGCACTATTGATAGTAAAACAGTCGATTGTTCTTGAAGAACTTTTATCTCACCTGCATGTTTGCTGCGCAGCTGTGAGAAGCGAGAGGCAGACGAAGGAGAGGAGCCATTTCCTCGAGGTAAGAAGAGAGCAGCTCCTTTAACTGTCAGGAAACTTTCACTGATGCTGGACAGATAGAGAGAGAAAAAAATAATGAGGTGAGTGAGAACCACATATAAATAGTAACAAGACTCATCCTGGAAAGTGACTTTTAAAAAAAATATGTTTTAATGACCTAACGCACCATTTGTTTAAAGTTAAAGGAGAAAAGACGTATTTTTGTGCATATGTAGTTTGTGGAGCTGAAACGATCAGTGGATTAATTTATTAGTTTATTGATAGAAAGATAATATATTTAGAAAATATTTTGATAATATAGTAAAATGACAAACATTCCCCAAAAGTCTAAGCTTCTCAAATGTGAGGATTTTCTGCCTCTCTCAATTTCACGCGATAGTAAAGTCAAACGTTTGGGACCATTGGCCGGACAAAGCAAGCAATATAAAAGACCCCTGTGACAGGAATTCTTTTATCTTTTTTTTTTTTTAATTATTGTATTTGTTGACCTCTTAAAGCTACAGTGACAACATGTAAAGCTAACACTGTTGAATGGGGGATTTTGTCGTCTAAAAGTTGAATGCGTTTCAAAAACGGTGACTTAATCTTATGTGTTCTTAGAAAATACACATGACATCCTGCACAAACAACATATAAAACAATAATGGGAGAGATTTATGTGCCTTTATGAGCTCAAGACACTTCACTGTGCAGTTTACAACAAACAGCAGCTGGTACCAATAACGTGCTGGCTTAACTGGACATGTTCATAAAATGACAGGTGGCACGACACACAAAAGGCATATTGAGTCAGAGTTAAAAAAGCAGTTAACCCATTTAACTGTCAAATTATCTTTTTCACATGACCTGCAGTTATCTTTGTACTCTACGGGGAATTACAATTTTACTGGCAGAGACTTTAGTACTTTATGGCACATACGGTAATTGAACAACTACCTGGCATGAAATTGGCATGAAATCCCTAAGCTACTTGGTGCTACTGCTCTCCAAACAATAGCGTTATGTATAGGACTTCAGATGCCCAAAGCATCCCTTTAATTTTGATGTTGCTCTGACGTCTTATGCATCCCTGCCAAAATCATAGCAAGCAACGATTACACTCGATGTTCAACAAGAGTTTTCTGGCCCTGGAATTTAGCGGACACCAAAGTGGAAGCCTCATTGTGTTATGAAACGATGGAGTGAATGCAGATTCACAACCAGCACCAGTGATTCCTGACTGTCCATATTTGTCACTCAATATTGAAGGCAACGATAAATATAGGCCAAGGCTAAGGAAGGACTACCAGAAACAGGAAGTCTCATTCTGTCACCGTCTGCTGTGAGGATGAAGGAGAAGAGAAACCGCAGTAATTACAAGGCACAATTAGGAAATGTGGGACTTCAAAATGGCAGCTTTAAAAGCATCTACTTATGTTTCAGAGTTAGAAAAAAGGAAAGTTAGATATTTGCGACACCCACAAATTTGTAAAAACAGTCTCAAACCACATCTTACTCACATTTTTTAAATGTCTCTACCAGTTGTGAAACATTTAGAGCTGCCAACAACTAAAGAAATCCTCCAATTTCAAGGACCAGTCTCAATCACGTAATCTGATTCATTAATAATCTGTCACAGGTACACTGTGTGCCTTTCCCACTGTGCCCCCTCAAGATGCATTTTAGTCACATCTAAAATAAAAAAACAAAACAAAAAAGGTTGGTGGAGGAAAGTGCATTGGGCAGACATTTCACAGGAAAGAAACCTCTTCCTGCAGCCCCCCGACTCTGCTGTCATATCCTTCCATTCAAGTAAAAAAAAAAAAAAAACACATGCCTTTGTCATTCCAGATCACTGTAACCAAATATTGGAAAGCGGGGCGAATGAGAATATGCCCAGTGTCAAGACAGTATATAAAGGGCGCTGTCCAAGTAAGCTTCAAGTCAGAAAAATAATGTCCAACCACTCACTGATATTATACAAACTCAAATCGACTCTAGCAGTCTTCGTTTGGCATCTCACTAATAAGAATACAATATCCTAAACATTTTACTGCAATTTATAGGCAAATATTTTACACAGAAAACCTGGGGCTGTGAGCTCAGTGTAAACTTACAGCTGATAAATGTCCCCCTGGGAAATCACGGAGTTCTCGGTGAAATAAGGTCTCATCTTAGACCCGCAGTAGGCGCAGAAGCAGCCGGCTGATGAGCTCCGTGGCTCGGTCACAACACCGGGAGGCATCGCTGCTCTGATGGCGGGGGCAGAGCGCACAGAAGCGGGCTGTAGTTATCGATAGTCGCTGTAGTGGAGGTGTGAAGGGAGGGGGGGTCACTTCGCACTGCCAGGGTACTTATACAAGAAAAAAAACCGCAGAACTCTCACTTTCACGTTTAGCTTTTAATGGATATCCCGGATTTAGGGGATTATCCACCAGCCACGATATGATACAAGAGATTTAAAAAAAAAAAAGAAAGAAAAAGCGCGGTAATGTAATATTCAAAAACGGCAACGATATTGACATATTTTAGCACATGCTGTAGCAGAGCAGGTGTCTCCTAACATCTGCTCAGTGATAGGCCTACTGTTTCATTAGTGTGCAGCAGGCTGCGGTAAAATGTGCCGCGGGGAGGGGAGGAGACACACACATGGTCCAATCGGTGAAAACAGCCGTCTGTCGAAGGATGTATGAGGGGTTATTAGTGCCACGGTGAAAAATGGGGGGAATCATTACTGCCATTGACAAAAACATGACTTGAATAGAAGCAGACGACAAAAATAAAAATAAAAATGTATCCGTTTTACTGGCTACTGAATTTGTTAATGTGACCAACTGTTACAACATGTATTAAGACACGAGTTAACAATAGCCTCAAAATGTTACTGCAATTCATGAAGGTTTCCTAGCACATTAAGTCCCAACTGTTCCTGATATAGGGGAAAATATTACCACATACCATGCAGCAGGAAGTGGTGCTCAAAGAATACCCTATGCATTATGCTTACTGTATACATACAGCAGATGTTTTGAACCAGACAAACCAGAATACCTTCCTATGTTACATCACTCTAGCGCTACACTGAATGTAGGTTTGGTCAGAGGCAGTATGGCTGTTCAACATAGTTGTGCAGTTTTTGTTTAACGTATTCCCCTTATTTGTTTTTGCTTTAGTGCCTTTATTCGACAGGTAACAGCTTTCCAGCCTGGCATACTGATAGAAATAAATCTATATAAAATAGAAAAGTAATCCCTAAACTAGAGCTTCACAACATTTTTATTTATTTATTTATTTTTAAAATCGTCATTGCGATATGAACTTGCACGATAAACACATCGCAAAAGACTTATTGGTGCCTTTTGTGTTTAGTTCAATGTTCAATTTGTACAATATAAGAAAGTTGAAAATAATTCAACAAGCAACTTGTTGTATTTTAGCAGTATACTGAAAGCAGCAGAAAGGCAGAACTGGGGAAATTTTATCTGTTTATTTATTGAATATTGTGCAGCCATACCCTAAATCCTTAATTTTAGATTAAAAAAAAGTTCATTTTAGTGAACAACAACTACACAACATGTTTTTCTCTTTCTCAGCAGACATTAAAGACTCAAAGATCGGTGAGGAGAAGATTTTCTGGTTGTAGGCTAGTGTCATTTTTTTTCCAATAACATCTAACCCTACTGACAGTTTTCTCTTTTCTTATGGCGACAACATCATCAGACACCTTGCAATGACAACACTCGTCCAGATAAAGCATTAATAACTTTCCATACACAGAGGGGCATCATCTGGAGAGTGTGGGTGACACACTGATCACACTTGTTTCCTCTGTGAAGAAGTTGTGTAAGCAACTCTAGGTCCGTAGCCTTTATGGAAATTCTCACCAGTGTCCGAGACACCGGACACCCTAATGTGCTGCTGCTCTCGCAACAGCACAACAACAACAACAACAACGGAATTGAGAAATCAAAAAGGAGACATCAGGGGACCCCTGAACTGAGGAGAAACTTGGCCTTAGACTTGGTTACGCTGCTTGTTGATCCCTCGAGGTTTCAATTTATGGGATGAATTACAAAGTACTGGAGGTAAATGAATGGCCACCTGACTGTCCAATTATATCACAGGATAAACAACAACTGCAGTGGTGTTTTTCTGTTACAGCCATCTGTGGCCTGTGTAATATTGTGTGTATGAGCTGCGTGTGTTTTTATGTTTTATGAACACTTATATGCAGTCCTTGCCCCTCCTTGATCAAATCAGCCAGATGGTGTGATTCAGTAGCAAGACAACGTGGCTCCATTAACTCCATGGTGTTACAGACGTTGACCTCCTCTCAGTGGTATAACGTATCAAAGTATGTACATCTAGATGCTGCAACAATACTGGCCAGCATCAAGTGGAATTAAAGGAAACAGATATGCAGCAGATGGTCAAGAGTTCCGTGTAGGCATAAACACAGTGCATGTTTAAAGCAGACAACATATACACTAATGAGACGTAAACACTCATCAGGGGGCCTTCATCACTGACTGGTAACAGCTGTGTGATCTGACAGTTACCCAATCAACACCTCAGCTTCCTGTTCAACTCTCCAGGCTGCACCACAGCCTTGCTCTTCTTTCGTGAGGTTCCTGACCTTCCTTCTCTGACTGACTTTCTTCGCACATTGAATCCAAAAAATCACTTCCATCCCCCGATCCTCTCTTTCTTTAATTGGTCTCATCTAGGGCTGTACCGAATAGTTTGAAGCTTCATTTATAACGTCGACATTAGTTCATCATTTGAATGCTGCATAGCCTTTTTTTTCTTTCCCCGCACATCCATTCATTCGGTTTAAACCCGGTACACCAATGTTAGTGTTACACTACTTGTAGAATCCTGTGGTTGCTGCGTAGGATCGTTTCCAACTCGTGTGATCCAAAACATTTCTAATAACTCCACAGCGTTGGAAAGTCCAAAAGTCAAAATGTATTGAAAAAAAATAGATGTTATCATGTTTGTTTTTTTTATCTAAGAAATGTTCTGCTTCAATCCATATTTGTGGGTGTTTAGCCTTTTCAAAAAACAAACATAGCCCTAGTCTCATTAATTCAGGAAATATCTGTTACATCTGTTGTAAGCCATTATAGGTGTAGCGAGGAACAGTCCTGGATCCTAATCTTGTTCTCCAGTCCTGTCCATAGACTAGACAACCCACATGTTTATGTTTGTGATGTTGGACCCATCTCTCAAGTTCCATCTTACTGTTCTCTCATCTGACTGCTGACATTCACACCGTCCAATGACAAGCAGTGAAGGGCAGGACGTGGTCGTTACATGCAGACAGACACCGGACACTCCTCTGTTGCTCTTACCTCTCCGTGTATACAAACACACAGGCAGTCACCTTAGCGATTACAACATCACATATGCAATACAGCACACCCACGGCCATTCTGCACTTTATCTATGGATTTGAAGCACACCTTCAAAACACACAATCGATTTATTAGAATCTATCCTATGAGGCATTCAATCTTGTATGTATTATGCAGGAAGTCAATCTGATTATTTACAGTTTTAATCAATTTGCCAGACAAAATATATTAGATTACATCAGAGTGAGTGAAAATGATTCATTGGAGTCTTAGGAGGAACACAAACTAAACCTTAAGGCGAATAGAAATGAGTAGAATACCAAACTATTAAATCAAAATGATGTCATTCCTATGCAGACAAATAATTCATGATTGCAATTTTAGTTTTGCGTCGGACTAAAGAATGATGTATTATAAAAGACCAGAAATAAGCATCACAATAAATTCCTCTTTCTCCTCTGTAGTTCCTCCAGTGACGTTGCTGCTTTAGCTGATGTCACTATTCTGCTGATGTCACCGACTTTAATCAGCAGCACTGCAGTAGGCCCTGCTTATGCAGACAGACACACTGCATCACCAGAGCCTTATCACAGTCTGAATGAATGTCACTACCTGTGTCAGAGATGAGCTCTGCTGCAGCTGCTGGCTTCTACAGCTTGACAGGCAAAGACGTCAGCAGTTGGGAACATTGCGTGGGCTGACTTTTATTAAACCGTTCTTGCCTCTTTAAATTTAATCCCATGTTGGTTGCTCACAATTGCTAGACAATAAATTGGACAAGATACAAGTGCTCTTTTCCTGTGATGCTCCTACATCATGTGATGATAATCGGCCTGGAAAAATTGTTAAACAAATAAAATGTGCTTCATGATCTTGAGGAATAAAACCGAAATCCAATATTTTCTGTGCATTGTTGATGAAAACTATACAGCAAAAGGTGGCATAGTATGGCAGAGCTTCACTTGTGATGTCTTACCTCCCAATTGTGTGTAAACAGCTATCTAGCTAGGTGAATGAAAATGTCAGTAACCTCCGAGATAATGTCTTGAAATAAAGTTTCACGCTAGAGAAGTAGTGAGCCACTACCCAGAGCAATGAGACTGACTAGCAGCTCATATACAGCAAGTTCAAACATGGTAGATTAACCAATCTTAACGTCTAACAACACTCCACCATTTAGATGGCAAACAAATAACAATATCTCCTGGCTTTTGCAGCCCGGAATAATGAAATATGAAAAATAATAATGTTATAATAAACACAGCTCCTCGGTGGTACAAAGCAATTCAAAGAGGTTATTCTTAAGTCAAGACAAGGCCCAGCTCCTCACTAAGAACTGGATATTAATACGTGTTCCTTTGTGACAGTATGAAAGTGGAGCATAAGGGTCAATGATCAAATAATTTTAGGATTACAAAACAAGATATTTAAAATAATATTAGTTTACAAAATACAGTAAATCAAAATGACATCTGATCTGATAGCCATCTCTGTGCAAACACGCGCACACACACACACACGGCCCGACTATGTGAATATAGATTTCACTCCCAGCTGCACAAATACAGAAAGCCCTCTCATTTGGATGGCACAGAGCTCCAATGACCAGACAGACACAGAGGCGCTCTGACTTTGGGAGGGGCTACCAATCTGCCCCTGGATCAGCAGTGCAGCTCCCCTGACCCACATACACAGACCTGACTCACGGGGAGCCTACTGCCCTCTAATGGACAGCAAGTGAACCACTGTTAATTATCTCATACATGACAGGATTTCAGGATTTTATCCGTTATTAAAAGGGCCAAATAAAACAAAGATGGATAATAAGAGAGTTACTGCAGCTACGGTTCACTGTTATCATGTGTGTCTAGAACAAATAAACACAGTAGGCAGTAGAAGGAAATTGCAGATCGCTGGTGGACTAAAACCAGTTGCAAATGTGGTTGAGTGAAACAGGATAAACCAGATTCCAACTCCAGTTCAATGCCAGAGGCAACAAGGGACAGCACATGATTGTGAGGCCACAAAAAGTACCACAATAGCACAGCAGCTCTTTGTATCAGTAGAGGAAGGAAGTCCTGCAGGGCCAAACACATTTAATGATTAATCATCAAGTGCTGCTTCAGGTAAAGTGGAATTTCTCTCCCGTTGGTCTAGGTCGGGCCATGTCAAGGTCAGAGGTCAGAGGCAGCAACATAACAGGCCTTCTGTTCAGACACTTCAGCAGATACTTGTTGTGTCTTAAACAACGCGGCCTGGCACTAAATTCCGGGTACAATGTCACTGTGATCCAAATTCCTGGTTGATGAAAATCCCACTGCACATCATCTTTGTGGAGAAACAGGAAGACGTTTGTTTTTGTACCGAGGTCCCAGAGGGGGAATATGATCAAGCTTTGTTTAAGACAGAGCAGGTGATGCTGCACAGTATCTGTAAATATCTTACCTCCTCGGCTGAGAGCGGCGGTCATCCTCCCCACTACCGGACTCCTAAGGAGATAAGATGAGAAAATGACATTTAATAATGTGTTGATATAGTGCAATATAGGACTGTCAACAACTGAGATTGGACATAGAAACATAACAAAACATTCCAATCAACATATTATTTGGATGTAAATGCATTACAATTGCGTAAATAGGCAAAATCACATCATCAATCATTGAAATTTTCATTTTGTTTTTATAATTCATTTAGATTACCTAATTTTGTAGCTCTCTTTTTACATCACAATATTTATATGTTAAAAGATAACATACAAGCTTTATTAGCAATGAGAAAACTTTCCTCTAGAACTTATTTGCGCTATAGGAGGAAGTGGCTGATACTGTATCCAGTTAAAAAAAAGTATTAGTAATGTTTATAAAAATTGAGAATTGTGAATAATAATAATAATAATAATAATAATAATAATAATAATATAATTTTGGTCCTGCAGAATTTGATTAATTGTATGATGCTCTGCAAAGGGCATCAATAAAGCCATCACTATTATAGCAACGGCCACCTTCAAACCAGAGCGATCATAATTACAACATTAAATAAGCTTTCCCTTTAACCAAACAAGTAGCGAGACAGCAACGGAAATAAAGTCTAAAGTCTTCTACATTAGGTAAAACAAAGCGAGTACCTTGTGTATTTCCACACTCACAAGCACACTCTTGTCTACATGCACAAACACATTGAAAGTACAAGTAGCATCTAACACAGCAGTCAGGACTGCTTGAGCAGAGAGCAGCGGTGCAGAGAGACAATGTGCGCACCGTCCAGGAAAATGACCTCAGTCTGTTTTTAAAGGTGAGGCCGGTCAGAAAATAAACACATTCACACACAAAACAAGCCACAAGATGAGGAAGAGAGAATAAGATACAAATTTGAATCACATTGTGGAATATGAAGCTTTTAAATGAGAGGGCTAAGCATTAGTGGCAGATTAACACCTGCCATTTATCTTGCAGGGCTTGGTACTTATCTTGCTTACACTGTAGCCTTAACTACAAACAAAATGGATTACATGTTGATGAGCACAGACAAAAAGATGAACTTGCTGGGCTGCCTCAATGCGTTTGTTCTAACCAAAGCTGGGCGATATGGATGACAAATCAAAATCACAGTAGTTTTTATTATCAGTGAATGCAAAACAATGTTCCGGTGTAACAACACAGTATAGATTTGTTAAGTTTTGTCCATGTTATTGTTGAAGCAAAGCAGGGAAGGGTCTGGACACCAGACTGCACCGCCGGATTGTGACACAATTAGCCACAATATCCATAACAGGTTTACATTGTTGGCTCTCAGAATCAATACCACAAGGAATGTTTAAAACAGATCTTGTGAATTGTTTAACGAGTGATGGGATATCGCTGACATTTTATTTTCATAGTAGTTTCCATTTTAGATCACTAGATTGGACAGAGTTTCAGCTGTTGTGTCCTACATTGTGACAAATAAACCAAACTTTGTTTAGATCGGAAAGCTCTTTTGCATGTATGAAAATGTGAGAGGATTTTTCCAAAGCTTATGGAAATGTGTAGCCGGAATGTGCAGGCTGCGCAGGGATCTGCAAAACAGGAGTCAAGACTGTGCTGCACTGGGAGTCACGAGTTACAGCATCTAGAGTCACCAGGTTAAAGCTAGTAAAGGCTTCTCCCCTAAAGGCAAAATGTATAGTACACTTCTGGTGTTTTCCCTACAAACACCCTTATTATGAAGCAGGCACACACCAGTGAGGCTGGGCAGACTCAACATAAGGTTCAAGTAAAGAGGGCTGAGAAGAAAACAGCCAACAGGCATCTCATGAGAGACTTTTCACAAGACTTCACACACACAGACACGCACATGCATCACATGACAGCAAGACACAATAAACCAGACATGTCTGTGCAATGTGTTATCAGTATATGCATGTACCGGTTGTAACTTGACAGCATATTTCCACAAAAAAAACACTTAACATCCTTCAGCACTCCGGTCTGCCTCACCTTGCTAAATTACACATATGCATATCTTCTTCTACTTTTACAGCTCTGTGTCATGATGACAAATTCCCTGGCTCACTAACACATCTCTAACATACATTGTCATCCAGAACTTTGAAACTTTGGCTTTGTATTCCCTGACACTGATGGATGATTGCTACTAATATTGACAATCTAAAAAGTCTTGTTTCATCTACTCTTGTATTTATTTTTGATTTGCTCTGAAAGACAGAACAAATTACTACGTGTGTGTGTGTGTGTGCGTGCGTGCGTGTGTATGTGCGTACAAAGCAAGACAGTCATCATTATGCCTACTCACTCACAGAACCTATTTTACTCACAGAACCTATTTTACTCAAGACCAGACAAAAGGTGTGAAGACAGGGTCCCTTTCAAGGCCACAGTACTTGTTTGAGTTGATTGTTTGTGACTGACATTCTTGGTGAAAAATAACTTGACAGCAATTTGTGATTTGGGACATAAGTTGGGGGTCGAAACTAACAAGATTTTACTCTCACATGTTAATCTATTACAGGGGCCATATAGCAGATGAAGCAGTCTGTTCTGATTTTACTGTAGGGTTATGCAATATGCCAATACATACTGCGAAGCGAGATAAAGTTGTCAACAATTAAAGATGTTGCTGTAATGTTTATATTCACTAACCCCATGGGTGTTTAAGGCTATTGTGGGCAAAGTTGCAATTCAATGAGCAGGACTGCCATATAACAATGGATTTTTTTTACTTGATTTGATAGGTATATAAATCAAAAACAGACACTGCTGGGTTATCGGAAATGGATACCTTTAAAAAAGGTATCGACCAAAATAACCCAGTGTCAAGTTGGTTTGAAACTTCAGAAAATTTGAAAAATAACTCTGTGGTTTTGTTTGCATCCAATAACTGCAAGCAATCTTCGATTTATTGTGACACGAGTTGGCAGTTCAGCGGGCCAAGATGCCACCAAAATGTCCAAAAGTATGGCTATACTCCACTCCTTTGGCGTCTGATAATAATAAAAGCTTAAAATGCGGAAGGTATCAAATGACGTACTCTATGGGTATCTGCTTTTGTCTTTTTTTTTTAACGATACCAAGCCCTAACTACAGTCTGGTCATTTCATCCATAAACACTATATCAATGTCACTATTTAGGCTGAAGACACGCAGTCTGTCAACAATACACTGAGCAGAACTGACACAGGAAGTGTATGAAGTTGTGCGAAACTGACAGAGAACGACATCTGAATGGGAAACAGAGAGTGCATGTATATTACTCCCTGATTCTCTGATTCTCTGAATGGATTCTCTTCTTTTGTAGAAACAAGATGAGCATGGAGAATAGCAACAAGAAAACCACCTGCACCTCTGCTTTGCATGGAGGCACACACACAGGCACAGACACACACACACACACACACACACACACACACACACAGACAGACAGACAGGAAGAGAGGCAGACAGGTAGAGAAACGTGCAGACAAGGATCAAGAGTTTGAGGAGACAAAGAGAGACAGACAAAGAGAAAGACACGTCCACAACCGTGTTTACATATCTTGACAGCAAACAACAATTACGCAAGAGTAAATACCTGCATTCATGCGTGTCACAAGGCGCTTATTACGAGCGGAAGTGCATGACATGTTTCTTTGTAGGTAGCTAAACTACACATCCGCAACTGAAAACCATTAGTTAGCTAGCAGTATAATTTGCCGTCACATTGACGAACAGTAAAACCTGACAATTTTCACAACACACTATCGATGAAAGTCTTGTGTTTCTCTTATCTTGGTCAGTAGTAGCTAACCGCCAGTTGAACCTTTGAACTGGCGGAAATGTGCATACAGGAACCATGTCAACAGTGGAGTACAATAAAAACAGAAGGGGAAGCTGCCCTTTGCTAACGTCACTGCGTTATCAAACAGCGGTAATAAAACATTTCCGAGCAGGTTAACTTAGCAGCAAGGGAATAAACTGATATTGTAACGTTAACTGAAAATGATGAGCGGCTATAGTTCACGCATGCGCAGGAGTACAAAGGCAAGGCACTTTATGACAGTCAGAAGCCGACAAAAAGACAGCGGAAATGAAGCCTCAAATCGCCTTCGACAGCAATGAGATTTGGGTTCGGTGGTGGCGGCAGCGGGAGCGGAGGAGGGTTCAATAAAGGCGACTCTTACCGAAACGCAAGGGCTGGAGCTGGTGCTGGGGGTCGGCGAACGCTGCACGGTAACCAGCGCCATTCAGCGACCGGGAAGCGGACACCTGAGATGAAGCGACAGCGGCGAGACGAGCATAACTGATTTTAGGGGGAGAAACCCCAGCTGAACCCGGGTTGTTGGTCTTCTCTCGTTTTTCTTCGCTCTTTCTCTCTGACTGTAGACTATTTGACTACTCCCCGGCTGTTTCCTCTGTCGGCGTCACCTGCGCATGCGCAACTACCCTTAGTTTGTCAATCTCGATTAACCGTTTGTGTGCTGGACGTAAACAAAGATGGGAAGTGTCTCCCAGTCGAACAATAAACCTGCCTGTCGCTCCTCATTTAGTGGTAAATTATGTTTAAAGCTCACTAAATATGGACCTCTATCGTCAGGCAAAAACTTTTCAACAATAACATTCAGAAAATGTATGTGTTCAAGGGGTAACCTACTCTAGAAATGTATATTATATTTCCATAAAGTTGTGGGACTTGTGAGACACAACTGACTTTTAGTACTTAGTATTGATGACTCCAAAAACACTGGATTCTACATTACCCATGATGCAACTGATCTCTTTAGACCCTCCATGTCTTTCAAAATGCACACCTCCGTTTGTAATTTGGGCTTTTCTTAAAAAAATGTGATGTCTTCAAGCACAAACCAACATAATCCTAAAGAAATGTGATGCCATTTCTTTCAGACTTTGAAAAGATCTCAATAGATCCACAGAAGACATTTTATAACTGTTTTTACAGGCTGAATAGTAACCTCATGATAGGAAAACTGATATTGATGTCTAGAATTGGTTGAGTGCCCCTTAAATACCTTAAAAGACAATGCATTTGCATAAACTTAACTACACCTTTACCTATACTATCAATTTAGTGCATATATACTAAGCCCAAAGATGTGATCAAGTAAACTTTCAAAAATCAAGACCTAAGTCTAAATGGAGAATACCAAACTTTATTAAAAAAAAAAAATGTAGAAAGTGCTTTTTCCAGTAGCCATATTTTCTCTTCTTTTTTTCACATCACCTGAATTTAAGTCAAGTCATATCCTCAATCTTTCCTGAAGTGTGGCCTGCCGGTCTGAACCTGTACTGCTCACTTTTCACTGCCTGAAGGCAAAGATCAGGGATTGCAACAATCCTAGCCTGCCACAAAACCACACACTCAAATGTGAAGTGTGTGTGTCATCAGCACATGTAACACAGCCAAGAGCTCAATGTTTGCACGTATATGCAGATGCGCCAGAACTTCCATTATCATTACAGTTAGTGTACAACCATGATTTATCTCCCTTTCCTGCTACACGTAAATAATACTATCATACTGAATTACCAAAAACTACAGATGTGGGCAGCTATTCAGAGGTCTTGAGCCAGACTAAAACATTACAAGATCATTCAAATCATTCACCGTAGTGGCTTGTTGTCATCAGCAGTGTTTTATTGCTACATCATTACACAAAGATAGGAAGAATATGCCTCTCATTTATTTACATAAAAAAAGATATTTGTTCAGTCCCGCCACATTTTTCACCTTAACTTTAGAATTTATAGTGTCTATCCATTTCTTGATCCATCCTTCTGTCAATCTAACAGTCCTTTTATCCAACCGTCCCATAATTCACTCATCCATCAGGCAGCTTTCTGTTTGTATCAGAGGGATTAGCAGTGGGTCCAGAGATGAGATGAGATGGAGATTACGACAGAGATAATGGTGTTTGGATTTAGAGTCACTCAGAGGAGGCAGTGGGAATACAAAGCTACATCTTTAATCACAGGTGAGCCACATGCTCTCTAATCTGATTTAAGAGAATGACATATCAGGTTTAGAACAGAGCAGCTGACAGCATTAAAAATAACAAATGATGAATGACATGAAATTAAAGCAGTTTCTTTGCTCTTAGTTAGACGGACAGTAGCCACAGACTGTAAGTTTTCTTTCCTCTCCAGTAAGAAAAACAGACTTACTTACACCTTTCATCGTAAAATTTGCTATATGTTTGATGTAGCACTTTGCTGCTATATGATGTGTAGCCACAGATAAAAATGCATGTAGATTTATTATAAGATTTAGTTTCTGGTCATTGTGGTGATACACAGTTGATTAACCTGAATGTCAGGTTATGTTTAATGGGTCTGGAAATTAATTTAAGGGGATGCAGGATGATTACCAGGATAGGAAATATAGGCATCTAAAAATTATGTATATTTTTCATACTTTATCTTCTTTTTGGATTTGAAATACTGTATAGTTTTACATCATCAGGCCTCAAACATTATTCAAATTAGACAGTATAAATGAAAATAATTGATCTGCTCATAAGCACCCTGTGATGAGGGGTAGCTTTATACCAATAGACATGTTTGGTATTAAAAATTAAATGTTGCTATCAAGTGAAAAATATGCATGCGAAATGTCAACTTTTTGAATTCACTTTTGACATTATCCTACTGTATTTGTTTCTAAGTTGAGAACATTTTCTCAACTCGAATGAATGAAATGAGAACATGAAAAGCACCGAAACAAGAGCTCCAGTGTTTTCACAAAACTGTAAAGTTCAAATTTAAAACATAATTTTCCCATATTCCCCTAGTTCAATAAATGTAAATTCTCCCAGTAGTCGAGTATTGTATATATTGGTAAATTTTTTGAGTTTGCTTACACTGGTAAGTCTAATTGAGATTGGACATTTGATTTATTTAAAAAAGGTCTACATTTTAAAATTCTTAATAGTTAGGCTAATTATGTAGAAGACTAAATTATTTAGTTTACAGTTATCTCACTGATGTATAACCTCCTTTAATATCTAGAGAAACCTTCGACTTTTATTTCTCTGGATCTAGTCATGACAGTTTGCTCTGTGCGCAGACCCGAGCTTAATTAATCATTAACCTATATCATTTTCAAGAGACTGAGCAATGATTAAGTATAATTTGGCAATAACTCCATCTGCTGGTAATAAAAAACAATACATTTACCATTGTAACGTTTTACAGGTGACAGTGTTCTGTGGTATGGTCTTAATATCGCCGTATTTTAGTTATTTTGTTTATATTGCACAGATCAGTGATAATTCACTTTTTGTTCATCATGGTCACTTGCTGTTATCTGTAAATAGAAGTCCGCACATTCGCAAAAATCGACAAATTCATATTTAGCTGTTCGAAGCAACATATAAATATAGGTCATGTATGCGGTACCATTATTCACATGGCAGCGGAAATGCAATATAGCAGAAGTTGTCATGTATGAATTTATTAAAATATTGTGTCGAATCTGTCGTGCTCGTTCACAGTCAGCAGAGCAAGATGGCGGCCCCTACGAAACAGTAAGTTACAAACAAGCGAGCGTGACTATGCTACTGTGTGATTCACATTAAAATACGACTGGTTCACTTGGTCGGGGTTGTAGTTATAATTCTGATAAATAACACAATTAACTGTAGCAGTCGCGTGGTTACAGCCGAGGATTATTCAGTGAAAACGGCTCCTCCAGCTGCTTCACGACATGCTAACGTTATGCTAAGCTCGTCAAAGCAGCCGGTTAACGTTTACACTAAATACGGGTTTTGCTTCACCAACGCATGACAAACTGTCAAGGAGAGAAACATGGTTAACGTTAGTCGAACTATCTAGTTTGGTAGGTTTCTCTTGTTGGTGCATAACGTATTGCAGTATTAAGTGCGCTTAACCTTATATCTGAAAGTCACCTGTCTCATAAACAACAAACCATCCTATAAATATGGCTTCTCTTGCCACTGGGAAATGGACAAAGTAACCTTATAGTTAGCTCTTTGTAAATTGCTGACGATACGAGTTGTGTCGTCCATTTCTAAGATAAACTCCACTGATACCAGCTGGGATTGGAAGAAATACTCCGATATTTTCATTCCGCAAAAGTACTAATACCGCAGTGCAGAAATACTCTGTTACAAGTAAAAGTCTTGCAATCTAAACTTTACTTCAGTAAAACTACAAATGTATAAGTATTAAAGTACCGAAAGTAAAAGTACTCATTATGCAGGATGGCCTCTAACCCAGAATAATATATATTAAATTATTGTGTGTTAACCTGCAAAGTAACTAACACTGTCAGATAAATGTACAGTAAAAAGTACAACATTTCCCTCCTAGTGGAGTAGAGGTATATGTAACAGTAAATGGAAATACTCAAGTACAGTAATTAAGTAAATGTACTTAATTAATAGATTTAATAATGAATAAATAATTAATTAATAGCATCTAATAGATGTGGGAATGTTTCCTAAAGGGTTGGAGACAAATCTCTAAGCCTCACTACCCAGATATTCATCCTCAAAATGACGTTTAAAACACTCCACTTTAAGGTCATTGACTGTTCATTCAAAAGGGTGCTTTAGGTTTGGTGTCAGATGCAAAGCATTTTATCCCAGTAAAAAGACCCCTTTTCCCGATGAATTAGGTCTTGCATGTGAAATACATGTAGAGATGACTTTGGAATGACAGGGTTTAATAAGCCTTGTTTCCTGATTGTTCACAGGTACGGGCTGATCTTGTCACAGAAGAAAGGATTGTCAAAGACCCTGCAGAAACACTCCGTGTTCGAGGATGACTCGGATGATGAG
This sequence comes from Bovichtus variegatus, assembly GCA_943593645.1. NCBI lineage: Eukaryota > Metazoa > Chordata > Actinopteri > Perciformes > Bovichtidae > Bovichtus > Bovichtus variegatus. The sequence goes on from CALSCE010009834.1 coordinate 2,846,899, forward strand.
GTGGGTAAACTGGGATTTGTTAAAAACAGAGCAATATACTTTGTCTCGTCATTCACAAATCGCTGCATGGGATTTTAGATACTATTATGGAAACTAAACGGATTTCAGTAAAATAAATACTAATAAATGAATAATTAAAAAACGTATCCAGGTTTCAGTTTGCATTTCAGCCGACTTCTGTCCAAATCAACTGAATATGTTTTGTTCCTCAGACCACAGTTGGGGAGAGTCTGCAGAAAGAAGCTGTCAAAAAGAAGATGATGAAGCAGGTGAGTGGAAGAAGTAAAAGACTTTATGTGACTTGAGTCCACTTAATGCTGTAACCTAGTTTACCTTTTCCTTTCTTTTTTTACAAACAGTCATTCCTTTGTGATTTTACATTTCCCTGGTCTTTCTCTCTGTCTAAAGACACGTTTGGAGATGCATAAGGCCCTGGATCAGGACAGCACTGTATATGAGTACGATGCTGTGTACGATGACATTCAAAAACAGAGACTTGAGAGCAACAAAAAAATTCTGGGAGGCGCTGACAAAAAGGTAATTTAATTTATGTTCACCTGTATAGCTATATTTGTCAACCCTGGGATTCCAGAGTGATGTACTGGCTAGAAAGACTTCCCAGCATGCACTTTGCTAAAATATTTATTAAATACATAAGCATGACACTGATTCCCTGGGGTGCTGCTGTTTTGTCGATACTAAGTTTGGACATCCTACTGGTGAAGAAAAGGCCAAATGTGAGCTAGAACTTCCTCATGAACACCAGCAACTTAATTTTGTCTTTTTGTCTTTATTACAGCCAAAGTATATCCACCAGTTGATGAGAGCAGTCGAGGACCGAAAAAAAGAACAAGAACGAAGGGAAGAGCGGAAGATCCAGAAGGAAAGAGAGGCAGAGGGAGAACAGTTTGCAGATAAAGAAGCGTACGTTACCTCGGCCTACAAGCAAAAACTGCTGGAGCAGAAGGAGGAGCTGGAGAAAGAGAAAAGAGAGGCAGCGATGGAAGGTTAGACCGATACTCCACAACTGTTTTTAAGCTACAGGCCGATAACATTTAGTTGTAAGTGATATGGCGAAACTTCAAACTCCAGACTTTGCAAACAACAGGTATCTTAAATTGTATTTGCCCAATTCTTTTTGTAATCTGGATACTGAAAAAACAATTTGTGCTGCCAGTCTGAAAAGAGCCTAATGGTCCTTCTTTTTCCAATGAACGAATGAAACAATGTCAATTATTTCTTTGAATTTCTTTGTTTTGCTTAGCGGCGTTGGACGTGAAGAAGCAAAAAGATCTGAGCGGCTTCTACCGGCACCTGCTGAATCAGACTGTAGGGGAGGAGGCGATACCGGATCACTCGGCAAACAAGTCAGTCATTGTCATAGCATTACTTGCTCATTCATAAACACGACAAGCACACACATATTTGAAGGAAAAAAAATCCGAACCTTTATTTGTATCTCTCTGTACTTTCACAGAACTCAAAACTCAAAGGTTTCAAAAGACACAGAGAGGACTTCACCTGTTCCCTCATCTACGTCCCATGACAATATACCAAGTTCATGCAGCGACAGTGAGGAGGGACATGAGCAGAAGTCTGGGTTTAGCAAGCCCGGGGTAGGCTCTGCACACTCAAAACGCCAATACAGACAGAGGTCACCTTCATCAGGGAGCGGAGAAGAGAAAGAGAGAGAGAAGGAGAGAGAAAGGCATAAGAAGAGCCACAGAGATCAAGACAGAGGAGACAGAGACAGAGGAAGGGACAGAGATAGAGACCGAAACAGGGGAAGGGATAGGGATGACAGGCACGGAGGAGGAAGAAGAGACGACAGGGATGGAAGGAGAGACAGGGACAGAGACCGAGGCAGAGAAGAGGACAGAAGCAGAGGAAAGGATACATACAGGGAAGATAGGCATGGGAAGAGGGAGAGGAGCCCTAAGGAAAGAGACAGGGATAAGAATGGGGAAAGAGAGAAGAGGAGGAATCCAGATGAAGACAAGCGGAAGGACAAAGATCAGGAAGAAGAGAAGGCGAGAAAGAAGGAACCAGAGAAGGAGAAGTCAGTGAAGAGGGAAGAAAAAGATCCAGAACAGAAGGAAGTAGTCGGAGAAGACGGAAGGGAAAAAGACGACGAACAGAAAGAGGAAGGCGAGGAGAAAGAGGAAATGGAAGAGAAGGGAAACAAGTTTGCAAAGCGTAGCACGGATCAGACTGTGAGTACGGCGAGAGACAGGTACATGGCCAGACAGATGGCACGCTCGGCCTGTAAGACTTATATAGAGAAGGAGGAGGACTGAGAGCAGTGCAGCACACGACGCAAACAGTTCTGAGTTGCACACAACCTTTATCTCAATAGTTAGGATAAGGCTAATGTTATTTTATGTCTTTCTTTTTCAACAAATCTTCTGAAAAGACCAAAACCAACAACGAGTTAGTTTCTTCCCCGTTAAAAACGTTCTGTCTTCCCTGCCCTGTTACCCCAAGCCCATTTGCTTCTTCTGAAGATTTAAATCTTTAAAAACTGACTCTTTTTTAAGGCTCAATGATTTCCCTAAACCAGCTGGCCACTGATTAGTCGACTAATCGATCGACGCAAAGATAATTGCCAACTCTTTTGATAATCAATGAATCATTTAAGTAATTTTTCATGGAAAAACGACAGAAAATGCTGTTTTCAGTCTCTACAATTTGGAGATTTCTTTTTTTCATCTTGTTTCATGTAATACGGGACGGACATTTTTCACTATTTTTTGACATTTTATTGACCAAACGATTAATCAAAAAAAAATGATCTGCCGATTTAATCGATAATGAAAATAATTGTTAGTTGTAAAAAGTGCATTTGATGGGGACAATTTTCAGCCGTTGATGAAATGCACATTTGGTATTTACAGCACTAATACAGTGCATCTGGGATTGATTCAGAATAAACTACGGTGACCGACGACGTGTTCATTGTAATGAAAGAACATGTCACCCTGTGCAACAGTGGGGCTTATTGATGTAATAACTTTGAACAACAATAGAGGTAGCTGTGACAATAATAGGTCATAGCAGGCTTTGGCTATGCACAATTGTTAGTAGGATCAATTTGAGTCTTTTCATGGGATTTGTTAACAATAAGAAACATTAAATATTTCCAACCTTATTCTGTAATTGCTGACTCCACTATACACTGCAGTGGGCAGATTCAAACTGCAGAGTGTGCTCATGGTCTTTATTGAAGAGAGAGAGAGAGACCTCGAGAATATCTTTCTTTTGGGCTTAAATTGGTGGATTTTTGGATTTGTTATTGTGAAAATAAGAACACTGACGTGTAAATATGAGTTCTGACCGAGAGCCCCTTGTAACATCACCCACAGGATTAAGGAGAATGTAAATAGGACATTTTATCTTATTGTTTAATTGGGAAGAAATGTGAAACGACGTGTGAGCCAGTGATGTTGTGTTTGATCACTTTTGTTGAAGTTTTGTATTTTTTCTGATGTAGTCAGTGATGAGTTAATTAAAAAAGTTTCTGCTCCACATTGTTGCTTCCTGTTTGTTCTGTCTTCACTTGCAGTTTGATGTTAAAATGTGTACAAGAATTAAGACTCCAGCTCATAATTCAGAAGGTAACGACGTTTACTTCACAACTTGATCACAAGGACGTGTTACTGCTTTACAGGTTTTACACAGGATGAAATCAACTTTCAGAAAATCAGCGTTTGACTGCAGGAATCTTCTCTAGTGTGTCTCCTGTGTCAGCTTCTCTAGTTGTACATGGAGAAGTCGGTCCACTGAAACAAAAAGAAAGACAGTTTGTAGAATTTTTAGCATCTGTTGAAGTGTTGTACTTTTTACTTCACTACATTTAATTGACAGCTTTATCCGCAAGATACTTTAGAGGTTTATGATTTTATGCACAAAACCTATGATGTGCTCATAAAATATGATTTATTGTTTTAGATAAAAACTACCCAACAATGTGTAACAGGTAAATCTAGGCACACCGACCAACTCCAACAATAGAATGCTATTTATACATTTATGCATTGGTAATAATAACCCAATAAAATAATAATGCAATTCTGCTTTATAAACACTCTTTACTTTGGATATAGAATATATTTTTTATGAATAATAGTTACGTAATTAAGAGACATTTTCAATGTAGCAGAATTAGTATTTTTTAATTGCAATACTGCTGCTTGTACTGATGTGAATATTTCTGCGTATCTTTTTGTATATTGGATGTCTTGAGAAAGAGAAAAAATACACGGCATTAAGTGGAAATAAACTTGCCTCAGTCCAGGTCATGTGGATTATTCCATCCGAGGATTTGTCCTTGAAAACAGCTGTAAAGAAAACCAACCACAAATCTCACTTATTTTTAATGCCACAAAGGCTTCAAACACATTTTCACATGGAGAAATACCCTATAAGCTATGATACTGTGCACTGTTCAAATCTGTCAACACATGATTTGTTATTTGAGGTTGCAGCCTGTAGCCACACTGCCCTCTTCATTCTGAACAAATAAAAGATTCATTTCCCAAACAGTGGGGTTTTTTAAAGTGATGTGATTGGTAGTTGCCATGTCACTCACTTGACGTTTTCTCCAGGCGCAACATGAGAGTGATGAAGCTCTCCAGGATGGTGCCTGAGAAGTCTGAATACCGGAACATCATCAGCCTCACCTTGTGGTGGTCCGTGTCAATTTCTGGTTCTGACACAAGGAGAAAATGACAAGTACTACCGTTACAATCGTGAATATGAGATATGTTCCCCTTTTTCTGTGTCCGTAGAAGCTTATCATTAAGTTTGAATTGTATTGAAATTGGTAAATAGTGTTACCTGCAGCCTTGATTGCCTCCAGGAGCTCATTTTCAGACAGTAATCCGGTACGATTCAAATCTGCGCGATGAAAGTGTTTCTGCAAAAAAGATTAAACTACATTTAGAAACTAAGAGCGCTTTGAACATGCATGTCGGTTTTTATTAACTGCACATGATGCATTACCTTGTATTCATTAATCTTCTGCCAGAGAATTGAGAACTCAGTGGAGGTCATCGTCATCCTTTGGTCAATCTTTGCACGTTAAGGATGTCTCATCAAAAACAGATGAAATTTATCAATTTTAACAAGTCCTGATCAGAATGTTGTGATTTAATTTGGACTTTCTAGCATGATAATGTGTTGGGATTTGAAAGATAAGAAAAGAAACAAAACAAGGTTCAACATTAACATTAGTCTTTTTAAGGATACATCCACCATAGCGATCATGCTTCTGCAGGTATCCAAACCGAAGCCCATCCAGCTGCCTGTGAACGGTGAACACAGAGAAACTCAGATGCCCAAAGTGACTCGACCGGTAAAACTGCTGTAATTCACCACAAATGAATTAGGATTGTGGATGTTTTCAAAGCACGTGCGGTGTAAATCAACTCACCATGAGGGAAGTTGTCATTGAGGAGCTTCTGGAGCTGCCTGGCTTTGAGCTCACCATACTAACAACATCAAAGTGTGAACGTTTGATATCAGAAAAAAGGAGAAAAGCACAAGCAGACGGATGAATAGAGAGAGAGAAATAACACACCTGATCACAGTAGCGGTTGAACAAGGCACGGGTGGGATTCCTGTTAGTGCTCTCCTCCTCCTCCTCCTCCTCCTCCTCTTCCTCTTCCTCGCCATTTCTGTTTGGGATCTGAAGAAGAAAAGTTAATAGCTCAGACGTCACATTGGAGAACTTAACTTGCTCTCTCAAACTCACAGCTAAATCATGCACTCCATTCTTTTATTTTATACCTCGGGAAGAATCAGGTCCTCCTCCTCTTTGTGGTCATGGTCGTCTTCATCATCTTCATCATAAGGGCTAGATGCAGAGGAGAATGTGTTCAAAATCAGACTTCTCTTAATCTGAGGATAATTACTCACACATTTGTTTGCTTGTGCTTGAATTTGAAAGCTGTTTTGATTGCTAATTTAATTGTCAACTGTTCGACAAGCTGCAACACAACATTGACACGTTTTTAAAGTCTTTCTTAAAGTCAGTCTTGCGGTGAACGTATTTGCAAACCAAAATCAAAACACGCTTCTTTTATTTTTTGGGTTGATAAACAACAGCCTCCAACATAACCACCATCTGTAAGTTTATTTCGTAGAATGGAAACTTCTCCTCAGCTTCCTGAAACCTCAGATTCCCCAAAAATATACCAAAGATATGACTTCAGCATCCTCAATGACATCTTTGTCTCTGATCCATTGTTCATATTGCAGCTTTTAATGGTTTCAATCATTTCGGCAAAGCATGGTTCAGGTATTCAAATGAGCAATCCTTGTTTTGGTATAAAAGTCTCCGCTGGGATTTACAATATATGTCAAATATCATTAAGTCCTTACCTGATCTTAGTCTCAGCCTTGGAGTAGACAGTGAGAACGAAGTCTGCACTCATGTAGGGATTGATGGTGGAGGGGATGATCACATACTCTGCAGGCTCCAGACTGTGCTGCTCTGTCAGATCCCTGGCGTAGGTGTAAAACTGTGATTGCTTCCGGGGTGTCATTCTCCTAAGGGTGGAGGACCTCAGGCGTCCTTGTGGTGTCTGTGAAGAATACGAGCCTTATTTCATTCAATGAATCTGCTTCCTGGGCATCAAATTGCATTATTCAGGTTATTTAAATGTGAAATTGGCTTTTGTGTGCACAGGTAGAGTGTGATATTTGTTCTTACCCCTGGTGGAATCTGTTGGGTGTGAAATGAGAAGAAGAAGAGCATCATTATACCGTTTTCAAATCAGTCAATAATGCTTGGGAGCCTAATAGTCTAAAGAAATAATAACTTGCTAATTGGTATTTTTTTGTATCATTTAATCTTTATTTAATGTTAAATAAACCAAAACTCAGGATGCAAACCTTAAAGACGGTAAGTCCAATCGGGTAGGATGATTCCTTTTTGCGATTCCCCTGCTTAGGTTTCTGCATCAGAGACAGGACGATGTTCTTGTCTTCCTCCTCGTCCCTGTCTATTTTAGTCACCTGTATGCGGTACTGAGGATTCGTTGCAAAGGAAGCTACAGTGGATGAGAAACGTCAACGATGTCAGATGACACTTCAGAGACAGTGTGGTGGTTGTTGCACTTGCACACATAAAAGGACACAACAAACGTCTTGTTGTCGCAGTTACAGGTAAAAGAATTAGGCTCACTGTTAGAGAGGCTGCCGCCTGCAGATCTCCCTGCTATCCAGCTGCCATCGTAAGTCATGGATTGCCACTGGCAGCTAAGGTCGCCGTCAATAAAGTTGGGGTTCTCACAGCAGATGAACAACTGGGCGAAGTGGTGACAGAAGTCCTCCAGCTCCATCCTGACAGAAAAAAGATAAACAAACAAAAAAGGCCAGGTGTCAACCACTGGGATGGACACTCAAGCAATAACACTGCAGTCTACTTCTGAACTAAAGAAGAGAAGCAACTCTATGGCCTTTAAATGGTAAATGGACTGCATTTATATAGCGCTTTTCCAATCTTAGCGATCACTCAAAGCGCTTTACAACACATGTCAGCATTTACCCATTCATTTATTATCAGGCCGCACTGTGTAAAGGTACCTTGTGAAGTTAGGGAGCAAGGAAGCATTTGGTATTAACTGCATAGGACCTACTGATAGGTGGTAACACATCAAGAAACACGTGTGAAAACTTCACATGGTACTTTTAATGTGGCTGATTTACCAGAACTCTCCATTGTCACGGTCAACACACTTCTCCCGATCTTCTGGGCTTACTCTTTGCCATGTCACGGACCTGAGCACAGGAGGAAAATAAATAAATACATTTTCAGTCGTAGTGCAGTGTAACCTAGTTTTTTTTTTATTGCTATAACATGCATATATGGATGGATGTATGATTAATTCAAGTACTTGTCACTCCACTTTCCGGTCCACTCCTTTCTGCCCCATGGGTTCATGAGTCGTACCAGCTTCACTTTGGAGCCGTAATACGTGACCTTAAGAAGAAATAAACAATTGATAAAAATCCGAAACATAACATTGCTTGCAATTAGACTCCAAAGGCTCTCATTTGAACCCTTCTTCTCAGTTGCCATACATGCACACATGGACTTTACCTCAGTGACACCTGTGACAGTATAGGCATGTGCATCCACTATACCAGTTTTTGCTACAGTGTTCACCAACACACCCTGAAACAGACAAAACATTTAAATCATACCAGTGACTTTCATTTTTATCAACCGTCCCGCCCTCAAAGGAGTTGGTTCTTACCCCTCTCTGGGCAGTCCCGCAGCAAATCATGGACTTGCACCCGGTGGCTCTGCACAGTGAGTTCCACAGTTCCTCATCATGGCCTGCAGAGTGGGCTCCCTGGAGTTCGTAATTCATGGTCACGCCTCCACAGAGATCCTTGGATCCCTCTGAAGGAGTGCCAGCGTTCATGTCTGTGTAAGAACCACACACTCTGAGGGAGACAGAAAAAAAGATGTCTGTAACTGTAAATGCGGCCTGTGCAGGTGGTTGTAATGGAAACCATTCATCCATGGTGATATTAGGGGGAGACACTACAGGCGGAGAGGGTAATTCGGTAAAAAATTTCATCACGAAGTTTACGCAGTTGATAACTTACATAAAGACAAATATTTTTCGTATTATATGTTTTCTGAAATTATATGTTTACATGTGCCAATGAAGCATTATCCTATTTGCATACACATTTTCTGAACAGAAATCTGAACATTGGAAAAAGCCATGTTCAAAATTCCTGTTTTATTTTGTTGACATATTAGAGTCAAATGTTTTTACAGAGGGAGTTTTGGAAGTCTAAAATCACCTAAATATGTATTTTGGATGTTTACTTCCCACTAGTCTGACAGAAGACACGTTATGGAAGCAAAACAGCAAAAACTCTCAAAATTGACCAGTTCATGACAAAACATGTCACTGACTGTAGTTTGTCGACTTGGGAGTTTTATAATGTAGCATTGTATGTCTTGAGACCCATTAAAGTACTTTATATGAGAGTGAGTAAGTTGGTTTCATACTTGGCATATGCTTTCTCCAGCAGAGGAGCCCAGAACTCATTTCCATTTTTGGAGTGCACAGACAGCAGCTGGTTGTGGAGTGTCGGCAGGTAGTCATCAATGACAACATCCACCCACTTGCCGAACCTCCAGAACTGACACAGAAAGAACGCATAAGAATGACCTGAGTGTATTGTGAAAGCATTGATTTATCACACTTATATATCATTAATCCTTTACCCTGAAGTGAAATATCCCTGCATAGGACTTGAAGGTCTGATCCATGGGCACAACTTGCACCAAAAGGCCTTTCTGGAACGTCAGTGAGGAAATTGCAGCCAGAAACCAGCAGTTACCTGGTAAATGAAGTGGGGAAAAAAAATAAATAAATCAAGCACTGCCACATAGTATTATTAGTAGTATTATTTTTTTGGTTTCTTCAGCTGTAAGAGAGATCCTTGCTTACCCACACTGCCTTGACCAAAGTCCAAGTGTGAGGCTCCTTTGATAAAGAAAGTAGGATCACTGCTGTTGTTTTGTGCTGCCAAGATGTCCTGGACAATAATGATGATAAATCAGATGTAGACAAGCATCTAAAAACATTTACATAAGTAAAACTGTAAAAATGTGTATTCCTCCACTGCACACATTTACATAAATATGACATATTAACATTAGATTTACATGAGGAGGAAAACACATATTTTAAAGTATTTACAGCTGGTCGAAGCCACTTGACTTGGCTTTCATTCCGACTGCTCAAGTCAGGCAGGTCTCCCAGGGAGCGGTTGTCAGGTGGGAAGAATCTGTCCACAAACAGCTGCTTCCTGCGGAGGTAGTTGTCTTTCAGCTGCGCATAGTCTTGGTTGTTGAACTTGACAGGGTTGGAAGGACTACCCTCGCTGCCCTCTTGGAAACGCAAGTTGATGATAGAGGTGCAGTTTCCAGGCATGTTGACAAGAGGCTTCAGGCAAACTCTGTGACACAAGAAGAAAGGCAAAGTGAAAGAACTCTGAATCAAATATATAATGCTAAAGCTGTGTTGTGTTTCAGAGATGGATGGAGACAATTACCTGCGAGAACGGCTGCAAACAACTGCTGCTTCCTTACAAGACAAGGGACACGTAGGTACACAGTCTGGTCTTTGCAGCAGACTGACAATCGCTTATATTCACACTGTCCCACATAAGACTGAAGTCAGACCCAACCCCCAGAATGTACAAAAAAGCTAAGAAGACAGGGGAGGCTTTTGACAGAGGAAACTGGTTTTCTGATCACCACCTCCAGTCTAATATCACCTGACACTTCTCATGGTCAGACCTGCACAGTTTCTTGACTGTACTGTGTCTCTCCGAATTTGTTTTGTATGTATATGCTTTGTTTTTTTTTTTTTAATGTATTTCTTCTTACTTTATACACCGTAGCACTGCAGGAACATAAGTTATTTGGGTATACAGTATTGAGAAAATTACAATAAATTCTACCTTGAACGTTAAATGTAAATGTATACTTTGTTTTTCTTTTGCTATAAGTGTGTTGATGTTTTTCTTAATTTTTATGGTCATTTGAGAGAACATGACAAAATAGATTTTTCTTCTTTCATTTTAAAACCAACAAAAACTCTATGAAAATGCTGAGATATATAAAAACTGTGTCACTCTTTATCTGTAAGTTAAGGATGTAAAATCTAATCAAAGTAAATAGCATATTCATGTCATGTACAATGGATTCAAGTTTTTTTTCTCTAAAAGAGAACTTAACAAGAACAATGTTTGGGGAATGTTTGCTCCCCACTATATGATGGTGGAATGATTGAGACTTGCCCCTGGCAAAGTATGTTCCTGAGAGCTGTCATGCAAAACAAATCTACAAGAAAGAAAAACAAAAAACCTGACACGCAACGAGTAGGTTTTACAAGCAAGAATAATACCATTAAAATGAGAGTGAGAGAAAGAATGAAGGAATGAAAAGAATGAATTCAAGATGAAATGAAACATTTACAGGCCCTGTGAGAAATAGATCAAATAAAATACAATGCAATACAACACAATTGGGACACCCATAATGCTACCTGTATGTCAGGGGCATGTTTTAAACATAACCATAGGGTTGAACCCACATCTATGGCATGAACATTCAAAAATGTAACATTAGAAGCTTCATAAACAAGTAGTATTGAAGTATTGGGACGAGAGGAGGCGGACTCTTTTTACATCACTGATGCTTCCTGCTCATCACATTACTGTTATTGTACACGTTAAGGAACAGTTCAGTGCCCTCATTGGACCTGTCTAATGTAGAATTTCATGCTTATTTGGAGCTGGGTTGTGAAATAGCTACTGAACTGCACAACTAATGCACTAAATAACTTGTCACACTCTGATGAGCAATTCAATCAGACACACAGTAGAGCGTTAATATGCAAGTACCAATGTCAGGTCCACCCCTGCTGCAGGAACAATATGCATTCTGTCAGCGAGTCTGACATATGACAATAAATCTCTCAACATTTTTGACAATTTATAACAGCTTCAAGAATTTGAATATACCACTGCAGCACCCTGGATGCAATGGTGCTGTCCATAGCTGTAAAAAAACAACTCTCGACATGTCAGCACATGTTTCCGTACATTCTTTACTGGAAAATATGTATGTAAAGTAAGTCTGCCTTTGTAAAGGTAGAGTCAAGAGTTGCCCTAGAAGTTCTTCTTTAACAAGTTGTCAGCACGCTACGCTTAAAAGTAGTCATTAAAGACTTAGAGGAAGTTTTTTTTTTTGTCTTTTTCCTATCTTTGTTGCTTTAGACCATCATTTCAATTTAAAAACCACGCCCAGTAACTAACTATGCTTTACTATCTGGAAGTCTGATGGACAAATTTGGTGGAGAATTCAACCCAATCCAACACCTCCGGGTTTAACTGGCCTTATCGCCCAACATCAGTAGTTGAATGGGAGCAAATCCCTGCAACCAGGTTCAACAGCTCTCTAACTATCCGATCATATCAATGTTACTACTGTATTAACTTTCAGAAACAAAATACAAACTGTGAAAAGATTAAAGTTCTTAGATGAAAACACTGACGGCATCCAACAACGCTGTGGTAGCAACCTGTCAATCACGAGGTAGCCCCGCCCTAAATCATACCCTGCTTTTTCATCTATTTTACTCTAAATGGCACCATAATGTACATCATGCTCTATTGAAGAAAGGCTAGTGGTTGAGACCATAAACTCATTAGGAAAATGTTACTACGGTAATAATGCTAATGAGAAGTAGGGTCATTTTCTCATAGACTGCGATACAACCGCACCTCTTTTTGCAACCAGTGGCCTGCTGGTCATCACAAACAATGCACATTTAAGACACTTCCGCATTGGCTTTGGAAGGAAGTCACGTCTTAAATGCCTATAAAGAAATGGGATATTTACTTTCATTCATGTGGTAATTATAACAAGGCTGCCATATTGAGATTGAGGCTTTATCATGTCAGTAGATATTGTGCTTTAGCAGTGAAACCTCCTATAGAAACTATGACCGACTAATTGACCAACAGTAAACCTGGGACTTTTTGGAGGCCCGATAATTATACATAACAACCACCTCCATGTGCATTCCTAAAACTACACAGCCTAAGAATCTGACTTTCCCCTGTCATTATCACTCACTTGGCTGGAAGAGCATGGCATGCTGGTTAAAGTAGCGACCTGCTTGACTCCAGTCACATAACATTCATTCTCACATAAGCCAAAAGTAAGACTTTTAAAGTTAGGACTATAGATAAGTAACAAATGTGACTTACTACCTTGAGTATTGTATATTGGATCCTTTTGATGTTACTTTCATGCTTATTTGGCATGAGTCGTAAAATAGCCACTGAACTGTTGCATAATTAATGCACTAAACAATTGATCACAATCCGATTAGTATTTCAACCAGACAGAGCAAAGCTAAAAGTACTGATGTTGTCGAGTTACCATCACTCTCGCTGCAGCAACACTGTGGGCTGTTTCAGCAAGTCGTGGTATGAAAAGGTCAAGAGTAGTTGCCCCCTGGGGAAATAGTGTCAAGACAAGCTATGTGGTATGTGACCACGTGAAGGAAAGCGGTTCATAATTTGCAAATAGAGAAACCCATCATTCAATTTATCTATACATATTGATTGCATACAGTCACAAGTATTTAGTGCTCAGTGCAAATGAAGTAAACAATTAGGCAGTAATAGGAATTAAAAAGGCATCAGATTGCACGTGTGTACTGACCACAAATAATTTGTTTACAAAATTAGATTAGTTACAAAACTGAGCAGATGCAGGCTGAGATTAACATGGCTGAACCCGTCTAACACATTAACGGACCACACATCTGCAACACAGCAGCTGTTTGAGACCTAAGTATTTTTGGTGGTCATGGCTTGATCACTGAAGGTGCATAACACACACAATCCAAGGGAGCTAGTGTCAAAAACCCCCCTCCATCTGCAAAATGTCACTTGAAGAGATCAAAGGGAACACAAGAATGAAGGACATGAAAAGGCACAACTACAAACAAAACAAGGGAATGTAAAAGTGACAAAATGTTCATGAAAAGATGCAAAATCAGGTAGACAAATGCAAAGAGAGCTACAAAGAGACTCTAAACTAAAATCAATCTTGCGTCTTGGTAGGCGAGGTGGTGGTCTTTAAAGAGGTGAGCCCAGCACCTTATTGTCTCATCAACCCATGGTCAGAGCACTCTTGTAAACTACTGATCTAAAAAAGGAACTCATTTGTCCACCTACAATAAACCTCAGTTTTGACTAGTCTACATGTTAAAAATGTTAGCATAGATTTGTTTGTATGTTTGTGTTGCCCTAGGTTAACCGTTCTTCTTGGGATTAAGCAGCCATGATGAAAAGTTTAAGACCTGGTATACTTTCCATGGCAGTCTTGTTTGAATCAAATGCCTGAACCAAAACTTTTCCACCTTACTTGCACCAAACACCCAGTCTACCCACACCATTCTGCTAACCTTGGTATGGCCATTTTCTCAGTTAGACATTTACTTGAGTACTTAATGTCAAGGCAAAAAGTGTTTTGGCCTCAAACCAAAACAAGTTTTTCATGACTGCATCTTTAAAGAAAAAAAGGTGCATTAAATTTAGAGTTGGACCAAGACAAGTGAGGACAGACATCAGGAACATGAAATAAAGTTATCATTTGAAAACATGGAGGTGGCTGAGTGCCCAGTTTAGTTAGGCACAACTTACTATACATGTTGTGAGTGGTTCATTAGGTTCAAGTGCATTTCTTAATGTTGGGAGGAATCGCTAGTAGTTTGTTTAGTACATTATAAAATGAGCTTTACATTTTGCTCAAAAAAATATAAATAGTGATGTCATAGTGGAGGCTCAACAACACTGATTCCAGTAAAGTTTGTTTTGACACATTACAGTGAGGCAGTCTGTTTTTACAAAGTGAAATGTTTTATTTAACAAGACATCCATCTTCAGATCAGTGTCCACGAGTCCTCGTCATCTGAAAGGAGGGGAAAGTTTAGTGCAACAGAAAACACAATTTTTATATCTTAGAAAATAAATCAGAGTATGTCTTACCACATGTAGCATCCTGAGGCAGAGTCACTGCAACCACTTTATCCAAATCTGAAGATTAAAAAACAGAAAGTTAGTCTAAGAATTATTTCACGTTAGTGTACTGTGTGACGCTGCCATTTAAAGTTCAGAAAACCGAGAGTCACCACTAAACAGTCTGCCGGTAATTCCAGCTATTTCAGTTTGGGTTTCATCACAACAATGAACAGCTGTGTGTACTAAAGATGAAAAGCTACCTGTAAAAATCTCAACAGCTGGCACTGGCAGAATGACACCTGTAATAAAAAAAAAAGTGGAAAAATTAGAATGGACCAAATATTTGGAAGAAAGCAAAGTATTGCTCATGTGTAGCTTTTTTTTTTTTTTTTTTTTTTAAAGACTCAGAAAAGTGGATTGTAAACAATCGTCAGTTGTCGCATCGGACGGCA
>CALSCE010009834.1:2880105-2925175 GCA_943593645.1 Bovichtus variegatus
GTGTGTGTGTGTGTGTGTGTGTGTGTGTGTGTGTGTGTGTGTGTGTGCATTGATCCACTGCAGCAGCATGTTGCCACCTGTGAAGAAGGACCGGGTCATTACTCAACTCCCAAATGTTAGTAACACACACACACACACACACACACACACACACAGACACACACACACACACACACACACACACACACACACACACACATGCTTTGTAATGCAATTACAACTAACAGCGTTACTATTAATGAGGAGGTTATTTAGAGCCTAAATGCTGCTCTTTGTTTCTCTGAAAGTGGATGGCTGCACATTTAAAAACTGCTGCTGTCCTTACAAAACCTTGTTACTTCAGCCGTGCTGATATTTAAGTTATATTTAAGATATTAGCTAGCTAAGCTGATATTTCATAAAAGTTGTAAAGGATTTAAATTCCTTTTGTTGTGAAGGGGTGGGGGTGGGCGGGGTTCTAAAATTGTTTTATTAGCCAGAAAAAAGACATTCAATGTACCCTGGCTCCCCATTTTCTTTTAAAGTCCATTGTGCCGTCGTTTCTTTCTGTTTCCTCTCCCCACTTTCCCCAGAGTTTCAGTCCGAATGCAGCGCTGCACACCAAAGTTGGCTTCCACCCACAGGTGAAGGCTGCCTGCCAGGTACAGAAGACAGACACAGTGAGGTGAGATCAGAAGGGTTAATAAGAAAACACACCCGTCCTGCTACGACACACTGTGACGTGTCTAAAATAAATGAATTAGTCATGGCAGGGCCCTTTAACTCATGCTATATCTGCCGTGTCAGCTGACCCATCACATCTGACTGCATCTGGTGGCCCATTTAAAGGATGAGGCCGGTGATAGTTTTAGTAAAAAAGTATAGTTTATAGTTATAGTTATATAGTTTTTATAAAAAAGTCGATTAGTCCGTCTCTCAAAACTTTCCAGCTTCCTTACTCTGTCTGTGACACTCGTAAATCTTGACAAACTGCTCACAAATATATAGTTTCATTCCTGAAAAATAGAAAAGGCTCAGTAAGTCCTTTAATCAGCTGGGCACTGTAGTTTTCTTTTTATCAAGTTACTTAAACTGGAGTCATTTGGGCAATTGTTGGAGACTATTTTCAGACGTGTAGTAATACACATTTGGTGTAAAAACAGAGCTTTTATCTCTATTTCTCTGATAATAAGAGTTGTGCAGAAAACCTTGTGCATCACAAACACATTAAGAAGTTTAATGACTTTTAAGATTTTTACATTTTTTGTTTGACAAGGACATTTTGAAACAAAACAACAGCAGAAAGTAACTTATTTTAGTAACTAATGGCCCCTTAGTGAGATTGATAAAGTCGTCTGTAAGGCTATTAAAGAGGTTAAATTATGATCATGTTAGTGATCATGTTGCTGTGTGTTTCATGCTGTCAGCCTTTTGTTGTAGGGACTCATGAATGACTGTATTGGCTTTCTGTTGCCAGCCTTAATATCGCCAAGGTCATCGTAGTAGGAGATGTTGCAGTTGGGAAAACGTGTCTGATCAGCAGGTAAGAAGCAGCCAATAATAATGATCCATAATAAAAGGATTATGATGATGGATGAAGGATGATGCGGTTTAACATGGTACCAAAACAGAGCATGAAACTGATGACATGCACAGAGTTTATATTGCTCATTTTTTAACTCTTGTCCCTAATTGCGCGCTTCAAATGTCTTTTTGACACAACATCATCATACATAAATCAATATGTTTTCTAAGTTTTAGATGAATACACTCATTACAGGTAGTGTATATATTGATAAAAAAAAAAAAAAACACATCTCGTCAATAAAATAGATATATTAGAAACCTGTTTAGGAGGAAAAAGATCAATTCAGGATCGATTTTGAATCCTTTTTAAATCCTGCAAACCTCTCCAGCTGTTGAATGACCGACCAAGGTTGACTTGTGTTTTCTATCCCTTTCCATTTTTAGCTTTTTTTTTTGTTCTCCGATCACCTCTTCACTTTTTTTCTTTGCTGATCCTGCCCCAGTTTTAGCCATATCCACAAAATATAACGCAAAAATAAAAATGTCTTGAGAAAAATCTCCTCCTGCTTCCTTTTAACTGGCTAACGCAACTTTGCCTTTGATAATGTCAACGTAGACTCTTCCAGTCTGCCTGCCAGAAATCGTTTCATCTGATGTCGCGGGGAATTGGACCCGGTGACAGGCTTTAAGAATAACTTTATAAAAATAGCAAATCTTCTCTCTAATGGTCTCATTTGCTCATGTAGGTCATATAGAGGAATCAGTATTAAATTGAGACGGTTTCATAACCAGTTAAAAACTCCTTGTAGTAGCTTCAAGAAAACCCATCGCCACCACAAACAATTCTGACATTTTATAGGCCAAAAGATTAATTACAAAAACATTTAATAGTGGAGAGATGAATTGATAACAAAAGATAGTAATGATTGTTAGTTGCAGCTCGAAAATAATTGCTCTCTCTCCCCTTCATCCTTAAAGGTTTCGTAAGGGTGCGTTTGATAAGAACTACAAAGCAACCATAGGGGTGGATTTTGAGATGGAGCGCTTCGAGGTGCTCGGTGTTCCCTTCAGTTTACAGCTGTAAGTAGGTCGCTACACCGCTCAGTTCTGAGCCCTAACATCACTAACTCACTTACTGTGCACTGATCATCAGGGCCAAAAGGTCTGTTTAACCTTCATTTGACCACATACCACGATGAAGTTAAAATTCATGAATGTCCCATGATTAGATGTGTTTGAGGTTATACAACAGCCGCTAGAGTGGACTTAAATTGGGGGCCTTAAATTCAGTAATTGGGTTTTTCCTTTACTCTGTTGGCTTTGGTCAGGCATGTAAGAGAACGTGTTTAGAGTTAGTGCAATTTTAAGGTTGATAACCCAGAAAGACCAACTGTATAGGTGCTCAACATAGAAAAGTCAGTGAACCTTTACACTACTTTACAATTATTTGTATTCTTATAGTGTGTATTACTGTTGACTCCCCTTCCTCTTCTTCTTCTCCTTCTTGAGCTTTTCAGCCATGCTTGCGACGTGGCTTTAAGGACGGCGACGCCGGTCCTTCGCGGAAATATCTAAATAACAATTGAATTGATTTATGACCAAATACCTGCAAAGCGAATGACATTCCCGTCAGCCTCAGCCTATAAGCAAATGTTAGCCTAAAGTAGACGGTGAACATGGCAACGCCTGCTAAACATCAGCATGTTCACATTGTCCTTGTGAGCATGCTGACATTAGCATTTAGCTCAAATTTAGCAGAAAAGTACAGCTTCACAGAGTTGTCAGCATAGCTGTAGACTTTTTGTTTGAATAAAGCTGATGACTAAGGTTTACTATTCCTCTATTCTCAACACAAATAAAACGACCAACACTGCACGTTAGTTTAAGCTGCTGCACAAGACAGCATCTTGAGATGTGGACTCGAGTCACATGACTTAGACTGGAGTCTGACTCATGTCACAAATTTGATAGCTTTTGACAAGACTTCCCCCAAGTCCAAAAATTATGCCAACGTTGATTTAATTTGTTTTAATTTTTTAATTTTAACTTGTTTAAGACTTGAGACTTACTTGTGAACTGCAAAACTATTGGTCCCACCTCTGACAGCATCCCACAACCCTTCTCTCTCTTCCCTTCATCTTCACCAAATATCCCAACGAAAACAATCAAAGCTGCATCTGATCTATTTCAGGTGGGACACGGCCGGTCAGGAGCGCTTCAAATGCATCGCTTCAACATATTACAGAGGAGCTCAAGGTGAAAGTATCTCAGTCTCCACAGTATACTTTTACACATCTCACGTTTGACTATAGTTTGTGAGCAGAGTTGTCTCTCACACACAAAAACTTTCTCATTGTTTATACTGTTTGTCTCTCCAGCCATTATAGTGGTGTTTGACTTAAGCAGCGTCAGCTCATTAGCTCATGCCAGGTAAGTAATGCACAATTATGAAGTAATTATTGTACCATTAAAATACAGTTTGAGGTCTAATAATTGTCTGTGTGTGTGTGTGTGTGTGTAGGCAGTGGCTGGAGGACGCCATGAGGGAAAATGACCCATCCAGTGTTTTACTGTTCCTTGTTGGTACCAAGAAAGACCTGAGTGTGGGTGAAATTAATCCCAAAATAGTCAGTAATTCGAGCAACAGAAAATAAATCGTCAACAATTAATTAAAATGTGAGGAGTTGTTAATTGTTTTAATGTAGTTTTTGTGCTCTATATTTCTTCCGGTAATTAAAAAACATTTACTTTTTTTTTTTAATTCAGTAGAAATGCCAGACTTTTTTCTTGCCAAGCTCTTCAGAGCTGCAAATAATATTTTTTTCATTAATTAAATCATTCTTGATAAATAGTTTGTTCCATATAACTTACGAAAAACAACAAAACATTTCCATGACATTTTCCTGGAGCCCAAAGTGGCATCATCAAATGTCTTGTTTGACAGGCCATATTCCAAAAAATAATCAGTTTACGATCATGTAAGACAAAGAAAAGCAGTAAATTCTCACATTTGA
This sequence comes from Bovichtus variegatus, assembly GCA_943593645.1. Classification (NCBI taxonomy): domain Eukaryota; kingdom Metazoa; phylum Chordata; class Actinopteri; order Perciformes; family Bovichtidae; genus Bovichtus; species Bovichtus variegatus. Next base: position 2,884,626 of record CALSCE010009834.1, read on the forward strand.
GAATCTGGAACCATTAAACAGTTGCCAGTTCAACTATCAAAATAGTTGCAGAATAATTTACTGTTGATCGATTAACTGGTTTATCGACTAAATGTCGCAGCTCTGAATATCTTACTTTTAGTCTATGATCGGCCTAATTCTACAGTGACCAATGACCTGAAGGTTGTTCTTTGCTTCCTCGCTTCCATGTTCACGTTGCCTTCTCTCTCCGTGTCACTCCTCAGTCTCCTGATCAGTTGGCTCAGATTGAGCAGGAAGCCATCAGACTCTCTGAGGAAATCAAAGCCGAGTACTGGGCTGTGTCTGCTAAGTCAGGTGGGCGTCAGTCACACTTTAACATGAACGAATCCCCATCAGCCCTACATGCTTTTCATTTTCTGTTTCATCCTCTCTTTCGTCTCACTAAACTCTTTCCTCCGTCTCTCTATTGTCTCAGGAGACGGTGTCAAGAATTTCTTCTTCCGTGTGGCCTCTCTGACTTTTGAGGCCAACGTTTTGTCCGAACTCGAGAAAAGTGGCGCGAGGAACGTCGGTGACATTATCAGTGAGTCAGTTGGCTTCATAAAGTCTCGTTGTTAAGACACCAGCGTCATACTTACGACTATTTCTTATGTTCGTTTACCAACTAAGTAGTTCCCCAAGTGAAAATCAGTTTTTTTCTCGTGGCACATGTGAACCCAAGCATTGCTTCAGTCTATCTTCTGCAGCAGATGTCCTTCTTTTTTTGCTTTTCTCATTGACAACAAATCTATGATAAAAACATCTTCAAAACCCCAGTACTGTCTGTGTCACCCCCAGGGCATTTGTTCCTAAAGAACATGTAAATCTTTAAGTCACACACATACAGCAGTTTTACTTTTAGGTGATGCTACACATTTAGTAGCACTTTTAACAGGAAACTCTACTTACTTAGTGGCCACCAACCTTTTTTTTTTTTTGTTTGTTATTAGCCCATAAAGTTAAAGGTGCCCTGTGCTGTTTTTGTTTACATTCAGTGTTTCTTAGCGACTCACATTGTATGCGTCCATGAGGTCTGACAAACATGTCGAATGCATCCCTTCCTCTTAAATCCCTTTCTCCATCCATGTTTGCTTGCTAGCAGTTTTCTTCTTCCCTGCTTGTGCGCGTTACCGCCACCACCTGTCAGTCAGTGACAGGAATGCGAATCATACGCACGAGACCAACACAACAGAGGTCCACTTGTACAGACATTGCTCCATAGTGCTACTCGTGATGAAATGTCTACTTGTGACCTCTTATCATGCTTTGCAGGATTTTTAGACACAATACTGGATAAAAAGCAGCGGTGGAAGAAGTATTGAGATCCTTAACTTAAAGTAAAATGACTAATACCACACTGTGAAAATTCTCCATTACAAGTAAAAGTTCTGCATTCAAAACCTTAGTTAAGTAAAAGTATGTAAGTAAAAGCGAAACCTACTTCAAGTATCAAAAGTAAAAGTAGCCTAGTCATTGTGCATTAAAATGTTCCCTGTCGGTGTTTTACCATTATATACGATGTTTTTGGATTAATATTACCGCTGCATTAATGTGTATGTTGCATTTTAATGCTGTAAGGCAAATATATAGTGGAGTAAAAAGTAAAAAGTACAATATTTGCCTCTGAAATGTAGTGGAGTAGAAGTATAACTTTGTATTAAATGGAAATACTCAAGTAAAGTACAAGTACCTTGACATTTGTATGTAAGTACATTCCACCACCAGGTGAAAGTAGGCTTTATGTAAAAAGGTAAAAAGAAAAGAAAACACTAATTTTTCGACCTCCAGGTTGGGAACCATTTCTCTAAGGTATAAGGCATCCCACATATAGCCTACTTAAAATATTCTACATTGCCTGTGTTCATGGCAGTGAAGGAACAAGTCTCCCAATACAACAGTGTTGTTCATTTTATGTTTTTAATAGTTTTTAGACAATGTTGTTCTTAGAATCAATGAATTGTTGTATTTGATCTTTTCTGACAGTAAGAAACACATAATATTGTCCGGCTTTATCGTTCAAACCCTTTCTACTGTAGCTCACATTGTTCATCTCAATGCCAAAAATGTACAAGGTGTTTTACTTTACGTGCGTTCCACACAGGGCTCACAGACAGCACAGAGGCCGACCACAAGCCGACCAAGAGGAAATCCAACTGCTGCTGATGAGAGTGGCCGCCTGGATACGCTGTACCGACTACACATCAACACAAAATTGCACAATGAAGGGGGAAATTAAACTGAAATATGGACACAGCATGCTCAGTATGAATATCATGAATAGACCCCATAAAAAAAGATGTAATATCGACTAAACTATTGTATTCATGATGTTCCGCGAATGCCCTGAGAGGAGGCTGTAAATTGTACATAATGATTTCTAAGTTTAGGCTGAAAAACAAAATAAAAAGTCCTCTCAGGAATATTTGTACATCTTTGAAAGATGCTTGTTAACATTTAATTTAAAAAAAGGAAGATTATTCTCCACTAGATCTTTTAACTGCACTTGTTTTCATAAACACGTGTCTGCCTGTCTGGCAACATTGTTTTGGAGAAAATATCTGCTCGTACTAGACTTAAATGCCTTTTTATCTTCCTGTCATGTGTCTGTGCTGCTAATGTGTTGCCTACGCCAGCACCCATGACCGCAGTCATACCCACAACGCATCTCTCTCCTCTGACATAAGGGTTCTCATGATCTTGAAAATGGAGGGATTGTTTGCAGGGACAGAAACAAACAGGAAGTAGCATCTGAGGTTAATTGATTTGCTCGCTCAGTTAAGTCCGACTGCATATGTTCTCGTCTCCGAACACAGATACGCTTTTATTACAGCTCAAGGATGATGAATTGTAAATAAATTGGTTTTGATCACCGTTTTGTCTTTCTGTTGAAATAGAAGAGCTAGCTAGATGGCTGGGAAAATTCTTCACATTCCGTTCCCAGCTAATCTTATTTCTAGCGCGATCATGCACACACATGTACATCACATGTCCAGACTGCCCGTTTGTTTCCCAAATTAGCATGAGCAAGACTCAGGGTTTAATATGAACACTTTTATTAAAGGGGTCACAGGTAGAAAAGGTCATCAGCAGTGCCAGAGACATCATTTCTCCTTTATCACCAACTACCACCGAGAATCAATCACAGCCTCGCTGAGAAAGATGCAATATCTTAATCTGGCAATAGACGTAAAAACCAAGTACGCTTACTCAAAAACAATAATTATTTAAAACAATATGCATATTATGGGACCATGATACTTTGCACACTGCAAAATGAAGCACACTATTGAATACCAGCGCTGCTTGTTTGTACTGTGGCACAGAGGCACAGCAACAAAAAAAAAAAAAAAAAACATCAATAAAACTGAATGCATAAGTCAAGAGGGATGCAGAGAGGCTTAAAACTGCCGCACGACGATCACAAAAGAGATTCCATGTGTTTTTAACAACAATATATTCATTCTACTGAAATAGCTGCGTGAACTTCAGAATATTATACAGAGTTAGGGACATGAATGCAGTGGGAAGTCAGTTTGATAGTAGCTTCTGCTGATACGGAGGAATTCATCCACTGAAACATCTTAATTTTACTGTTGATACTTTCTGGGAAGGAAACTGCAGCAGCGGCGTATCACATCCTACACGGTGGCAAACATCATATCCCAGTGTCAAAAGTGAAATACTCACTGAACATTAAAGACACAAGAGATCGAAATGTGAGTTTAAAAGTTACCCTCTGACACCGATATGAACGAGGTACTTCCACTTATTGTTACTAAAATCAACGGTTTAAAAATGCGAACCAACTTCTTCTGCACTGCCTCGCATTGCCGAGGATGAAGTGATCGCAAACAACCACTGTTACCTCTAACGGTGCACGTTGTTAGTGTCAATAGGTCAAATAAGAGTCAACAATACAATAGAGGCCATCTACAGGAGCCAAAATACATCGCTGATCATAATACAGCATGTGGTGGAGACAGACAACAAGCAGTAACTTATGTTTGAGAGAAACGCAAGCTGAAGGTTTGTCCTTGTATTAAATTAGATTTTTAAATCCGCCTCACCCCTCACACTCGATGTGTGTGTGTGTGTGTGTGTGTGTGTGTGTGTCTGTATGGTCACAGGCGTGTTTGTTTTGACAGATGTGAAGAGCGGAGGCTTAAGATTCCAACTGAAAAAAAACAGTCTTTATTCATTCTGACGCATTCGATACAAAAATTAAATGTCCTGATTGGCTTGGCAAAGCGCTCTTTTGGCAACAGCTCGCAAAAACCCGTCAACCGTTACGGAGGAAGAGTGGATTCTGGAAACTGTAACTGTGCCCCTCTGTCAAAACCATTCATGGATTAAACTAAAAGCAATCGCAAAAATAAAGAAGGTAAGACAGCTTGTCTGACATTGTCTGTGTAGGTCCATATCCTATATGTATCTGCTGTCTGATAATTCAAGTTTCTTTTCTTTTTTGCCATTGTACTGACTTTCTGCATGACATATACAGTGTTAGTCTGACTGTACAAAATACTATGCAGCCAGAGGAGTTGGCTGGAGGTCAGGAGGTGAAACATCTGGGATGAAATGGGTATACAGGAAGAGGAAGGAAGGAGCTGAGAGGAACCATGATACCAGACTTTATAAACTACAGCTACGATATCAGGAGGTGAAGTGGGCGTATGAATGGACAGGGCTGATGGGTTGTGGGAGAGACAAAGGTAGAGGGTTATCCAGATGAAGAAGCAGTACAGAGGATGGAGTTGGGTAGGGGGGGTGTAGTGCCGCCCCCCTCCGTGTCCTATCGGTCCATTTCGTCCAGCAGGGGTGTGGCGTCTCCGGCGATGGACATGGGTGTGCTCTCGATCATGGGGCTGGGCGACGGTCGTGGCGTCATCCTCTGGGCTTTCTTCCGCCCCTCTGCTTCTTTCTCCTTCAGCCACTGCTCCGCCATCTTGCCCCAGTCCACTGCAGAGGCGTTGCTGCCGCTGGCCCTGCAAAGAGGCAGGACAGAGGAGGAGGTGTTTTAGTTAGAGACAGTGACAGACGAAAGGGCGAGGCAGCTACTTAGCCTTAAAATGATGCAGATTGTGGGTTTAGCACCATCTACTGGCAGAAAAAAACAACTCATGGATTTCGTTTAACAACTCGTTGATGTGATCACTCAGTCCGACTTGGAGGTGAACGGAAAATCACAAATTTTTTTGTTAAATGTGTCAAATTTCACATAGCTGGAGTAATTGCTACATTCACTGTACATGAAAAATCTGTTGGACTATCTAAGAAAAGGGTTTAGTAAATGTAACAGTGGTTGATCACGCAAACTTTTTTACCCACAATCGAATATTCATTTTCATATTAGTCTGTTTTAATATATAAGAATATTCGAATTTAGAGTATTTGTCGACAGCCCTAATCAGGTTGCCCACACATATTCCCCCTGTACTTACTTTGGCGGCTGCTGCTGTGGCGTCCGTCCTCTGGACGAGGTGGAGGACGACGGCGTGCCGGACGAGTGGCCGTGGTGACTGCTGTGATGGCCGTGATGTGACACGTGGCTTCCGTGTGGATGGCCATGTGTGTGAGAGTGTGAGGACTGCGGGGTGGTGCTGGTGTACTGCGGCGTGCCCAGGGCCTGCTGGCTCGGTGTGGTGTACGAGTAGCTCGGCGTCATCATCGGCGTCGCCATGGGCTGCTGAGGTGTGGCAAATACCTGCAGAGGAGGAAGTAATGGTAATGAATGTGGGTCACCAGAGAAAAGTCCATATACATTACACTAGTATAAGTAACGTCTCGTAAAATGGCCCAACTGAAATCCAAAGAATTGAGAGACAGTAGTAAAACATTTTGAAAAAAAGAAATCACGTTTAGTAAAACACGCAATTTAAAATCAGTTGGACTTTTAAATATTTACTCAAACTTAATCCTTTCCTATTTTTTATATTTGACTTTTTTCAATTTAATTGCAGGTACTTTAAAACTGCTTTCAAAACGTGCTTATTGGGCTGAACAGCTGGGAGCCATCAACATCTCCAAAACAAACTTCTTTCCTTCCACAGTAGTTAAAAGCGGCACTCACATGATAAGCAGAGGAGCTCCCTCCTCCTCCTCCGGTGCTGCCACCGTAGCCGTACTGGCTGGAGCCCCACTGTGCGGGGGTGGTGTTGGGGTTCTGGCCCTGGCCTGTGACTGCGGCGATGGCACTGAACATCTGAGAGGTCATGTTGCGTGGGAGGGCGTTGACAGCTCGCGTCAAGTCTAGGAAGGAAGGAATACATTAGGAAATATTCAAATGTACTACGACTCCACTCATGCTGAAAACGTGGATTTGTGTGTAAGGAGGAGAGCAGGACTCACCTGCGATGTTTATATTTGCTGGGGTGGCATTCAGGGAGGCAGGAGTCCTTGTTCGGCTGCTGTTGCTGGGAGTGATGCCTTTGACAGAGAAGAAAATGTTAGATAACAACTAACAATCTCATCCAACTGTCAAGATATGCACAATAAACATTAGGTATAATGGTTCCAAACCTGGCACAGGCTCTTGGTAATGGTCCTTAAACCAACGAAATAATCCGTTCACTGTAGGAAATATCTGTGAGCGGTAGCGGAAGCCATCCGGGGTGATGGTCACATACTCCACCCTAGATTCAAAAAAGATGCCATGTTGACAGTTAGCTTTCCTCGTATGTTGTTATTGAAAGACGTAAACATCTAATAATAAATGTCCAGTGGAGCAGCTGTGTGGTGTTGAGTAATTTGTTATAAATGATATGACTCAGAATAGGGTTTCTACACATTTTCCATTTTAAAATTCCATACTTGTACAAACTTCTCTGTACATTTTTCAGACCGTATTTGACTTTGCGACTCTGGGTGCAGAGGATGCTTTGACATGAATACATTGTTTTTGCCCTTGTATATGGTTTACACATGTTGGAAATTCCGAACGATGTTACACTATATGTTTGCATCTAGTTTTCTTTTCCTATTTGGAATCCTGAGCTAATCCGTCTTTATATTTGGGATTGTCAAACCAGCCCTTGGTAAACTTGCATTGACCCCTGGTGGCCGTTCAGTACACACTCCTACGCAGAAAGCTGGATGACATTCCAGTCAAACATCTTGCATTTGGGGCAGAGCAGTTTTGCAGGCTGTGATCTACAGATGTAGAGGCAGGTCTGCGTAGGAGTGTGCGTTTAGTCGCACGCCATACTTCTTGCCTTGCTATCAACAACATTGTAATTTTGGCTGCGCTGGCTGCTCCAAACGGCCTTAAAAACAATCAAAAATAAATACATTTTTCATTTTAGAATGGGCATTAGTCTTGGAACTAAAATATTTTACCCTACTCCTCAGACCTGGAAATTAGTCAAATCAAATTCCATACTTCTTCATACTATGTAGGAACCCCATGTCATGATATTTAGAGCATTGAATGGTATCATCTACTGTTTCTGTGGTTTTAGTGTGATCTTGAGCTGCTTTGAGGAAAAGCAACATTAACAATTTATCTTTAAATCCACTGAAATCAGTCCAACTTGTTTATTTAAGATTTTCTATCCATTGCATCATTACGGCGAATAATCAAGAAACAGAAGAAAAAAAACATTTCGACTCACCGTGGTTTTCCTCTTGGCTGGTAGCCCAGTATGAATTTTCCTGGCAGTTCTTTACATGCCGATATAAAGTAAGGAATAAAAGTAGGCTTCTCCCTCTTTGTCCTGACTAATAACTCCTCCATTTTCTATTGGAGAGAGAACAAGACAAAAGAAGATATGAGGTGCAACTTGTGTCAAAGTACAGTAGTAGAGTGAGATCAGTTGTCGGGTTATGTTTCCCATAGTAAGAATGATATTAAAGTAAATCAGTATATACCTCCTTGCTCCCCGAGCTGCACTCCTGAAAGTACTTATGCCCCAGTAGATCCCGGGCAAATGACGCCATTGGTTGAATGTATCGAGCACTGATTTCATCCAGATCTTCAAACTCCTGCAGAGAATGCAAGAGACTCTTTAAAAACATGCAGCAGCCACAACAACACCGATGTTACATACAATATATTTTCTACAGGTTTGATTATGAAGCACAAGATCATGCTAAGCAAAGAGGAGAAAACCGCTTACTTCAGTATTGATCCAGAGTGTGTGCCCTAAGCTGAATGCGTTCTCCTTGCCTTCTTCTCTCACATCCACATGCTGGTAGATGCCATCAGCCACCTACAAAACATCACACAGAGTCAGACTGGAATATGCTGCGTTACTGCCACGTTTTGCTCCCCTCGTTCTGCTCATTACCTTCCAGGTGACTGTGAGGTGGTTCTCTCCCTTGCTGCTGGGTCTGATGATCAAGTCTCCCTGGTCCAGGGTCTCCATCATTTTCTCTGCCTGGTTGAAACTGATATTGTGGAAGTTGGGATGGGCGATCACGCGCTTTATATATGCTGGAGAGACAGAGGGAAAGCAAAGCACAGACAAAACAGTATAAGGACAGAGGTGTGGAAGCAAATGTTGTTTGGTAAACAAAGTGTATTATGAGGGAACAAACCCCCAAAGTAGCCCAGTGTACTGTTTTATTAGCCGTTTTGATTCAAACTACTTTTATTAATCCAGTTACTATACTGACGTGTTCGCTGTTGTTTCTTTTTGAGCTCCTCTTCGTGTTTTTGGTCTTCGGACTCTGTGTCAAAGTCATAGTAGCTGTCCTTGGGGAGCTTCCACTCATTGGCCTTGTCCATCAAATCTGAGGTGCGGCATGTGAGGTCCACGCTGAATTTCTCGATGTCGATTTTCATGATGCGGCAGTGAACCGTCATGCCCACCTGAAGTAGGAGGGCGAAGAGGAACAATGAAGGGTTGTGCAGGTGCCACAATAGAAGAAAACAAACGAGGAAGAACAGAAATAGGCAACAATGAAATGTTTTTAATTGAATCATAGACCTGAAAACTCTCAGCAACATTCACATTATTGCAGGTGAGATTAACAAAAGAAAAATAAAGAAAATATTACCGTAATTTTCGGACTATAAGCCGCGCCTTTTTCCCCATTTTTCGACCCTGAGGCTTATATAACGGTGCGGCTAATCTATGGATTTTTACAGCTAACGGCCACTAGGGGATTTTACAGGTTACAGTCCACCGGAAGGCGGAAGTCCTCCGGAGACCGGAAAAGAGCGCGTAAAAGTGGAACCGCGAGTGGTACGAGAGACAGAACGACAGCGAGACAGACGGACATTACGAGAGCGAGACAGTTTGTCTTTTTCATGCCAAGGACCACTGCTGTAGATCACTGCCGGTACGTGCGCTGGGAGCGCACCGTTTAAGTTTGAAAATTGAAAAGTTTGTGTGTCTGAAACGCTATGTGATACAGTACAGTTTACACAGCATAGTACATGTTCTGTAGCTACTATTGCACTAAATGGTAACACTTGAAAACGTTATGCAAATATGCAACTTGTTTGTTGAAACGTTAATAAATGAGAGCTTCCTCAAACAGCCGCCTCTTTCCCGACAATCCCCTCTGTGCACGAACCCTTACATATGGTAATTAAACATTAAAAAACCGCGGCTTATAGTCCAGTGCGGCTTATATATGTACACATCATTCAATTTGGCTTCTGCGGCTTATAGTCAGGTGCGTCTTATAGTCCGAAAATTACGGTACAACAAACAGCGCCTCACCTTGACCCTCTCCTCAGGGTGTTTGACCACTTTGTCACTCAGAAACTTGGTGGGAATGAACCCCTGGACGCCGTTATCTAATCTGGACCGCACCCCAATGGCCTGACCTGGACACGAACCGCTGTCAAAGTGATTCCACACCTAGAGCGGGGGCACAAAAAAAAAAAGATGATGTTTAGATGTCAGACTCTCAGCAATTTTGTACAATTAAGTCTTAAGAAGAAAACTCAGGTGCCTGTTACCTCGCTGAGTTCAGGGAAGTTGTCCTGCTGGCAGAAAGGACACTGCCACAGCCCTGTAGAATCGTTACGGATGGCCTGGTCGTAGCTCTCTCCCTGCGGCCGCCGGTGAGCGATACCAGTTACAATACTGGTGATCAGCTTACCTGGAAGAAAAGGAAGCAAAAAACATTAACCCCACCAGCCGACAGAGCTGCATTTCTACTGTGACTGGTACTTCAGCAACTCCTTTGAACAAGTCATGTGCTAGGCACAAACTTCTTCGGCTGGAATTAACTATATATTATTGTTATATATTATTATTATATATTAATACTATATTATATACTTTGGTCTAATCAAGAGATAAATATGTGAACTTCAGTGCGGTGTGTATTACCAATATAAAAGGTCTCTGGAGTCTCCTTGGTGAGCAGGTTGAAGACCTCCTCAGTGTTGGGGACTCTGTAGGCAACTCTCAGGTCTTTGTACCTGCAGCTCAGCTCTGCACGGATATCATACAGAGTAATCCCCTTGTTGCCATAACCCTACATGGACAAAACAAAGAAGAAGACACAATGATATACATCTGTATAAGTGAAAGGTGTATATATGTATAAAGCTATTTTTATTTTTGTGTTGTTTGTATCTTGTGTCATTTTTATTTATTACTTTTTTCCTTTGCTTTCTGACTCTTGAGCTGCTGTAACAGGTACATTTCCCCGGTGTGGGATCAATTTAGTTCTTATCTTATACATTTTTGAAAGGTGAGTGGTTGTGAAACAACGGAATGCATTATAAAGACGTGGCGAGGTCAAAATCACAACACACACACACACACAAACACTGACCTGTCTCTCAAGCTCTTCAGCGAAGGCATCCAGGTCCAGATCTTTGAGACGTTCTGGATTTTCCAAGATCTCCTCCAGAGCTCCAGCTGGGTTGGCATCTTCTGCCGACTCATCGTACTCAAGGGCGTCCACAGCCATCTTGCGAGCCCACTCGTACGTCTCAGGGTGAACACGAGATCCATCCAGGACCTCGATGTAGGAGTCCGTACTGTGTGAAAAAAACAATGCTGATTTAAAACAACCTCACAACAGGCTCATTGGTAAATCATTCACAGCCTCGTCTGACAATGGTAGAATTTGCACTATGGGAAATATCTTGAAAGTCCAAGCATGTAGCACCGTACAAGGTACCGACCTGTCCCCAAGCGATGCGGTGTCGATCTTGATGAAGCCAGCACAGTTGATAAAAACCTTGGGTCCCATGTGACACATTGTGACCAGCTGGGTTCTGTTTTCCAGACGCGTGTTGTTCTGCTTCAGAATCTGCACAAATGCAAGGACCATGACGATTAACAGGCTGGCAGAAAAGGCGCTAGATTTTATATATGACACAAAAATGAATGACAGCAGCACAAAAACATACCTTGAGCAGGTGTGAGCCCTTCCTTGGTCCCAGACCACAGACAAACTGCACCAGGCTCTGAGTGTGAGGATGGGCTATGGCCTTGTTCACATCCACTCCAACCTCATTGACACGGTTGATGAATTCACAGTAAAGAGCACAGAGCAAATCTTCCTTCACCACATGTTCCTGAGAGAGTAAATACAGTTTTACAAAGTTGCACTGTATGTTGCTGCAGAATCATGATACCTTTTATGTTTACAGTGTGTAGTTGTAATAGTCGTTACTGATGTTCAAGAGTTTGGAGAAACGGCTGTGGTGGAGGAAGTACTTAGATCTTTTACTTAAGTAAAAAAAAAGGTAAACAGTGTAGAAATACTCTGTTACAAGGAATAGTCCTCCATTCAAAATGTTATAGTAGTATAGTATAAAAGTATAAGCATCAAAATACACTTAAAGTACAAATAGTAAAAGTACACATTATGCAGAATGGACAATTTCAGAATAATATATGTAATATTATTGGCTGATAATTATTAATGCTTTAATGTGTTCATCACTTTAATGTGGCAGCAGGTAAAAGATCAGACCCCCAATGTTTTCAAATCGTATCATTACACAAAAATAATTGTAATGTCACAAGAAATGCTGTAAATCTGGCTGTGATACTTTTGAAAGAAACCATACTTCACCAACATACAGCAAAACATATATAGATGAGATAAAAGCACACAAATCCACCATTTCTTCAATGCCAGTCTCACCTGCAGCGGGTGTAGTTTGAGGCAGAGAATATCATCATCTGTGCTGCAAACCTGAGCATACTCCATCAGGGGATCCTGAATCTTCCTGGCTATTGACACAGCCTGTCGCAGCAGGGGAGGGTAATCCCTAAAATCAACCTGCACAGAGAAAGCAGAGGATCATGACTAAATGAGCGGAAAAGAGAGAATTGTGCCACATCTTGAATCCACCAGTTAGTGAACTTGCTGTTTGTTAACTGCCATAGTGAAGAGTGAAACCACGGATGTGTCTGTGCCTGATGAAGATAGTACGGTGAGGTGTTCAGTATTTACCTCAGACTTCTTGCTGTTCATGTACAGTGTGGCCAGCTCGTTGTCAACAAGTTCCACTCCCACAGCAGGCAGAGAGGACTCTTGCTCGAGCTCGCTGATAGTCCTCTTGATGTCCTCCATGATCATTTGAGCATCTCTACACACACACGGCATGTTTTTAACATTTCAACCTCAACTCCATTCTAACTTGTAAATGCTGTTCAAAATGTCCACATGTAGCTTTTCAGCACATACGGAAAGGAATCATTTATTTACCGGTTTTCCCCAGCGACAGCCACCACATGAGGTTTCTTGCCAGACAGAAACTTCTTGAGCGTTTCAATGTCGTGGGCCTGAAGATAACACACACAAGTGAGTGATCTCAAAGATGAATCCCTTAACACAAGCATCTGTTGACTGCACAGAGGCACATTTGTATTCTCTGCTTATACCTTCTTTTCTCTCTCATCCTCCCTAAAGGCATTCCTCCTCTTCATGAAGTAGGGCAGACGCAGGAAGTCGACCACCTCCCCTTCCCCGTTGATCAGAGCACAGAAAACTGGTGTATCTCTGTTGGAGCAAAGTTTGTAAGTAAGAAACTATATTGTCACATAAGCTTGTCTTTTATGCAGCAAACATTGATTTGTCTTATATGGTTGCAATTTAAAACATGCAGTATATATATCTCACATTTAAAAGTGATCACTCTATTGTTAATTTGAATGATAGTAATTATATGCACTTCAGGTAGGTGCGAGGCTACCAGAAAACAGCTTCAATAAAGAAAAAAGTAACACCTGCGCACTTAATACATCACTTACACTTTTTACTGAAATGATTGAAACCTTGTCATTATTGAGTTTATAGTTATAGTCTTTAGTTGCATCGAGTCAGAGTGCAGTTACCTTTTTCATTTTTGACACTATTTTTTAGAGTCGCTACTGACATATCTGAGGAAAAAAATTGAAAATACTGTGGGGCACATACCTGCTGGGCGCATAGCCTACTCCCAGCACCCGAATTCCTTTGCCCTGACTCTCATCCATCAGATCATCGTCTTCCTCAACCTGCTGATCTGGTCGGTAAGGAGCCACCTTGAGCCAGTTATACAACCGACGACAGCAGGACTACGAGGAGAAATAGAGAACAGAGAGTTCATCGAGAATTCGAAGGTAAAAAGACTAATCAAACATTCATTGTGTAACGATTTTGCTCTATAATTTCACGGGCACTTGTACAATACTGATACAATAATGGTATATTACAATAAATGGAGACAGATATCATGAGGAATTACCCTGACAATGCTCTCTTTGGCCTCAGTGATCAGTTTGCTCTTGAGCTCCTTGGCCATCTGAGGGTAGAGGAACTGAGTGAGAGCTCTCTCTATGGCTAAAGTTCGCTGCCTGTTCCACTCCTGCACCTGGTGACTGAACTCGTCCCTGTAGTAGAACTGTTTGATCTCATCAAAATACGTCTGGTCCCCGGCATACCTGAGGACAAGCAGAGGGAAGACACAGAGAGAAGCGGAGTGCCTTAGCATTACTACAGTCATAATTCAAAAGCCCCATGCTCCACTGACGAGGATGTGGATAAAAACATAAGCCGCAGCTTGAAAAGAAATGAAACTCCAGGGACCTATCCTACTTATCCACCCTCCTTTCCTCAAACATCCAAGCTATGCAGACGCTAAAAATGGAAACAGTTCTTCACATCAGATCCTGTGCTTGGTAAATGTCCTATGACAAAGAATGTGCACGAACAATTACATGAAATGATATGTATATTTATGATTTCCTCTACCTGGATGATTAAAACTGACAAAATGTTGGTTGCCAGCCCCCTTAACCTATGGTCTGCCTATGATCATGAATTAACACATATCTGATTTGAGGAGGTTCATCCTATGCAGATCTGCCAGAACAATGTAATTGAAAAGATATTACTTCATTTTAGTTTTTGGTCATCAGTACTGTCACTGTGCTTACCCTTTGACTCCTATAAGGTCTATACAGATTTCAATGGAAAGCAGCCCCTCTTCCTCTGCCAGGCACATCTTCAAGAACTGATCTCCATTCAGCTCTTTCACAGCCTTGTTCTTAAGATACTTGAAGGAGTAGGCAAAATGAGCCTCGTCTACCTCCTACAGGAAGTAAGAAAATGGCAAAGCAGGTTAAGAATGGTCGTCAGAGTTCAGGAACCTTTCCGTTAAGGATTAGATGTGTTTTTTTGTTTGCTTTCCAAATGTGTCCATACCTTTTTGCCCTTCTTTGTAGGCTTGATGTTGATCTTGGCCCTCTCCTGAAAGGTCTGTCGGAGAACATGTCTGACCAAAGGTTCACGAGCAATCTGCATGGCCACCATGTACCTGGTTCCTTCCAGCACTGCCTCAGAAGTGCTGAACTGACTACAAACATAGTCTTTGGCCAGCTCGACGGGCTCAGCCGGGAACTGCTCTGTCTCGTGACGCTGGTAACTGTCCCTCAAATTTTCTCCAAACTGCTCTGGAGTTAACCCAAACTTTTTAGCCAAGCCATCTGCAGTAAGGAAGAAAAACAGAAAAAGAAGTTGAAGTGGTACCAAGCTCGGAAAAAAACTGCAAAAAATCAAATGGCTGTCACAATATCAGACATTCACTAAACGATTATCGTGGCCACAGGAATTCAAGGATAATATAAAATATATTTTTAGAATATATTTTTGTAACTGTAAAGGCAAATATTTATAATCTGATGGATTATTTACACGATATTAAGTGTATTATTAAAATCATAGCCATTTCATTAAATAACGGTTTCATCATTACTGTTATATCACGACACCCCTATTACATACAGAATTTATGGTAAGTAAAAAAAAAAAAAAAAGGGGGGCTTACCAAGTCCTACGCTTTGACAGATGCTGTACATATCTCTACGAGACGCCAGCTTCAGGTCAGGTCCTTTCTGTTCTTCCTCTTCTTCTTCTACCTCCAATTCCTCTTCTTCACCTAAAGAAGAAGCCCATCAAAATCAGTCATCCAGCAAATTGTTATAAGCAGGCAAACATTTGTTTCAATTAGAACTGAACAATTCTGCAGTATTCATCCATCATCATCATCATCATCATCTAGTAAAATGGTCAATTCAGAAGCAAGCATCTTACCATCCTCTGACACTTCTTTGATCTTCTTGAGCCTCTTCTTACTGGTCTTGGCAGTATTCTGCATCTTGGGGATGTCTCGGCCATAGTAGAGCAGAAAGTGGTTGTACACATCACCCAGCTCTTCAAGAGTCTGCACATCTTTCAACCTATAGAGAATGATAAATAGGTTTGAATGGGACAGAAAAGAGCTGTTTATCGTGGAGCACCATGTGAACTTTAGAACTTTAATTTCCCACAATTAATGCAGTCACAACCAAATATAGAACATAAGAGATTATCATTTTTCAGCTTCAACCCTCGAGACGTACCTCTCCATGTCAGCGGTGTCCAAAGGACGGATGCCGTCAGCCAAAGGTTTGTCTGGGTCAGCTGAGATCTGCTCAAACTGGTAGGACTGCATCTTCCGAAACAGACGGGTCAGGTTCTGCTTCCGTGTTTTCAGTTGAGTCCACTGGTGGATGAAAATGTAGGAGTCAAGAAACCAAAAGTGGAGTACGTACGGCAAGTTGATGAAATGCAAATGATTGATAAAGATATAAAACCGATGCTTAATTAATATTAGAAGTGATTATTATAGGATTTTCTGTGCATCCAGAATATGACTTTTAACAATGGCCTTACGTTAGTCTGCAATTCATTCCTTCTCCAAAAAAGAAATACCAACTATACCTTTTCATCCCACTGCCACACCTTCCACAGGTCATTTATGTTTAGCTCTGGCTCCACATATTCCTTCCTGTAGAAAGCTATGAATGGGACCTGGGAAAAAAAGAACACGATAAAGTTGGTTCTTTACGACAATGCTACATTTTGCATCCTTTCTTAAAAGACACATTGTTGTTATTGTTTCTAAAGAAGATTAACCTCAAACAAAGGGAACACGCGTGAAGGGGATTCATGACATGGGTAAGGTGAGCTCACTGTACCTCAAATTGTTGATTCCTCATGAAGTTGAGGGCCTCTTTGATCTTGGCAATTGTGCTGGGACCTTTCCTGCTGAAATTTGTGGTTGTCCCCCTGTCTAGATAATCTGTGCTCTCCTATTTAGGGCACAGAAAAACAGAAAGTCTCAAGATTTGAACCAGACCCAAGGAAAATACAATAATGTATCCCACAAAAGGGGTATGTAACAAGGTATGACTGAATATTCAATGTTTTTGCATTCTTTGTGCGTACATTTTTCCTGAGTGTGTATGGCAAAAGGTCGTACCTGCATGGAGATAGTAAGAGTGGAGAAGCCGTGTCTGAAGATCCACTCTGCTTCCTCTTCCAGCTCATCATCCTCAGCAGGTTTGACAGGGATGGATCGTAGCTATAAGACGGAGAACAGAGTCAGGGAAACGGACACTCAAAAAGACAACATCAGCAAACACAGTATTAAAAAAATGTCAAGGCTTAACTATTTATAAACCTGAGAAAGCAGTCACTACAAACCTGTAAGGTTCGGATAAGAATATAACAACAGAGCGTCAAAACTGTTAGCATCAAAACCACACAAACCTGGAACCTCTCGGGCATGTCCGTAGAGCGGATCTCGTTGTCTTGGTCAGTCATGTGACTACTTTCCAGCTCGCTGGGCTCGTAGATCTCAAAGATGCTCTTCCTCCCTTGCCTCCTCTTAGTCTGCTTCTTGGGTCTGTCCCATCCCTCTTCATCCTGGTCCTCTTCCTCCTCCTCACCCTGGTCGTATGCGTCTGCGTCAAAATCAGCAAAGTCAAAGTCCCCACCAAAGATTTCTTGGGCCTCCTGGAGGGCTCTGTGGGAGGATGAACAGCGAAGAGGAGAAGCAGCAGTGATTCTGTGTTTCACTCGACTCATATCTTAAAGCAAACATTTTATGTTTATTGTCTGGTTGTTACCAGGTATATATCAATATTTTTTATTTCATGAATGAGGATGCAATTTAGGCCCTGAGCTTCTTGCCCTACAAATGATAAATACTTTTCAGGATAGATTTGCTGCATAAACTACAACACTCACGCGTCTGTGTATCCTGAGAACTTCTTGCCCCTCTTTTTGGTGATGGGTTGGCCGTCATCATCCACAATAAAATCGTCTATATCTGTGGGACAAAAGCACAAAGTTAAAAATTACATAAATTCTATACCACATCATTTGGAAATCAAGGGTGGGTCTGAGTTTGCATTACTGTTTTTTTCTCTATTATTTCAGTGCTTTTTTAGTTACTCTAAGACAGATCTAAAATTCCTGGCCTACCTGACTCCTCGTCTTCTCCTTCTTCTTCGTCATCTGCGTGGTGGAGAGGCTCATCGACGGCCTCGCCTTCCTCCAGCTCGCCCTCTGCATCACCATGAAAGATCTCATCTGCAATCAGGTCCTTCTCGTCGTCATCTTCTTCATCATCATCGAGTGTTTTTACGCGGTCATACTTCTTTTTCTGTGACACCAGACCGCTAAAGCATTAGCACTGCGAGCCTAAACTTTTTTTAAGCGTGCAAAAATGTGAGAAGCTAAAAGTTACTAAAGAGAAAATAGTGACGAGAAACTATTCTTACCCTCCTTTTCACTTTAACACCCAAGTTTTCTTCAATTAGGTCCAGATCATCATCATCCAAATAGTCGTCATAATCTGCAAAGATCAATCAAATCAATGTGTATCCATGAGCCTGTAGTTAAAAAGATCCAGTTAATGAATTCATTACCAGTTAATATAGAAACCCTGCATAACCAACTGCATTATCACTTGGCAAAACTCAATATGCACACAGTGAAGATGGTATGCAACAAAGACGGAGTCTGTAGCCGGTAAAAAACGTTGCCTCACCTACGCGACACATTCCGTGCCCCGTATATTTGGCCCGTTATACCGCAATGACTCAGAATCCATATTTTCAGTCTGCATAGCTGCTACAGGCAACTATTTATTTACTTGGTTCAACACAGGTAAATGCAGCTGAAACAACACATCCCCTTTCTTTGATAATGAGAAAGAAAAAATACGAAGGAAGATTAAACAGCACACCAGCAGAGAAATAACATCAAGCACCACCTGCTGAGGTTATTTCAACCAATATGTGGGTGCATCTGGCGCCACAACATATGGAGCTGAAAGCACAAGATAAAAAGGGAGGCAACCTGTTGTTTTACCTGCCAAACAAACAGATGCCACAAATGTGTTTCGGTCTATTTTAATTATTCAGAAATGTTGTCTCACTTTAAAATCTACTGTTCAGCCCAGTCCAGTAAAATGTAATTGCAGTTTTACATAATGGAGATACATCTTGTATTGGCACCTTTATAATTAATTCTGTATGATATTGGGAAATCACTGCTGAAAAATACCAATATAAAAAGGTAAGTTGTATTATTTCTGCCAGACAAGGTACATAATCAGGAGCTGATACAAAATCAGTTCAGAGCTTGATTTGTGTGTCCAAAATGAGTTGGACAATGGAGGTTAAAAACAATCTGAGAAAGATAATATTGTCCAATTTAAAAAAACAAACAAACACATAACATAAACAAACAACCTTGACACGGATGCGGTGTGACGCGTGGCCCAAAAACAGGTAAAAACTACATAGAACTGTGTAAAAAACAAGTTGAATCTGTTTAAAAGTGATTAAGATAAAGACCTCATTGTACCAGAGGCAATGCAACGCAGCAGGGAAACCATGTGGGTGTTTTTACATTTCTCAATAATATTAAAAAATCAATCTAATCAATGTGTATCCATGATTCTGTAGTTATAACGACTCAGTTAACAAATTCAGTACCAGTTAATATAGAAACTCTGCAGAACCAACTGCATTACCACTTGGCAAAACTCCATATGCACAGTGAAGCTGGCACGTTGCATCCATGCTCCGTGTGTTTCGGCCTTAAGATACATAATAACTTTTTTTTATTTTCCTCTCTGTATAACAGATGTGCGACTCATCAAAACCGGATAATTAGTGCTCCAAATAACAAATATATTTATTATCAATTAATCTGCCAATTATTTTTAGATTTCTAGAATTGCTTTTTCTTTTGGTCTATAAAATGTCTGAAAATTGTGAAAAATGTTCATCTCGGTTTCTCAAAGTCTAAGGTGAATGTCTTGTTTTATCGATAAGCTTTTATGGTACAAAACAAAGAAAAGCAGGAAATCTCCATATCTGAGAGGTTGTAAAACGCATTTATTAACCATTTATGAGTAGTTGGCGATAATCTTTCTGTTGCTCAACTAATCGGTTGGTCGACTAATCGTTGCAGCTTTAGAACACATTCATCAATAGCAGAGTACAGAGACTTCATCAGTAAATATGATGTTTTGGGCATTTTCACCACCATCCTATTGTAAATACAAGTAAGAAGCCATTTTACAAAACAGCAATATTACAATTAATGTAGCGGTGGAATATTCATAAAGACAAAGAACATTTCTTATGATTTTTTTTGTTTTTGGGAATGGGGAAAAGCTCAATGTGCTTGGCAAAAGGCTAAAACAGCAAGAGGTGTAGAATAGCTCCAGTTGAGCCTTTTCATCCGTGACTTCTTTAAACTAACCACAACCTGCAACATCACTGTATGATGGCTGTAACCCTTTATTAACATCTGATGCACTTACTGCGTTTTTTACGTCGATGCTTCACTTCCTCTTCTGAGTCACTCCCCGCTCCACTTGCATTTCTTACAGGTTCTTCCTCCCCCTCCTCCTCGTCTCCATCATCAATGAGTCCGCGTAAATTTCCTCGCTCATCCTGGTCCTCTGTGTTCTCTTCTTCTTCTTCATCTGTTGAGAAAATAGAGATAAGTATTACACATATCATGCACCCCTACACCTGAAACACATACCCAGAACTGAACGATTAAAATCTTACCATCTTCCTCCAAAAACCTCTGGGTCTTTTTAGGCTTTAGGTCTTTCTCTTCCAGCTCCTCCTCTGACTCCTCAGCCTCGCTCTCAATAAAGTCCGACATGACTGCTGTTCCTGAAGAAGTGTGAGAGGCTGTTAGTAAATGTTCTCAAAATCATCCGAGCATTTGTTCTTCCAGGTTAGTCACAAATACAAAAGCCAAACCCACATAACTCATAAGATATGCTCATTAGTGTTATGCTGTAATTGCAATTTCAACCCATACCATTCAATTTCAGTTTCAAAATTGGAAAAATCATCTTATTTCACACTGTCTGACAGTATTACATATAAATTATTCAAGAGCTTGTTCTGGCTTCCCATTAACATTTAAAGATGACATTTAAAGATTGAGTGAAATATTCAAAGGCAAAATGCAAGACGCACATCTTGCTGCACCATTCCACCAACTGGAAATATTTAAAATGTCCTAATTGTACTTGTGTTTGACCAAAACTCAGCTTAATGTTGGTATGTTTAAGATATCCATGAGAATTTAAAATAAAGTGCTGTGAGATGGGTTTTTACGGACTGAAGAGGTCAACAATGCATGTCTGTTTCATGTACAATGCTGTCCTTTCACACAAGCAGTTTATTGTTTACTGAATATGTAAATCATTTTCAAACTATTTAATAATGATAGTTTAGAGATAAGCGTATGAAAAAGCCCGGGATTACACATGGTTGCGATGCTAATACTTTGTGGCACATTCACAAAAACGTGTTATTGACAAACAACGTTGAACCAATGTAATAATAGTTAACAACAGTATATGTTCATATTTGTATTTGACCAAATTATGGTTTTCATTCTGCCTGAGTCTTATAATGTCAGTAAGTTACAACAAAACTAGGTTCAGCCGGCGACCTTAAAAAAAACTTGCAACGATGTCGCATTGCGCACACACACCACCAACGGAGATGACCAACCAAACACATTAGCCACTTGTATTACATCTGACTGTAGCTAACGTTATCCAGATGATATCTTACATTCATCTGATATGCAGTCGGTAGACAAACATTAATGTTATATTCGGAATTATGGCCAATAACGTTAGCTAATACCATCCCTGTTAGCTAGCAACCACAAGGCTATTACCTATGCTAGCGATGCAAGTTAGCTAGCGAGCAACCTTTTACCAAGTAACGTAAGATGGCACACGTTGTTCGTTTGAACAATATTGTAAGTAACAATACAACGAATGACAATACAAGAACAACCGAACGTATTTGACCGTTGTAGAAGTAAACCAAGGCCCTCTCAGCCAACTTCGCAGTCTAACGTTATTGCATGCTTAAGCGTATCAGTACGTTAGCCTAGCATTAGCTGGAACATCAACAACAGTCAACTGCCTCGGCCTTAGAGAGTTAGCGGCTGTTAGCTAAGCAGCACAGTGTAAAGATCGCAAATCACCACGGCGAAAGTGGACTTACACGTATCACTGCGGTGGTGTACTCCGTAAATATTTACAGTTATAACGTGATTGTGTTGTGTTTTGTGTTTCGGGAGCTTGTACTTGTAAAAATGGCCGACAACGAGCGGCGTGAATGGCAATTCCGGTATGCAGTGAGGGAACTTCCATCCTGTTCAGTAGCAAGGTGACGCCCCCTGCTGGTCGACTTGGATTCTACACTAAACGAAATTGCTAAATAAGACTGCACTATATAACTACTATTTGTTTTAGTGGAGACATTGTAATATTACCACAGATATAAAAATATATCACATTAATGCCAAATAAACTCAAAATAAACCACAAATCCCGGTAAGGTATATGCAGTGACCATTCCGAGTCGCTAGGGGCGCGGTACCTCTTAAACTGACGTAGCGATAAATATTACAAATCTCAGAGAGGCATCGGCGGCTGCTCCTTCTTGGGGTTTTTAGTAGGAATGGGTCATTTAGATTGTGCTGTTCTTCCACACACGCCACAAACCCTTTTATTATTGTTATCCTGTATATTTGGGCTGTCACTCGGTACAGAATTGAGTTTTGTGACGTGCGGATCTGTCATTAAACTGTTAAATATCAAGCACAATGTGAGACTTCACTCGCACGATGTACGCTACGGCTCTGGTGAGTTTATTGGATTATTAAGGATTAATAAACAGTATCATTGTGTTTTCATCAACATTTACTTCATGTACTATATTCCCCACCTCTATAATTACATTGTAATGTTGAAGGACAATTGGAAATGACTGATATCTATGTACAAAGGTTGATTGATAATCTGACACAGGCTAATTCATGTTGACTCCATTATGTAACGTTTGTGTGACATACAGTGGTACATTTAAAAGATTGGTGACATATGTAAGGGAATATTTACAAAGCAAATATTTAGTCTAGTGATGAAAATGAAGAGAGTTTATAAACAAGATTAACGTTTAGATTTTCTTTAGAAAGCACATCCTTTTTTCTTTTAACCAGCATAGTTAACACATGTGTTTACCTCAAATTCACAAAGAAAATTCAAATTTGAATCTAAGGAGATAAAAAAAGACCCCATTTATACCAGTTATTATCATGAAATCTGTATCTGCTAATATTAGTTGGTTAAAGATATAAAAGCTAAAGCTATTAGGATTTCCAGATTAATTTAATGTGCCATTTCCCACCTCTGTAATATAAATTGTATTGTTGTAAGAACATTGGAAATGACTGATTTCTATATACAAAGGTTAATAGTGTTAATTCGACATATAAATCATGTTGACTCCATTATGTGTAAAATAAAACAGCAGTGGCATTTACTGCATACAAGATTGGTGACATATAAACTCTTTTAGGTGACAGTTTATGAACAAGATTAATGTTTGGATTTTCCTTGGAAAAGCACATCTTTTTTAAAAAAAAATTTAAGCGGCCTAGTAAACAAATGTGTTAACATCAAATTCACGAATACATTAATCTAAGGAGTTTAAAACTTAAATCTTATATCTGCAAATAAATAATTGTTGTTGTTGGCTCTAGCCCTCACAGTTGACCACATGAGCTGTTTTCCAACATGAGGCCTTAGGTTTAAAGTTCAAACCTAACACAACAATCGTCAATTCAACCAAGTGTTTTTACAGACCTTAAAACCATGAAAAAAAATGGAACTTCCTTAATCAATCAAATAGTTATTTTTCTTAATAGCCAAAATCATAGTTTGGTTGTTCACTTTGACCCAGGTTTGTTCACTTTGAGTATTTCTGTATCAGTCTTCTGCTCACTGTGTGTGCTTATATGTGTGTGTGAGACAGGTAGCGGGCAGCAGTCTGTAACAGGGGTGACTGCAGTAGAAGACAGTAACAGCTACTGGAGTGTCCGTGGGACAAGGGACACCTTGTGCCATCGGGGCAACCCGGTCAAGTGCGGTCAGAATATCCGCCTCACCCATGTCAACACAGGCCGTAACCTGCACAGCCACTACTTCGCCTCCCCGCTGTCCTCTAACCAGGTGGGTGGTGTGAGAAGTACATGGGGAAAGAAGATAGTTGACTTTTCCAGCCTAATTAAAACAAATTTGATTGGGAAAATGTTAATATTATTATAATTAATGACTACCCTGCCAAGTTAAAGCCACTGAGAGATTCATTGCTGGGACATTACTAATATGTAGTCAGATGTCAAGTTCCACAGGGTTGATGGTCACATTTAGTGAAACCTCGAACAACACGTTGAGGTGGATCTGAGTTGACAGCAGCTTTTACACTTCAGGAAATGCACCAAACTCTCTTGGAAAACAGCCGCGGGTCTGCAAAAACCTTTCCAATATTAAGGAAGTGTGACAACACTGTCAAGACAAAGTGCAAGGGGGTTGGGAAATGTGTACCGTGCCATTATAGAAATGTGTCATTTGTCAAACATTTTGGTATACTGTTTATACCAAGGTAGTCATTCCTTTAAAATGCCTGGGTGTATTTAATAACTGTGGACAATGTTTTAAATCAATGAACAGGTTTTTCTTTATGGCCCTTTTTTTATTTACAGGATTGTTGCATCAATGTGTTTAAGTTCCTTCACAGATGGGTATGGGCAGAAAAAACAAAACATTCCTGTCTGGTTATTTTATCTGTATGCAGTTGCTGAAGTTCCAGAACATGTACTATATCACTGGCAATATAAAATGACACGTACCACGATACACTGTAGCCTGTCTGGCCTAATAAACTGCACTCAAAATACGAGTGTAGGGAGGTGAAAAGAACAATTGGGCGTTGGGGGAGGGAGACAAAGCGGGAATGGAAAGAAAGTGAAATTATTTAAGAGGTGCTGGATTATTAACATGATATCAATATTAAAACATTTTTTTAAATATCACAGTTATTGTACACCCCTAATGTCTGAAACGTGGAGGGATTGTAAAACGGACCTAAAAAGCGTTTACAAAAGCAAAGTGCCTCATCCTCTATTCCTTTCTTCTGTACTCTTTCTCACCCGTCCACAGGAAGTGAGTGCGTTTGGCGACGAAGGGGAAGGGGACCACCTGGACGAGTGGACAGTTCAGTGTGGAGGATCTGTGTGGAAGCGTGAGGAGGCCATCCGCTTCCGTCACAAGGCCACTGATGCACTACTGTCAGTGACAGGGGAGCAGTATGGACGGCCGATCCACGGTCAGAGGGAGGTTCACGCCATGCCGACTCCCAGCCAGAACAGCCTGTGGAAGGCCATGGAGGGCATCTTTATGAAGCCCAGCGAGATCCCGCTGGGCAGTCGAGACTACAGTCACCTACACACAGAGTTCTGAACTTGACTTTTTTTTCCTCTGCTTCTGTCACTTTCATATCGTCCTGTCCTGTCTACCGTTGTATTCCTACCCCTGTCCCTAATAACACATGTACCAGCAACCTCTTGTCTCATTTTTCTCTCCCATCACCTTTTGACTGTCATCTTTTGAGGAGACTGCCAAGTCATGGATCATGTTACAATGACCTTATCAATCCATACCAACCTCTCTCTTACATGTTTTAGGAAACTACTTGAATCCAACAAAGATCCATCAGCTACACTCAACATTTGAATAGCATAGTTTGCCTTAACAGGTGCAAGAAGACATAAAAGGTATTAAAAATGCTGTTTTACTGTACAAAGACTAATCGCTATTACAGTTTGTGAGGCTTTACATCTTCTCAGTGTTTATTTATTTTTGAATAATTGCCATAAGCAGTCACAACACAGAAGGCAGTGCAGGATTTTGCAGATAATAAACTTAAGTCATCAAGTGAGACTTGTGTTTTGTTGGACTTAAAAAAAACATTGTTACACTTGTGCCTTTATCCTTTTTTAAAACGTAGTAGGTGTTTACATTGTGAAGCCTTTTTAAACTTTTGGAAACACACATTTTATTGTGTTTTTATGGTATTTGTAAGCCATATTCTACTCAAACTATTCGTAAGCAGTGTTACCAGGGTACATAATTTTTTTGCCCCTTTAAGTCAGATTCAGTGTTGCATATAAATGATCCAACACCATCTGACGTGAGAGAATAAGCACTTTTGTCTGTTGAGGTGCTTTTAAAAAGAGTTGTCTATCAGTTTGCTGTGTGCTGGGAGAAAGTACCGTGTTCATGCTGCCTGCGCAGGTGTATGTGTTGGATCAACTTTTTGTTCCAGAGGTTCCTATAAGCAACAAACATGCAATGCGTACCTCATATTAAAGTGATTTTTATGCATACCAGTATCAGTGTGTATACTTTATTGGATTTTCTTCTTTTTCATTTGGTTACCACCACAGTGACTCTTCACAGGGGCTCCTTTTCTGCATGATAACTTGAAATATATCACTGATGTCTTTAATGTCTCTCCTCCTGATAACTGCATTCCCAATTTACCAACATGAATAATGAGATAAAAGCAGCACGCTACAGGATAGACAGATGGTCCTTTTAAGTCAAACCCCTTAGTGTTACCCACAAATGTGACACCAGTATAAAGAATTTTGCAAGTAAGGCAAGCTGTTAATGCTGCCATTGTACTGAGCTTAATGCCTTGTTTGTCCACTTAATAGCACGTTTTGGCTCATTATCTGGCAGTTAATTGGGTTTGAGTGCATCTGCTATGAGGCTATTCTCACTTGTGTTTGACCTATGCTCCCTCATCATCATGATTTACAGTGAGCGCTGATGCCAGCAGTACTCCACAGGACACTGCTCTCTGACACATGTTGACTGACGCGTAAATTCTCCTCTCTCATCACGTACCGCATTCAGCGAAATAAAGTTTTAAGAAGCAGATCTCAGCGGCGGGAGGGTAACCTTTGTGTTGCACGTCTGTCGCACTCGCCAAGGTTATATCACTCAAAGCAGTTGTGTTGTTTATAGTGCTGCATGACCTGCATGTGTTATGTGTGAAGGTGATGTCAGAGCAGTGAGCTTCTTGCACTTGCACTGAAGAGGCTGCTCTTCTGACTCGCAGCTCCTTTATTTATGCTCTGGTACCTGCATGAGGAAAGTGCACTAAAGGGCGCTCAGGGAAAACCACGCTGTGTTCTATTTTTATGGTTAGTATTTAAAATGACACAGCAAGGATGATAACAAGTGACAAGTAAAGCAATAAGCCTGCTTTATACTCAGTTTTACAATTATGAACAGTCAGTGAAAAGGTTCTTGCTCACTAGTGTATTGAGAAACAGAAGTTATTTAATTTAGGTGCATTATTTAGGAGTGTTTTACCTTTTTATGTTACTGGGTAATATTGGTTTGTTAGCACTGTACATGTTGTTGTTCTTGAAGTAAACACAGATGCTTTATATTTCTATCAAAACAAGGTTTTATTGCATAAACATATATGGATATATATTTTTTTTTAGATTAAACAGATTAAACTTGTTATTTGCATTTTTAAATATCCATTCAGTTGGCGACTATTGCTGTTTTCTTTCTCCATTTTCTAAGCAGCATGCCAAGGTTTACATATCTGTGTTTAGTTTTATCTCTATACAATCTACAAGGTAAAAACATGTTTTGGTAAAAACAAATCTCAAAAGCAACTTTCAAAAACATGAAACTCATGAACTGATTCCGTTCTGTTACAGATGTACAGTATAATAATGTAAACTTCAAAAGTGTTGATAAAAGGTCTGTTAAACGAGTTCCCCCTTACCAAGCCATGAAAGGATGTTGGAATGGCACAATTATTAGAGATTTGTTAAGATAAAGTGGTCTATGCTGGTTTCAAAAGGACCATGATGCTAATAGACATTGGTGAGAACATGGTCCATTGGTCAAATGTCAATGTGCCGAGAATATCAAAGACATGAACTGACTCACGAGGATAAGTGTAGCATACATTATACAGCAGTTTATACAGGACTATGAGGCAGTGAGAACATTGAATAAAAACCTAAAACACACAATATATTGTATTCAATGTCAATTTTAAATATCCACAGTGAGGCCTAAAGACTCTACCCTACACGACGTGAAACAGAGATGATGAAGATGTGACCTTGTATTTGCATATTTATGAAAATGCCCTCTCCTGCACTCTGATTTGATTAATAGCTGGTAGAAACTAGAAAAATGGCTATTACAGTATAAACTGGACAGTCAAATATGTGAAAGTAGTACATACATACCTACATTGAAACCAAGGCTGTGCCACCACAAAGAAAGATTAAACTGATTTCCCTGTCTTTCAAAGACATGAAAATCTAAACAACAACATGCATACTGATTTACAGTATAATACATTTTTGCTGTGATACTTGATCTTACAAAGCTAGTTTTTTTTATTTTACGAGAAAGCCCTCTTCCCTTTATATTTCGTCTATCCCCGACAGCATATCACATTGCTGCACATTAGTTTGATTGAAATATCTAGTTTCGTTTTCATCAGACAAGAGAACAAATAATTGCTCCAAGGTAGTAATGAAAACCAACCAGTCTCTGATCCAATCATGTCCAAGGGGAGCACCGAGCAATTTCCAAATCCATTATGTTGCTTTTATGGCACATAATCAGTAATAATGAACACTAACAAGTGCATTTCAAAGATAGCATCAACATAGGGCTGGGCGATTCTGTTGAAATAATTGTCACAACATTAATGAAAATATTTTGATGATATCTATTAATATTAGAAAATGATAATAATCACATAGAACTAATATAAATGACGTTCACTGTAATGAACTGTGTTCCGCTGACTCTTTCAATGTGATCAAGAACTTAATTTCAGTCGTAATCTTGGTTTTGAATGACAATTTGTTCAAAATATTTTATTTGGATAACAGAATTTTGGAAAACGACTACAACTATTATGATACTATTCTCACAGTGGATAAACAATGACAATTTTTATCATCGCCCAGCTCTACACCCACGTAAAAAAAACATCCTCAAATTTAATCTGTGGTGTCACTGGGATGTTCAACGTCAGGGGGCTCCATTATAAAAGAACGGGAGCATGACTGATGGGTCTTTTTTCAAACTCTTTCACCCCAGTAAGCTTTATAAAACTGTAGTGCCATCAGATCTGAACCATAAAACATAACCATGACCCCAGAAACTACCAAAGGTACTCCAGCCTTCACCTTCAGTCTCTCAGCCAATCCTGAGCCGCACACTGCTGTGACGGCACAATTTGGGTCGGGGGTGTAGGGTGGTGAACACTTGGTTTTGCCATTAAAAGTAGTGAGTGTTCACCAAAACAGACCAAATTGCCCTCATAAAACTGACGCAACACATATCAACGCTCAAATTCAGTGGTGTTGTTCTTCACTTCTGAACACCTTGTAAACATGGTTGTTCAAGCGTTTAGCTGCAGTTCTCATTTCAACCACTAGACTGCAACCTTTTCCAAGAAAACAGCTGTACCTACAGCATGTTACAGCTCAACTGTATATCCCTGATTTATCTCACTAGTTTCTACCCTTCATACATTCTGCTGTTGAGAACAATGATACAAGATTACATAAGATAAGTTCTACTGTATATACAGATAAATCCATGGGAGTTAGACAAATGTTTGATATGGCAGTGTATAACTGGCATGCTGTTTGTGCAGTTTATATTTACCACAGTTGGGCCGTGTTACAATGAGATGCTGAGGTGAAATATTTTCTACCAACAGATAACTAAAAATATGGGAATTTATATCTGGTCCTACTAATAACCACAGCCATAGCTCCACTGTTACTTGTGATAAACCTTCATACATTTAGCTTCTCTCAGACAGCCTGAGCTAATTATGCACTGTCTAATGAAGGAAGAGGTTCACTGCGCTTCAACCGCCTCACAAGGAATGGCAGGCCTGTCTCTCGGAGTAGGGAAGTAATGTATTAGGAGAGACTGAAGATATTTGGTCAAAAGTATACTGGACACACGGATTTAAGGCAAAAAGGAGTTTTTGTCTTAATCCGTGTCCTCCAGTATACTTTGGACCAACTATCTGAAGTCTCTCCTGATACATTATGAACTGTCGTTTACACACCAACGCAAATGTTAAGTGTGGGATCGATCAATCAATCAATCAATCAATCAATCAATCAATGCTAAGACTTTATGGAGATAGCGAGACAGTGATGATTGTTAACTGGTCCCTCACTGAGTATTGGGTTGTGCTCCTTACACAAAAAGACTTTATGGGTCACAAGATTAGTGGACTGAGTTGAGGATGTCGACGTTTCACATAAAGTGTGATGCTTACACATGTCTACATGAGCTGTTAGGGATTCACTATGCATTCGAATACTGCGCCCAACATACAGTGCCCACATTCACTCACATTCAACGCTACTTCATCTAGGGTAAATATGCAGTTGTCCATAACAACCATAGTTCGTTTTTGAAATTAGGAATGGCTCAAAGCACCTGATAAACATTTTTCGGTAATTAGAAAATCAAGTTTAAAGGGTGGACTTTGTCAAAATAATACCCTCTATTTATTCTCACGTTTTTTTATAAAAACATAATTATTTTTCAGGTCCGGTTCCTTGTGGCCGGTAAGTCCAGTAACTATACATGGTGACATCTTCAATGCGAAACACGTTTATATCTCTCTTCATCTCACTCACGTTGTCTACTTCTATAAGGTAAGTTCAAATTAAACTAAAAAAACTCATCTGATTGTTTAGAGAAGTGCTCGGGTTGCGGCTGGTCCTGCTTTGGCTGCAAAGACACGATGTGAGGTCATGGCTGTTCTGTCCACTCCCCATGCTCACAGTGCAATTGGTTACTCCATGCCGTTCCGCAGCATCTGATTTGCTGCGATGAGCATGACACTGATGATGAAAGCCATAGCGAAGGCGCAGATCAGGCTTTTCCTGACACACGTCTGCCGATTCTTCTTCTTAGGATGGACTGAGGGATAAAAGAGAAGAGAAAAGAAATAAGAGACAGCAGTATAGTTTGAAATTGTTTAGCTCCAGTTTGTGCCTCTCATGTGATGGTGATTAGTTAATGAATTGCTTAGTTTATGGACTTCAATATAATGATACAAAATTAATATAAAATATAACTTTAAAGGAATCCGTATACATTTTGGGAAATACACTTATTTTCTTTCTTGCAGAGAGTTGATACCACTCTCATGTTTGTGTGTTAATTATGGAGCTAGAGTTATCTTAGCTTAGCATAAAGACTGGGAGCAAGGAGAAACAGCTAGACTGGCTCTGTGTACCTCTGTTCTTTGACCCAAACAAATAATGTATGAATGAAATAGCAGCTAACATTTCTAGTTGCCATGTTTTGCAGTTCACTGTGACCCAAATCACCAGGGGAAGTGTGAAACGTTGAATGCATGAGGGGCACAAACTGGTTCTAATACGCTCTATGATGCAGCAAAAACAAAGACTAGAGGTGTGACGTGGAACTTTTCTGTTCTGCTACCTATATGTGTGGGCTGAAAGTTGTTTTTTTCCCCCAAACACATAATCTCAGGAGATTGAAAAGGGAAGAAGAGCAGAGACAGATGTGTCCTCCAACAGGCCTTGCAGCAAGAGCAACAACCAAAAGTTTCCTCTCTTTCTACCCCCTTGTCTCAGTTCGTTAGAATCACACGCTGCATCAATAAATCAACTCAGAGCTCTGAGTCGTGGATCTAAGAGGGACTGTGAAAGGCGTTGAAGTCCCGACGGATAGGAAGAAGATGGGAAGGAAGCATGCATGAAAGATGGAAGTGTAGGATGTGGGAAGATGGTTAAATGTGGGGTGTAATACAGCTGTTATTTTCAAGAGAGGCTCTTTACTTCTTCATCTCTTCTTTATTCTTCCTACTTGTCCTCTTTCTACGCCTTTCTACTGTTCCCTCTCCCTAACTCCTTCCCTCAACACCAGAAACTTTGTGAGAGTGCCAAGCCAGCAGTTCCCTGATCCCTTCTTTAGCCTCTTATCTTCTCCCTCACTGTCCCTTCTCTGCTAAGTTTCTCCATTTCCTCCCAGCTGTCTCTGTTTAGGTCTCCCCGAGACGGCAGGCCAGTACCCAATGGATTCATTAAGACTTTCCTAGCGTGTTTGATCTGTCTTTACCTTTGTACTAGTTTGACTTGTGGATGTTTTACAGCAGAAAGGCAATTTCTAGCTCTGCACCATAACTAACACAGGGTCAGATGCAATTTCTTTTCTTCCTCTTCTCCCTAAAGCAACATAAGTTCTTCTTAAAGTATGTCTTAACAAAAATGCCTACTGTGTTTCACTTAAGCCCTCAGACATTAACAACCTGTTCTCGTTCTTGGCTTTAAACCCAAAAAAAAAAAGAATGCATGACCTTGAGATGAATAGATTTTATGATATAAATATCACATCCATTTCCCTGAATATGCCTCAGCATTCTTGACCTTGCTCTCAGGATCTCCCCGTTACTAATGAAACCTCTATGGTGGATATTCATGTTGGTAGCGCAGCAGATTTAAAATGAAGGTTTTCACCTTGACATTTTCAAAGCAAGGCTTAGAAAGTCATTTAAAAGTGTATTTGTTAAAAAGTGTTAGTTTTTTACAGCCCAGTCTCATTCCCAGGTCGCCTAATACCAACAAGCCTCTCGTTTGCCTCTTAAGTGCCGCGGTCTGACCTAGCTCCTCATTGTTCTTTACTTATCAAAATGTCATTCTTACATTATATCACGTTCTATAATGTTAGTGATAATATTATTAAATTATTTTATCATTATATTATCATAATGATATTGCTGTTACATCAAATATTTGACATATATTACAATATGTTATGTTTGACATGTCTTTTTCTTTCTCTCCGCCACACATCTCACAGCCTCCAGGATCACTCAACACAGACATATCACTGTGTCTGCACCTGCACATACACTGCTTAATGTTATCTGATCTCTACTCCCAGACTCTTCATCATATCTTCACATACATCGTGGTAACTGCTCTGTTACTGTCTGTCCATCACGTCTATTCTATTTATCTTCCATGTATACATGTCACTCTTTTTTTGTCATGTTATTTCACCAATAAAAAAAAATACTCATTTCAACCCAAACCATGATCTTTTCCTAAACCTAACCAAGTAGTTATGCACTTAAACCAAAGTGACACCAAGGGGTCCTGACCAAGCGTCTGTAAGTGACGAGTTGGGAATGAGAACGTTTTATTATTACAATACACTTTGTTTTTTCCACTTTAATCTAACTGCACAAAGACTTCAGAACTGGTTTCCTACTGTCACTGTATCTTCTTGTCTTCACACTGCTCAATATTTTCCCTTTCTGTTTCCTTCTGCTGTATCTCCTATCTTAAAATGTTACTCATTGTTCTGGTAGGTTTAATAACACCTGTGTTGACAAGTGAGATTTCATAACACAGACCACAGTTCCATTCATGTCAAAATGTGTCGTATCAACTGCTGGAGGCAGCAATAGACTCATGAATTTGTCAGTTTTGTCTACAATTAAGCCCTAAAGGAGTGGTTTGACATTTAGGTAAATATGCTAATTTTCTTTCTTGCTGAGAGTTATATGAGTGGATCGATACCACTCTCATATCTGTGCCCTAAGTTTGGAGCTAGAGCCAAGAGGCAATTAGCAAAAAGACTGGAAGCAGGGAAGAAGAGCGAGCCTGTCTCTGTGCAAGTTCAAATGACAAAAGCATTAAAGCTCCCGAGTTAACACAATGCATCTTGTTTGTTTAATCCCTACACAAACAGAATTTGTGGTTTTACAGGGATTTACGTGCATTAATTATTGGTTCTTTCATTCATTCATTCAACTAAACAACAACTCTGCCCCCCTGCACGCTCTCTGCTCCTCGGGATGGCAGGGTTAACAAGGAGCATGCATTTTGGTAATTTCACTAACAAGGGGGAGAGCATCCCCCATTAAATCGCCTACTGGATGTATGTTTGAACTTTGCAGAGAGCCAGACGAGCCGTTTCCTCATAACCTGATAACAGACTGAACTGCCATTTTGTTTCCATTCATTCAGCCATGTCATCGTTTTCTTTCCTTATTACTTACGGACGTAGCTTGGTAGCTATATGGTATGAATACTCCCAGTGAACTCTGGTTGGTTGATTGTCTCTCATGAACAGCGGAAACAGCTGATCTTACAAGACTTTAGAGAGGTGGTTAGGAATTCAGAAGTCTGGAAACAGGCTGGTTAACTATGTTCAACCTATGCTAAACTAAGCTAATGGCCTCTTTGGGTCTAGCTCCATACTCATGCGCTCAGACATGAGAGTGGGCTCAATCTTGTCATCTAACTCTCAGCAAAGAGAGAAATTCATGCATTTCTCAAAACGTCAATGAATCCCTTAAACAGTTAATGTGAATTACAATGCAAAATTAGAAAGTACAGGTTTTTATAACAGCAAAGTTTCCAAGAGAACAGCTTCCTCACCTCCCTCATACTCAGGGCAGTTCCCTGAGGTTTCATTGAGGCTCTCCTCCTCGGTGATGATGATGTTCTCTATGTCCTTCATTGTCAGGTGGTCCCGGAAGGCGTGGAACAGCACCTGCTTCAGCTCATCCAGTGACAGCTGCTGCATGTCAAACTGCAGGGGCACAAGGCGATCAATGCAAAAACACTGTCATCCACAAAGTGGCTCTATGAGGGCAGATACATGTAGAAGATAAGAATGAGGTGTGAAATGTACAAGCTGCACACAATTATGGCACATATAAATTAGTGTAATGTACAGGTACACTATGTACGCTATAAGTAGGAATGATGTCAGTTGTAATGTAATGGCAGCATGTTTGCCTATGCATCACTGGTGCTATTTTTGGGTGCCTGAATCAGTATGCAAACCTGTGTGTGTGCGTGTGTGTGTGTGTGTGTGTACTGATAAAGGGGGATACAAGTGCAACTGGTTTAATGGATGTATCAATTACAATGGAAATACTGGCACATTCATGTCCTTGTAGGTGGTTGTATTCTCAGCTGTGTGTGCATGTTTGTGTTTATAATGATTAATGGGCTTAAATTCTTAATCTTAGCCTCTGTCCTATTGCCCTTCAAAAACATCACGTTCTTCCTGCCCCCCCCTGCAGATCCCCTCTACAATCCATAGACACACTTGCACACACCATCTTCAAACCCACTAGCATCTATGTCGAGGTTATTTACCTCACCGACAGCCGCAAATACAATCAGTCGCTTGGTTTAGCACAGCAGATGGACATACTGAGCCAGGCGGAGGCAAAGAGCAAGAAAATAGAGGGGAAAATATCTCAAGAGAACGAGAGTGATACTGTAAGATGAAAAAATAGGAAAGTATGGTGAGGTCAGAGAAAATTGAGATGAAGGCAGTAGTGGGAGACACAGATGGAGAAAACAGAACTGGCAGACAATTGTGGTAGAGACGTAAAATAGTTGTGATGGTGATGAGGAGATGCTCATTTCAACGAGGGAGCGGTAAAACTGCTCATGCTTTATTACACTTGTTCAACGCTAAAAGAAACAACATTCTTTATGCTCGACCACCTTAGGTAAAACAGCAAATATTATTTATCAGGGTAAAAATAACTGACGAGAGGTTAGAAATTGAACTACAAGCAGGCATTGGTATCAAACTTTTTTAAAAGAGTATTTTGACATTTTGGGAAAACACGCCTCCGTCTTAAATCTTGCTGGGAGTTAGACGAGAAGATTGATACCACTCTCATGTCTGTCCTTTAAATAGGAAGCATTAGTTTAAAACTGGAAACAGGGGGATACAGCGAGCATGGCTCCATCCAAAGGTAATAACAATTTTCCAACCAGAACCAGGTACGAGCCTGATTTGCAGTGACTTTGTAGAGTCCTGTCGTCACTATAAGGTTGCCAGGCAACTAGCGGAGACTCCATGCTATCGGACAAGAAATAGTCCAACATACAACGCCTCGTAAAACCGCAGCATATCGTTTTTCACAATACAGACAAGTTATCATTAGAGAGCTTTAGATGTTGGTAGGCGGAATTTTTCTACATTTGGAAGAGTCTGGCTGCTTCCAGTCTTTATGCTAAGCTAAGCTAACTGTCTCGTGGCTTCATATTTAACTGAGTAATATGAGAGTGGTATGGATGTTTTAATATAACTCTCCGCAAGAAAGCTAATTAGTGGATCACCAAAAATGTCAAACGATTCCTTTAACCAGAAGAAGATATACTGATTTAAAGCATAATGTGGACTAACATGTGAAAATGGTTTTGTCGAAAAACATTTATCAAAGTAAGGTTTTAAAGTAGCCTATCATTTTGGTATAAGTAGCAAAGGTATTATTTTTGCACTGGTATTGAAAAAAGAATCGAATTATACACAGCTCAATTTTTTGTTCTTTGCAATGTCAGATTACAACACTTTTTCTTTTCTTTTTGAAAGGGCTCAGTTTCATTCTAGGGCTTTTTTTGAATAGCAAACAAGCAAACGTGACAGGAGAAGTTTAAGACGGAGGGTTGGTCTGACACAACAAACAAGATTCAAAATTACAGCCTCATAAATTGTATGCAATTTAGCCACAGTAAAAAAGAAAAAACAACACAATCCAAATGTAAACAAAAGAGTCTTTCCCCCAGAGCCGTCGTCCATGGACTAACACAAGAGAACTTAATCTCAGATTAATCTTGGAAATGGGCCAACATTTTTAACAATGATGAAGTTCTTCTTTGACATATGTGATTATACTTCTTTTTTCTACGGTCCAACTAAAATACAGACGGGTGTTTAACTGCTCTGACTCGTGCAACCTTGTGTGGCTCTCCTTCTTGCCAAAACTCTCTCTGCTTTGAATGGATATTGGGAAATGGAGGAATGGAGGACTTTTTTGTGAGTGCAGCCGCAGGACAGACAACATGACAGCTCAGAGCAGGAGCACGGAATGTTCCTGTCTGTCTGTCTGAGGGGGGAGAAGCCACAGTGGAGCCGCAACCTGTTACCAACCAACAGAGTGATTTCTGCTCCTGCCTGGTCTCTGAAGGACACACACACACACACACACACACACACACACACACACGCACACGCACACACGCGTGCACACAGACACAGAGTGATAAACAGAGGATGTAAAGACTCAAGTGTTTGTCTGTCTGTCTGAGCATTTTGTCTATCACTGAATGAACAAAAACTTGTGACGTGTGTGTGTATTTGTGTGCCTGTCAGTGTGCGTGTGACAGGAAAACAGCAGGGGATCGTCAGCAGTGACCCGTGACACCGAAGGAGCCAGCACACATCAATCAGAAGAACAGGTGCTCACACTCCTAATCCTGCCTGCCCTCCAACAGAACAAGCTTTTCTGTCAGTCGTCCACCTGCTTTGTCTTCTGGTCCTTCTTAAAAGTCACCCAGGGTGACAACCTGCAAGCATTGTTTTGTTTTATTTTGTACTTATTCTCTCCTATTTTTCTGTCTAGCAGCAGTGATGTCAGGGTTACGTGGTGCCTTCAAGTTCAGGTGAAGTTTCTGTCCCTCTTTGTACTAAAGCACTTTAACGAAAAGGAAGGATTTTATAGTTAAAGATGCACACATGTGCCCCACACTGCATGTACACAAATGCAAACACACACATAGTGTATAGAGGACACGCGTCAGTATAAAAGTGCAGGTAGGATAAGTTATTTTTAACAAAGAAAGCAGAGGGCTACAGCCAACCACACATGAATAATGGAAGAATTAGATCCACAAAAGTCACAATTGAATATGATGAGTGTAGGGGAGACACATTTTAACTAATAGAGATCACCATGACACTTCCGACGTTGATTCCTTATATTAAGACAAAGTTTTCTGAAATTGTAAGTTTAAATATGCAAAAGACACATTAGCTTAAAAAATATGTGGTAATTAGCATTTATGTCTGGAACAGAAATCTGAACATTGGATAAAGCAAGGTTCAAAATTTAATTTTAATGTTTAATTTTGTTGACATATTAAAGTGAAAGGTTTTTATAGCAGAAACATATTTTGGATATCTTTTTGCATCACTCTATACATTAGAAAATACTGTCAACAGCCAAAACAAAAATCTATTTCCGCCATGTTTTAGGAATAAAATGCCATATAAATTAGGCTATGAATGATATACGAAAAAAAACTCTGTTAAAAATCTTCAGAACATAGATAGAAATAAAACTGGAAAGTTTGGTGAATTATGTAATTCTTACTAAAATGGCAATTTCTAGCTGAGAGTATGAGAAAAAAACTAATTTTGAGAAAACGTTCTTTAAAGATATGTGTTGTGAAATACATATCTTACATTTTGCAAGACACAACAGGTGCATAGGCTAAAAATGTTAACTAATAGATATCACAATGAAACTTCCCCAGGTGATTACTTACATTAAGACAATCATTTTTTTGTATTTTCTGAAATGTTGTGTTTAAATATGCAAATGAGGCATTACCTAACTCTAACTTTTGATGAATTTAAGAGAAGTCTCCTGTCGCAAACAGACACAGTAAAATAAACACCTAAATGTGTGTTTTGGATGTTTCCTTTACACTAGTCTGAAAGAAAACATGTTATGGAATCAAAATAGCCCAAACTCTCAAAATTTACCAGTGCATGAAAACTAGTTTTTGCCTGTAGTATCCTCGCCTTAAAATAATTGCACTGATAGTATTGTATTTTGGATAAAACCATCCACCAAATGGCAGTTATTATGTAACATTTTTAATTTGGCATCACTGGTCATCAGTGCGAACGCTGCAGACTGTCGCAACAGATGCAGACGGCAGTGATAAGCCTGTCATTGGCCGGCTACTTCATTCTGCTTCCTTCATCCTTCTTTTCAGTGTTTGTTTTCATTGACAATAAGACTGACAGGTGGTCGACTGAAAAAACTACAAGTTAACGGTAGAAAAAAACTGTGTAACTTGATATAACTTCAACTTAACACTTACAGGGACTTTTGACACAAATGAGTGCAGACTGGATGTTCACAAGTTAAAAGAGTCTGCCATTTGATTTTCACACTGTGGAAATAAATCGACGTCATTGGCTGCCTGGAGAGACTCACAATAAATGAGAATGTAGGTTTCTTAAGTACTTAGATTTAATTACACAACACAAGTCATATTAGTACAAACGTTCCTGGAGAAGGTCAAGGTGAATGGTTGGCTGCATGTTACTTTGACACCCAAGTCTCATTTATCCAGTCGCATGCTCTTCGTATCCTGAACCTCACTATTGAAAACACTTCGGCATAAACAGTCCCACGCTACTCTGTGTACGAGTACCATTTACTTTAGTTCATCACGGCTTTTCTCTGTTTTTTTCATTCTTCGTTTGCCGTGGAGGCATGTGAGAAAAACAATGTTTTCTTCACAAATTCAAGGTAACACGGGGTGAGTAATTGATACACAAATGATCAAAAAGCTTCTGCCAAATACCGGACACTGATAACATTTTTCAACTATATTCTGCAGACGTCTCGCCTGCACTCTCTCAGCACAAACATATTTCTCACAGACTATAAACATAGTTGTGATATTGGCGAAAAAACTAAACGTTTTGTTTTCTATCTTTACGCACTGTAGCTTCATTTGCAATGGAGGACTTGGTGCTTCCCTATTTCAAATCTAATTTACTGACCGTCAGCAGAAAGGAGGTAACTTGAGTTTTTCAAAGCGTATATTTAAATCTCCCGGAGCTTTTACTCAGGCCATGCCAGAGTGGAAAATAAGTATCTTTTCATATATTTCACCGCTACACAAAATCAAACAAACAAGATCACGAAGACGCACAAAATGTATTCAACACATACACACAAATGCACACGAAATGTAATTACGCACAAAACGTGCCAACTCCAGTCTCCTTGAAGAAGTCAACCATTATACGTCTCAGTGAGCGAGGATATTATCTGAACAGGCTGAACTGAGTCATTACGGTCCACCATGATGTGCCTCCTTCTCTTCCATCGTTCTCTTTTCAATACAATGACTTTCCCTTCCTGTCTCCCTCTGAGGTCTGTGTAATATAAACAAACACACACAACATACACCCACAAAACGCTCTCGCTGTCCCCAGAGACACACTTCCTCCCACCGTTTCATCCCCCCCGTCCTCCTCCTCTCTCTTCCTATATTCTTTCGCTCTCTGCTTTTATTCCTCGCTCCCTCGCTCCTGCTTCTCTCCTCTTCCGAGTCTCAAATTTTTCCTTCCCCTTCTTCCTGTTTTCTTTTACTCTGTCTTTCTCTTTGTGGGAGGTGAACATTTTAAAACACCCCTGAGACGAACACAGTCTGCGACCTTCATGAATCACAGGCTCTCGTACCTCTTGTTTCATTTTCTCCCACTCTCCTGCTTTGTGGTTTTCTTTTATATTCCTGTATCGTTATGTGGGGCATCGCCCCCCCACCCCCCCTGCACCACCAACTCCACCCTCCCCTTCCTCACATATTGTCCAGCTTGCAGCTCTATACTCCCATCTCTCTCAGCCTCGCTGGCTGGCACACTAGCCCGTCCTGCTCCATCCCTCCTTCGAAATGTGTCTTATTTATATAAGGTGTTCCATTTCCCACGTTTTAGAAAAAAACTTATCTTGATGTTGAAATCAGAAGTTTCTGTGAATGGCATAGATCCTTGTTTTTTTTTTACCACATTTTCTGAAGTGATTGCACAATGAAATCTAGAATAAAGAACATTTATGTAAATGTGGCCCAGTATGCGTTTGTAACCTGAAACACACACACACCTCCTCATTTCAGTGAGTCACCCTCTAAATGTTTCTCCTCTCATCTGACTCAAGGAAAGCCGAGAACAGCTTCTTGAGAGCCGTCAGCCTGCTCAACCATCGGTCCGCACAGTCAACCCCCCC
>CALSCE010009834.1:2934595-2937095 GCA_943593645.1 Bovichtus variegatus
CATCTCCAGTGATGGACACATGAGACTCGGATGGCCACGCTAATTTATGGCCCTTTTCCGGCGCGATGATATGTGACGGCCATGAATATATGATAAATAAAATCAGCAGAGATTAGGACAGTTGTTATAATTTATTAACGTACAAAACATACAATTAATATGCCCTACTCAAAGCCACCAGGCTCCATGGACAGAAACAGCAGTTTTAACGTATCGTAACACACACTTCAATCAAACTCGACAGAAACAAGATAAAAGTCATCAAAAACGTCTTTGTTAGTCTTTCCACTGTTCACACAAACACCAACTCTGGTTTGAGGGTTTAAAGGAGAGACTAAAGTAACAGATATAAAAAAAGAAGTAACCACCGTTGTTTACTAACCCAGAACCCCAGAAAAATTAAAACAGCAAGGCATTCTTATCAGCTGGCAATGGGAAAGGACTCCATCGCCTATTTTTAGAGGGTTTTCCCGCATTTGAAAACACTGCACAGGGGTATATCTGTTCTCCAGATGTGAGTCTCGGATCCCAGCTGCTTGAGGTGGCTGATGTAGCAGCTTTAGAGAGATGTTGCTGTTTACCTCATTGAGTCCATTTGCAGTCTTTACTGCTTGTGTTCATACATAAAATGATCACTTATGGTCACATTGGCTGCTGTTTAGCAGAACGATATAGTCTCGCCTTAAAGTGCTATGCAACTCATGTCAATGTCAATGAAATATTGCCACATTCATTTTAAGAATGAATTTATTTCGAGAGTTAATTAAATGAATAAAATAAATCCTCACTGGGGAGATAGGCAGCACCTCGACTACATTACACCCCCTGTGGCATCAGGTTCGTTTTACAACACAAAACTGCACAAGAGCCGTTTCTCTTCAGTTTCTCACAAAGGCACAGGAAACAACCGAAAGGTTGAATGAAAACACTATTTTTTTAAAAAACGTTCATTCTCAAGTGATGGACAGACAAATTTGCCAGGAAGCAACAGATTTATATAAAATACATGAATATGAATATGAGAGCGATAGAAACAAAATGGCTGCTTTTTCAAAGCCTCTGCATCATATTTTACTTGACAACAGCAAACCGTCCGTTTGGAGAGCAAAAGAGGCGGAACGCGTTGGCCGGAATGCAAACCCGGAACTCATCAGCTCTCGTGTAACATTTTTACTTTTTTCTTTGCTTTTTTGATTTATTTTAATGCAGATATAGTAAATGCAGATAAACACAGCGGATAAGGGCTTTACAATTTGCCTCTCATTTACCCATTCACACACACACACACACACACACACACACACACACTGGAGTTGCCATGCAGCTGCCCATCAGGAGCATCTTGCTCAAGGACACTTCAACATACCCGCTCTATCTCTTGAGCCACAGCCACCACAAATATCTGTTAATACAGATGCGCCATTCACGTCGTCTCTCAACCCCAACTTCACTCTCAATTTGCTAATCGGACAGTAAACAAGTAGGAAGTCTTTGCCCGGATATCCGCTGGCCACACCAGAACCTCCAAAATATTGGCAGCTGTCCCCAGAGACTAAATCACACAGATGTATCAGAGATTGTTGCAGATGCAGCAGATTTATACACGTATCTTGTTCATTTGTATGTATGCACACATACACCTAACAGTTTTATTTTGGAGTGTATTTCTGCAGAAATTGTAAATGACTGAATATATATTTGCTATTGGTGCATAAGTGCATGCATTTCTGTAAGGCAAGTTAATGTGTGTACCTGGATGTTAGGAACATGCGTGAATATGAGATGTTACATTGTTATTTTCCTTGCTTTTAAGTGGTGGGAAGAGAGTGGTTTGTATTTACATTATGATGTATGAAGTTTGTCAATATGAACCAGTGATCTGTGGTGGATTTACAAGTGAAGTCATTTAAGGAAATGACTAAAGAATTAATCTCAAGATTTAAAAAAACAAACATTTAATGGCTGTTAAATAAGCCACAGCCAGCTGAAATCCCTACATTCCTCAACTCCTCAAATTAAACAGAACCCAGCAATTATTTAATCAGTGGAAAAATTAATAAGACATATGATATGAAATTAATATGAGAATATATTTTAACAGTCCATCTGCTCTCACAATTGTTCCACTGACACCCACTCACTCGTGGCAAAAACCAGCAGAGACGCATACACATACATCAAACTCAATCACACACTGATTCTCTTTTTTTCTACCCTATATTTTTGTATTGCATTTTTTTCTACTCGTGAAAACACAGACTGTTGTCACAGAGATGGGCATGAGAGCTGACAAGGACAAGCTCTACCAGAAAACGTCCATCTGATAAGCCTCATCGCCTGGCTGAGAGCAGGAAGAGGAGTGGCAGAAAGACAGACAGATAGACAGACAGGTGAAAAGGAGAGGGGGAGGAGGGGTTGCAAAGGGGATGAAAGGAGAAAATGAAAGCGGGATGGCTGACGGTGTTTGAACTGTGGGGTCACCTGCGCCCCAGGGAGCCGA
>CALSCE010009834.1:2942095-2950142 GCA_943593645.1 Bovichtus variegatus
ATACATAGCAACAGGTAAGAGGAAACATATGTGTTTTTGATTTAAGGATGAACTGTCCCTTAAACTCTACTCGAGGGACGGACATCATTCTTTCAAAAGATATTCCCTCATTTGGTGTTTTGAAAATGGTGATGGAAAAGGCTCTCTAAAATCTCTCATAGGTGTTTATATGGGTTGAGATCTGGTGACAGTGAGGGCCATAGCTTATGATTCACACCATTCTCACACTCATCAAACCGTTCAGTGAGTCCTGTAGTATTTTTCCTTTGATTTGTCACCTACCATCAGTAGGTTTCAGCAGTGATAACAACATATGAAATGAAGTGAAATGACTATTGGAATGTTTCAATTTGAAACTATAAAGTTTAATCCACTACTGGGTCCCATGCAGGTCCTGCTTTTTTACATGTTTTTACTGGTTGCCAAATTACTGGAGTCAACTTGACACAGCAGGTGATCATTTAAATCTCATGGTAAATTGAGCATCATTTTTTCAGGTGTTGAGGAATCCAATTTAGTGTTTTTTTGTTTTTTTTCAGGTGGAGGGTGAGTTGGTCATACATCAGTTATTATGCTGTAAAGATGAGACATTTGCAATTCATTCACAATAAAAAAAGAGAAAAAAAACACTCACATACTAACAAAATGTCAGCAGCTCCTCTTTGTGTTTCCATCAATACAAACCTCTCCACTGAGTTGAGGAACTTGACTTATTTTCAGCTCTGTTGCAGTTCCCTGCTGACTGACACACTGAGTATAACATGGATTTTATATTCACAGCTGGATCCTGCTAAGTGACTGGAGAGAATTGACAATTGGCAAAACCTCAGGCTTCACAAATATAAAGAAAGGATTCATGAGAGGAAGTCTAAACCATCAAATAGAGCCACAGGGACACGCTAACATGGACTCTGACCTCTCAGCAAATCAATACAGGGAGTCATGTTGGCAATCAAAAGTGGCTGCTCTATTTCTTCCAGTAATGTTTGCTCTGTCAGACCATTTATGGCTCACTAATAGAGATACAGGATGCTTTTATTCTGTCTCCTGAGCTTAAATAAGTAAATGTGACTATAATAAAACATAGCCTGAAGAGACAAACTTAACACTTAAATTAT
This sequence comes from Bovichtus variegatus, assembly GCA_943593645.1. Lineage (NCBI taxonomy): Eukaryota > Metazoa > Chordata > Actinopteri > Perciformes > Bovichtidae > Bovichtus > Bovichtus variegatus. The sequence continues at coordinate 2,943,214 of CALSCE010009834.1, forward strand.
TTTTTTTTTTATTAGATTGTTGACAGTGGAGAGTGTCAAGAAATATAAGGGAAGTACATGCAGTAAAAGGTCTTAAAAGGGCTGAATTGGAGTCTTGGAGCATTTACAAGAACCCCAAAACTTAAATCAAGACAAATCTACTCAATAAATAAGTCAAATAATGGTATTAAATGGTCAACATTTAAAAAAAAAAAAAAAAGAAGAAAACTAACAAAAACTAGTCAGCAGCAGATCAAAAAAGAAGAATGGGCCATAATGAATGTATAGACTGAAAGAGTCTCTGTTGAGGTCACACTACAGCAGTCTTCTGAACAAGAAAACATTAGCATTTCAAAGTTCCTGTTCAGATACGGCAATTTATTTCCTCCATGAAAGTAAAAGGTGTCGATCATGTGCTGCCTTAAGAGCCTCGTTCGGAGTGGTGTATTTATCAAAATGAAAGTAATTTGTTGAAGGAAGGCAACATTTGTGATTTCAGTTGGGTTTTATGATAATAAAGCTCAAACTGGTGCTCATCGAAAATGAACTGCACCTTTCAGTCTTTATACTGCAGTGTAAAGATGCAGGTGACACAACCCTCCTCTGTACGTATGCACGTGCGGTACTCACAGGCTGTATATATATATATCTCTATAAAGTGGTACTTCAAATACTTCTTATATAAATTCTGTCTACTTTGTAAAGTTGCAACTGCCTTGATCTCGTTTCCTGCTCCCTCATGAAGTGGCAACATGGCAGCCACGGGAACATGAGAAAACAGATTATGGTTTCAGATCACAACCGTGCTGTATAATGCATTCAACATCTCTCCAAATCTAACCTCAAATTTCATTAGCATTTAAATATTTTCCTCATCCATTCCACTCCACATCCCTGCCATGCTTATTCCAAGTCCTGCAGCAATGATGACCTTCCATGGGGGAAAAACAGGACCCTGTCAGCCAGAGTCTTACGCCGTAGGCGTCATTGTGAATTCATTTTAAAACCCCTAAGGAGGTTAATTCACATTCACCTATGTACCCAGGACTGTGAACAAGTGAACATAGTAAAACATTCAGCAGATACGTGTGATATAGTGTGTTTGTGTGCATACGTGAATAAGTAAATGATTGGTGAATGAACAGAGAGACAGCGATCAACTATAATCTGTGGTAAACAGGTGAATGCTGGAACTGGAGCTGAAACAAATATATAATTAAGCCGCAACATGACAGCTCAAAGGTCATCCAGCCAAACAAAAAGCTCGGCCATCATGTGCACTTATAAAAAATCTCTGTCTCTGTTCCAACCACACAAATAAATGCATGTCCTGTTAAATATACAATACATTCAAGAGCAGGGGGTACAATTTTAAGTCCCCCCAGGGAGGTTACGTCTGCAACACCTCATAAATAATGCAACACTGATTTTACATCCAGAGTTTTGCAGAAAAGAATGCGTGCAGGCACAGCTGCTCGCAGATGTGGCATAGAAACATTAAACAAGGTAATGGACACTACGAATTACTGATGAGGATTATATTACTGGATACAACAATACAAGTACCTACTTTAGAAGACTGTAGTTTTTGAAAGAAGTAACCTCATTCTGTTAGTCAGTGTGTCCCCATTTCATAGTATGCACAAATAGAATAATATGTAAACTATGTAGTGATTAAGATATTTTTGAACCATCACACCCCCATCCACCATTTTCCCATCACCCTGTCCCAGCTGTAAGCAGCTCTTCCATTGTAGATTGAAATATGGGGAAATGGTGTCCATCAGCACCACACTCAAAAATGGAGCAATTTTAGATTGCATGGTTGTAAGCATACTTGAGCTAAGCCCCCCCCCCCACACACACACACACACGCACACATACACACACACTAGGAATGAGCTGTATTTGCATAATGAAAACATTGTCTGAATTAGTATATACTGTAGCATGCAATTAGGGCGCAGAGAGTGCCTTTAAGAAAGTCAGCGTAGCTTCACCTGCTCACTGTTTGTAAGCTGTCAGCTAAATAACTAAAGCGAAGTGTGTTTGACAGCCAGTAATGACATTAGCCACGGTAACTTTAAATAGTTTGTCGCCCTTGCTGTCCACAGACCATAAAATTAGGAATTACTGCCAACTCCGGAGTAGTGACAGGCAAAGCGAGAGGCTGGTAGAGCTGCTAACGAGTTAGCTGTGCACTGCGACTACCACGATGACCTGCTTGTACCTGCTGGAGACATGATGGATGTTTTCTCAAAATGTAACCCTGCTTCCATTTGGAGATTACTGGGTGACTCATCATCTCCCTTAAATAGATGGATACACTCAGGAATACACACATATGCATACAGGCGCAAACACAAACACTAGAAAATATCCCATTATAGTATCCTGTCAGTCAGTGTCGTTCAATGTGGACATGACCGAGCCACAGATCCAGTCTTTATGTTGTTGCAGATTTCATTTCTCTCCCATTTAGTTATCTAGTAATGTTTTTGGTAAATTAAAAGCTCAGTTTATCCCACAGTCTCTCCCAGCATTCAATAAGATCTGCTAAACTCTGGAACAATTTAATTTTTAATGGGATTTCAGGGGAAGTTTTAGTGCAACACGATGGGCTAAATGCTATTTTAGAAGCTTTTTCCACCTCAGAAAAAAATGAGGTGATAAATGGAAATCTTATCAGTTTGGCACGAATGTAACGCAGAAAATATCAGCTATAGGAACCTTCAATGCAAAAATATCAAGAATCAGCCTTTACAAATCCCATATCAGCGGAAACCTGGCAAACATACACACATACACACACCCACACACAGCATGAATAAATCTCACACCTTGGTAGGTTTAAGCTGTTCTAGTCCGTTTTCTCTTCTGAGCCATGCAGCTGCCAGTCCATCATCCCTCCAGACACCCAAATTCAGCTACAGCAGGATTCTTCTTATCCTGTCTGGTTCCAAATGGTTTGAGGTTGGATCAGCCTGATATTATTTCCCAAAAGCACACACACACAGTACGTGGACAGAGTTAATAAACTGGTAAAAACACATTTTGAGTGTGTGTCGCTGAATCTTTATGTATCTTTGTGTATAACTGTATGAAAAGCAACAGTAAAGGCCCACATCTGAACCTGATTTAATTCAGGCCGTAGACAGGTGAATACAAACCCACAGCAGGAGACGAGCAACAGAAAGCAAAATGGAAAAAGTAACTGAATCAATGAGATGAGATAGAATTGAGAGTGCAGCATAGTAGCACATCTCGTTCTGAGCAGCATTATAAGCACATGTACGAGAGGGGTTACTTTAACAACTCTCTCTGGAGTCACTCATATGCACCACACACACAAACGCTTAGACTCACTCCCATAGACACACACAAAAACACACAATAAAACCCTATTATACACACATACACACACACACGCACGCACCACACGCACGCACGCACGCACGCTGGTACCAGATCCGAATGAGGTTTAATTAAAACACAATTACATGACTTTTAATTCATGATATGGTAATGTTGCTGGCATCACTGTTGCTCTCCGTGAAAGTCTGAGGGATAAAAATTAACAGGATTACAAGTTCATCTGAGCCCAAAACTTCATGACGTATAAAGTAAACAAACAATTGTGGGAACACAGCGGCAAGTGAGTTGATTCTGACACTAAAAAACGTTGCATAAGAGAACCAAAGAAAGCAGCAAATGCAACTCAAAACCACATTTTAAAGTAAAAACCTATACTTTCTTATATTCTTATTGGTTACCTGAAGGCATTTATATTAATTATTTTGTAAAGCAACTCAACAATGCTGCACAAAAAAAAACATTTTACCCTATTCAATTTGCAAATAAATGCACAGGAAAATATTATGAATCATATCAAGAATATGCATAGTATCAGGTAAGAAATGTGCAAAGATTCAGCTCTGCAGTGGCCATATTAATATTTACAGTACAAAGTATAAAGTGTACTATATACAACTATATTTTTCAATCATATATAGAACAATATGTCAAATAAAAAAAATTTTGTTGCTACAATCAATTTGAAACTTTTCAATTTAAAACTTTTACAGAAATATTTTCATATGACTGGAGCTACAGGTCAAAGAAATTGATAAAGCGGCTCTGTGCCCCGAGGCATCTTGTTTCAGCAGATACATATCACAGATAATATTCCAGAAGAAGATTTTACTTTATCTCAGACTTTCAGGAGTTGTCCTTTGTAGTTTATCATTTGGGTTGAATTTAAATGGGTAATACACTTTTGCCTTCATAGCAGCATGTCAAAACAATCTGGAGATTATTGCCAGCGAAGCCCATTCCCTGCAGTTCATACTTATCTTGTCAATAATGCATGAAGTCATATAAATCACAATACATCTGTTTATCTGGCCTCCCCAAGGTCAGTCCTCTTCCTCTTCTCATCTATTTCTCATCCTGCAGCATTCAGTTCTTCCCCACAATGGCTATCTGAACATTATCCCTCATCATCCTTTCAATCCAGCTCTTCATTGTGTCTCCTAACTCTTACTCAGCCGTGTAAATAAGTAATGACCATCTTGGCTTGATTCTAAGTTAGTTTGTTTTCTCTGAGACAAACTCAGGCTGCAAAAATCAAACATTTCTGCTCCGCCGAAGGGCACATCTGTGCATGTGTGCACACTGTGGACCCGTAGATGCACACACATGTGGGTGATAGTACACACACACACACACACAGGCGCACACACACAGGCGCACACACGCGACAGTGCAGCTACACCCCCGAATCCCTGCTGCGCCATCACAAGTCACGGCTCTCTAAATTAAATAACATCAAATTAGATTAAAGTAAATGAAACATCACTGAGGAGCAGAGGGGCGAGAGGATGGAAGGGTTGTGCAGGGATAGTGAGGGGAAGGAGGGCGGGAGAGAAGTGGGAAAGAGAAGCAGCTAAAGAGTTTATGTAGATTTAAGGTGAAAGAGAGGTCGTGGAGAGAAAGAGGTGAGGCAGAAGAGGGGAAAAGAGGAAGGTGAAGTTAAGGAGAAAGAGTGAATGATGGAGGAGCGAAGTGTGGGGGCGAGCAGAGACGTTTGAGTAAAAGAGGAGACAGTAGGGCCGTGTGTGTGTCTAAATCTGCGTAACATCTCCCTTTGTAAACCAAATCTGAATAGAAAACAATGTGATGTAAATACACGTCGTTTCATGTGCGGCCAGCTCGTCAGACTCAAGCGACAAGAATATTCAACTCAGCTGCCATGGGAATTGCCATGGCAACATATTAGCTTTCTGAGTCATATGTTCATGGACCAAACCCGCAGCTGAAACCAGAGCTAATTTCTATGACAACACTATCAAACGTTTAACATTAAATGTGCCAGTCGGACAACTGTTTACAGAGTGCAGCGCGACAACAAAAGGCGGTTTTGTTCCATTCAAGTTCTGGTGAAGGGCCATAACAGCCCTGGAGAGTGTCGCTGTTGCAAAGCAGAGAATATTTTGCAACAATAATAGCACTACACTTTTTTTCTGATTAAATCCTCTTTCTCTCTGGCAGTGAAGGGCCCTTTAAAGCCCCAGCTGCAGCAGGTGAATAGAAGCACCGTGTTTCCTCAGGTATTAATATCACCCCTGGGAGGGAGCACTAAACTGCAGACGGAGGCAGATGACCGTGGAGGGGATCTTCAGTCGGTGGTGTGCAGTAAATCAACCCTAGAGGCACAAGGAGGCAGAAACCAGAAAAAGTGATTGAGCTCCACCTGCCCCATCACCCCCCACCGGCTGCAACCTGTTCCACTCACCCCGAACCGTCAACCTTTCCCCACCTTTCATTCCAGTGCTTCTACCTTGGATTATCTTCTAACTCCTTTACTTCACCTTTCCCTCCACGAACCCAATTTTCTCATTTCATCGTCGACAGTTGCGTTTTCTCATCATCCACGTCTCCCTTGATTCCTCCCACATCCTCTCTTCTCACCTCCTGCTGGCACATTCCCCAGAGACGCAGAAAAGGAGGTCAGCTTTGTCACAACAAAGGTTCACATTTCATTGCCATATAGCGTACGGGCTGCCAGGATGCGGGATTGATGGTTTGGGGGTTTACCGCTGGCCCATAGAGTAGCTGTGCAGAGCAGAAATAATCTACCGAGAGATGAATAGAAAAAGAGCCAAAGATAGACAGGTAGAAAGTAAAGAAGGCAAACATTAAATATGCTCTATGGGAGATTAGTTTAGAGGGAGAATAGAGGACCACGTTTGAATCACTTCATATGTTCTGTTCTAACCCTTCTCAATCAAAATGCAAAGTCAATAAACAAGTTGTAAAATAATTTAGGTAATTAATAGTTAATCTTTACTTCTTCTAATTTGTGCCTTGCAGTGGATCAAATCTTGAGGCCGCATCAATAGATTTTGTTTGCCAAATTGAGGGCAGCAGAACAAGCTGTAAACACAACATTGACACAGTTATTATGGCGCACGTGTTAGCAAACAGCTGCCTATTTACACATCCGGCAGAGCAACATTTCTGTTTCGTGACGAATGTAAGTCTGATGTTCACCCTCATCTTTACTGTAGAGATCTTTATTAGTGCAGCTTTAAGATGTAACATTTTAAAAAAGAAGGTGTTTGCTTGACTGACAGGTGTCTCAGGGTGTTTCACTAAACTTGCTCTCAAAAAGTCACGGATTCCATATTTTCCTACTTTGGTCTAACCTCTAAATCTATTTATTTTTTTTTACCGTTTTAACAGTAATTATTTGTTGTACAATAATATATGTTGAGTGTTTGTTTCCTGTCAGCTGCATTGTTCCATCTTTTGTTTCATGTTTACGTCTCCTTGAACTGCACTGAATTGAAAGAGACGGAGATAATGAACAGGATGTAGTGAGTGTGTGATTCATTAATACTAATGAGTAAAGCGTAGACAGGCAGCACCATGCAGGTGTGAGCTAGCAC
>CALSCE010009834.1:2958397-2986978 GCA_943593645.1 Bovichtus variegatus
CACACACACACACACACACACACACACACACACACACACACACACACTAGATATAAAACAGTCGGTCTGCATCTACCATTTGTTCTGTGCGGTCAACTGTTGCCAGAGTTTGACTGAGTAGAGAAACCCTACCGGCCTAGATGACTGCTGTGCAGCATGGACCTTGCCAGGTACAGACAAATGGTACACACACACACACACACACACACACACACACACACACACACACACACACACACACATGCTCAGACACGCACGCCCCCCTGTTTGTAATGAGCAGCCATCAAACAAGAGTGTATACTGACTTTGTGCCAGGTGGCTGTGCATTTGGTTACAAAACAACCATTAGTGATTTGCTAACAGCTTTAACCATAAAACCACAAATCCACAACAACAAACAATAACAGCGCTTTCAATCTTCTCGTAAAATAAAAAAAAATTTTTTTTTCCAGAATGTGGAACTATTTCTTTAAATCCCATTTATAAATACAGGACATCATACCCTGAGCGAAACCTATTCCTGAATATGATTTTTGATTGTAAATCCAAGAACTGTCCAAACATACTGCACTATCAGAAGTAAAAACTGTACAAATATCATCATTGTAGAGAATTGTCCACAGTCTTCTTCATTTGGGGAACATTTTGTCTTACATTTAGTGAGAGAGAATAGAGATGCCTTGGGTAGTTTGGACTTTTGTTCTCAGTATATCTCAGCCGGCATCTAACCACACATTTTACACAGTCTATAAAATCAGAGAAGATTAACTGTGACACGTTTGAATTAAATATTGGTCAAAAAAAATCTTAACTCAGCTCCAGTCAATTACCATAAAATGAATGAGGATGAACGAAGATAAGGCTTTCCAGTCCTTGTCCTATTGTTCTATAAACCATAGCCCAATTGCAGTAAGAGTAAATCAAGGGATTACATTCAACTGCTCTGCCTCCATTTCTTTCTCAGGCATTCATTCATTCCTCGCCAAGTTCACCAGGGCGATATCAAGCAGGGACGCAGCTCGCTTTCATCTGCAGTGGAGGAGAATAGCCATAAAAGGATCAATATCTCTGAAGAAGCAATACAGTGTGTAGATCCCCTGGTACCAGTGTACAACTTGGCTTCTCCCCAAGATACAATTCTGCAGAAAAGAAATGCCCTAATTCTGTTTGTATTGAATGTATGGTGTTGTGTGAAAAGAAAATATATTAAAACCCTTAGTTGTGATTTTACTGGATGACAACCCCTGTCACCCGACTTTACCTCCTCCACATACTTCGCACTCATGGAAAGAATGGGGTTTGCATTTTTGCTTTTGCTGAGACGAGGCCTGCAGCATCTAATTATTTCACTCCTTTAAATGCCTTCACAGCAAAACCATTTCAAAGGCACGTTCTCTTTTTCTCTCCATGTAGGACGTGATTCCACTCCTTTATGTCTTTGTAGCCCTTCCTCTCCAGTCAGCGCTGCCTAGAATGCAATTCACCGTCTCTAAATGTACCGCTGCCCCTTCTCTCCTTTTGCTCTAATCTGTGTGCCAAATGCCACGGGACAGATTACAGCTGCAACAGATGGGAGAAACAGTATCAGGGTTTCCATAGTTAAAGAGTAGCAAACACATCTCGAGGGAAAATGAACTCTCTGAATGATACTCATTCTCCCAAATCTGATATTCCTGTGGCTGCTGGACATCACGCTGTGATGAGTCCCTGTGAGGGAAACCCTCTCCCTGATCCACTTATCTTCCTCACTCTTCTTAAATTATTAGAAAATCCTTTTTTGTGTGCAGTCATAATCTCATCTGAGCAGATCCATCGTAGCCATTGAGACAGCTTAGGCAGCAAGAGGCCCTTAAAGTGATTCTGTAATAGGGAAAGTTTTTTATATAACTATTGAGCACCTCATTTCAGCTCTTTTTACACACATTAAAAACAAAGAAAAAGGGGCTGCCAAGGCTGATGGGTTTATTCACACTATAGGTAATGTAAGAAGAATTGAAGATATCTACAATATCTACTGCTAATAATACATTTAAATGTCCACTACTGAGAATTAAATTGCAGATATAAATAATTAGAATTGTAACAAGCCAAATTAACATTATGGATGTGTAGACTTGGAATTATATCATGTCACATTGAATTATAGAAGATCTGTAATTGAGTTGTAAAATTAAATTGCAATTAGGTTTCAGATACCTAAAGTGAACATTTCCACTGGTAAGAAATTAATTGTTGGTATCAAAACATTTTGATTAGTGGGAATTGAGCTGTAGATTTATTTTATTAGAATTGCTACTAGTCACAATTACATTCTGGATATCAAGGAATTCTAACGTTAGAATATGTACAATTGCTTTTACCTCTACTGAATACATCTTAAAAGGTCTCGGGTGGAAGACTGTGCAGGAATTTCCAATAGAAGAGCTCAGGGCTGTGGAGGAGGATAACCAGGCCCAACCAACTAGTCTTCATCCTCTAAGTATTTGTGTATCACCAAAAAATGAAAAAAACTTGGGTCAAAGCAGATATCTCAGCCTTCAGTCGCTTGTCAAAGTTTGTTTTTAGGTGTGGACTGAGCTCATGAAGAACACCTGCGGTTCTCACCAACCGTGAAGTACCAGCGGCTGCCTCAGGGGGCAGTCACGAGCCAATTACGGCTCAGCGCACAACATTGAGGGGAAAGATGCTGCGCGAGAAACAATTTTAGGAGCGTTTGTCAGCCAAATCAGATCATTCCCCTCAGATATTCCGCAGAGTTGGTAGAGACCTGAGAGGATATTGGATTTACATTCATCAGGTGGGCACAGACAGGCTCCAAATGAATGACAATGTTGCTCAAAGGCGTTGATATGTCAATGTTCTGTTAAAATCGTGTTTCTACTGAACCCCAAGTTGTTAGAAAAGATGTTATTGCAGATTTAAGTAGTGTTTCTATGGTATTTCCATGTTATGCTACTTAATCCGATTCTGCTACGTTTCAGAGGGAAATAGGCTTTTTTAACTCCACTAACCTTTATTTATGTATTTGTTTTAAACACCTTTACTTTTCAAATGATTTAGCATATAATCAGTTTATAGATTATGATTAATTGTTAAACTGCATAGTGTGTTTACCGTAATTAAAAAGTCGGCCAAAAAAAAACAAACAAACAATCGGCCGTGCTCAGCTGTGTGTGTGTGTGTGTGTGTGTGTGTGTGTGTGTGTGTGTGTGTGTAGCTCTGGTGAAGAGTCAGCACACAGTGACGGTGTGAACGAGTCAATAAAATAGGTACAGTCATACATGATCACAACAAATGTTAGGTTGCTTGGTCCAGTGGTATGTGAGATTAGCGAGAAAGGTCACACGCACGCGCACGCGCACGCACGCACGCAATATCTCCAGGCGGAGGTAATAACACAATGCGCTCTGTTGTATTTTTCATTCAATTTAGATCAATTATCCTATCCATAGCATATTGTTTTTTAAACATTTATTCTATAAACATCCCTCACCCTGGCCTCCATGCTCCTCAGCTCCACCATCATGTCTCTCAGTGCCTTCACCTCCACCCAGATGTCAGGGGGGGGGGTTTGCTTGGTGGTCTGCTCGGTAGATTCCTCACCTGCATCTCTTGGAGCCGTCTCCTGAAACTCTCTGATTTCACCCACCTGGCCGAATGGGAAAACGTATTTTTTTCTGAATGTTGCATTCAAGGCCTCTGATGATTCAATGTGATCTGTGGTGGTGAGAAAATACAAGCTGCTGCAGGCTGGTGGAACACTTTTACTATGATACCCTGTCATGCAGTCACAGCTGTGCATACACCGTGTTTATCAATACACACACACAGACAAACACCGAGAGAAACACACTGATTCGAATGCTGAGGCCTTTTAGTGAGGTTATCTGATTACACTAAAAGAGGGAGCTACACTTTTTTTTTTCTTCACTCAGTCTAAGTTCTCTCTGATATATTATAAATTAACATACAAACTGCCCTCTGTTAGAACATTGAGATAGTCAGAACATCTTATATTGTGACTGTTTATCTTACAAATCCTTTGTTGAATCACTTAAACTCACAACAAGTTAATATCTGATCTCTTGAGCCCTCTGCTGGTAAATCATTTAACTCAGTTTAGACAACATAGGTCCTTCAGATTGTTGAAACATAGTCAGGTTTCAGAGCTTCCTACATTCACTCTCACTAGATGTGTAGAAACCTCCTGTAGCATTTGAGTGACTCTAACCGTGAACCTTTTGTTTACATTGCTGCTCAGACATTTACATTTTTGTTAGATTTCTTTTATAGATTAGACTTCACTTTGACGACACTTTTTCTGGTCATCGGTGTAAAAAACATTGAACAATTAAACATGAAAAACTGTTTTTTATAGGCACTACAGGCCAACACTAGAAATCCTTATGTCTGTGGTTTATTTCACATAAACTCCCATAAGGGTTGAACACACTTTAATTATCTTACACTGTCTTTATTTGGATGCAGATCCAAATGCAGGTAAAATAATAAATGTAGTGGATTGTATTGCCTTGACGGAGGTGTAGCTCTCCTACATAAAGTATTTTAAATATTTATGTTCATGTGTACAAACTGCTAATTGGAATAAAAGTTGAACTGGAGAGTGGTGTCCAATTTTGAATCGATACTTAAATCAAAACATGACTATCATGCACATGCATAGTTTTCAAGGCCGTGTCCTCACTGAAATACCCCAAGGTCTGTGTAAACACTTTGATGCAGTACTAAACTTTTATCCCTGGAGGGCGGTCTTTCCCTGCTGTGTGAAACTATCAGCTTTAATTATTCATAGACTGCAATCACACAGGTGAAGGTTCACAGTCTATCCTTCATCTTCACTTCTAGCCATAAACAGAGTTGACACTAAAGAATCCTTTTCATCCAGCAGCTATTTTATTTTTGTGTCTTGCTTCCAGCCGAGCTCCTTGCTGGTCGTCTGCTCCCTCAAAGCAGCATCTTCAGCTTCAGCTGCAGCCAGCTCCTCGTTTTCCTTTTTGGAGTCCAGAAGGGCCTGTTGCAGGATTCTGCAGGGAGCACGCTGGCGGTTCAGCACTTTTAGATACGCTGTTCTGGTCTAGATCTTGTTGCTGTAATGTCGTCTTTTGCTGTAGTTGTGTTCTACTTTAAGTAAGTTGTCGCTCTGTTTCCACTGGGAGATGTTGCTCTGTAGGAGGTCAGGTTGTAACTCACTGGAGTTAGTCGAGGTCTTAAGAACATTCTGTATAATGTCGTAACTTCTTTCTGTCTAGAATAGGATGATTTCACGAGAATGGAAAAGTGCCGCTATAAAAAGAAAGTGTTGTTGTTTTTTCTACTAAAAAAATAAGTCTGCATCTTTTATAAAGTGTGAATATTTCCCGTCACTGCTGTTCCCCCTATCGCCATCACTGTGCATACTATGAGCATTGGACATATTTGACACATAAACCTCCTCTGGTAGCTTCTAGCCTTAACTATCACCAAGAAAAATATTCAGCTAAATTGGAAAAACAGAAAACAACTTAGCAGCTCATAGCGGGTGATGTTTACCAACATAACAGATAACACTGGAACACAACTCAGCCTTACAAATACAACAATTTGAAGAATTTACTGAAAAGTATTCAACACTTCTTAAATCTCTTGAGTCGCAGGTGAGCTCATGCCACAGCAGACTCTGAAACACAGTTGATTTAGGTTTGTACCTGAGCAGTCTGCTTTACATTTCACTTGATCTATAAAAAAAATAATAAAAATTGAAAAAGCAAACATGCTGTGTTGAGAAAGAGATGATTCCCTCAAATGTATGCACTAATGTATAGGCTACATTTGATCTCCACTAAATCGTACGAATAGCAAAGTCATGTCAATTTAGTTACAAATTAATTTCCTTGATTTGCAAACGTGTTACCTCCTCTAAATGTAAGTGTTCAGTCCTAAATGATAGGTCTTTTAAAAACAGAGTTATCCTGAAATATTTAGTGGCACTTCACCTATAGACTGCACCACAGCAACATGATCAATGTAAATGGCCGAACCTCAGTGGTAAAGACTTCGACTCGCATGACATATTGACTCAAATTGCTGGACAGGATTTAATTCAGCCAATCGACATTTGATTCTCTGTGAAAATGTGTATTTTGTTGTACATTCAAATGCTGATTATGAAGAATGTTCTATCATTGAAATAACATATTTAGAGGAATGTGCGGCCTTGATGGGTTTCTCCTTCCGTGGTTAGGGTGACTGCATTTTACTGACACATTAAGAAAGAAAGAATGATTAAACCATTATCTATGAGAAAACCCCTAATGTCTGCACAAACATCACGCAAAACAGAAACATTGTTGTACGATTGCTGTTGTAATGAAATGATATACATAAAATATTTTTGATATATCAAATAAATCATTGACACAACTTTGTAGCGCATGTGAAATTGTAATTGAATTGAAGTTTCTATCACTTCAACGTTAACCTAAGCCCCCCCCCCCCCCTTACGGTAGAATATTGTTTCTGGTTTCAAATCCTCTTTAAAAAAAAATTTAAAAAATGTTTTAACACTAGACTTGAATTTGGCCAGAAAATCAAAACAAACGTTAAATTCCCCCACAAAGATAGACCTCAAGAAAACGTGTGTGGAGATGTTATTTAAGGATTTATGGCACAAATAAATAAGGTTAAAGATGCAAATTGAAGCACTGAAGCAATGTGGTGCTGACAAACAAAAGAACACTTTCACTTGGACATTTGACATAATACCATTTACACAAGACCAAGGTCAGCCGTTCTCATCTATAATCTAAACATGAGGGCAATAATGAACCAATCATTTGTCACTGTTCAGTCCATAATGAAGTCAGTCGAACAGGCCGGTCCAAATGAACAAACATGCAGAATCTCTGGCTGTACATTTGGCATCCAGCCTCTCCCTTTTTAAGGATGCAACGAGGAGTGTAGTAGAATAAAAGTTCACTCAGGTTACCCACCTCTACATCTGTGAAATGCAGCGCACACACTGCTGTCAAAACTCTTTGCCACGTGAATTAATATTGGACTTCACCAAGTTAGTAGGAAAATGGCCCGTTCAAAAAGGTTTAACATATATGGATACCATATCTCAGGGGGAAAACGATTAGATTCTACCAGCAGTGATTGTCTCCAACACTAACCCTGAGAAGTACATGAGCTGAGGAAAAGAAAGAAAACCGGAAAGCCATCAATCTGCTATTCTGTAAATCAGTCAGGGTATGACATCAACCCCAAACTTAAAGTAACCCCTAAGACACATCAGCATAATGAAATAAAAGCAAATAAAACCTTAGTAACTCAAATCGTAATAGTAAAAAATAAAGGCACATCAACAGTCTAGAGTACAAAATATAAAAAGTTGAAATGGCACGCTTGTAACCGTATACTACATTTGTACTGCATTTCTATTAACTACCATGATGAGGCACTAGAAACAATAAAGGCACCGGTGTACTGATGTCAGTAAAGGCAGTTCATGAACCACATAACAGGAACAGCAACACAAGTGAAAGACCAAAACACAGATCAAACACTACATTTTACATTTTTATGGAGTGTCACATCTAGACACTGTCCCTGCACACGTCTGCTCGTCAGATTTGAGTTTCAATTATTATTTTTATAAATTACTTTTATGCGCAAGGTCAAAACGTTAATTTTCACATTAAATATCATTGATCAGGAGTTGTCTTTAGTGTGTTTTTAGTGTTTAAAACAACAGTCAACAAATGCTTGAGAAATGTATAATCACAAATTTGGGCATTTGGGTTTCTTTCATGTACTAGTTTCAGAAACACTTCGCTGGTTTGAAAGAAAATGACCATATTTACAAAATCAGTTTTTATATTTCTAACTTTTCAGTGTTTTCCCTAACCCTGAAAAGATCATTTACCTAATTACATTAGGTGCAGGAACTTGCCTAAAGCCGATTTCTGCAAAATTTTTACCTCAATCCCTGCCCCAAAATGTTAAGGCATTAATATATAACGTGTCATAAGTAATGATATTATATCTGACCATCTTACAGCTAAGTATCCCTTAAAAACCACAACAAAAAAACATCAGCAACTCGACACGATAACATACATCCACCTTCAGCACCACGTCCTGAATCGGTGTTAGATACACACATTAATGTGTTCATTAAATACAAAAGAAATGTGGAAGGTGCTGTAGTGTAGCATGTGGTACAACCTAGCATGACAACCTGTGCAGGCAGCCGAACGAGTGGCTGTTTGTTGTTGAAGATAGATTTAAAGTCTTTCCAAAGCACACAGTCGTGGTGTATGTGAGTGTCTGTCTGTTAGTTTCAGCCAGGTAAAAAAAAAATAAAAAATATAACCAAAACATTTTGAGAGAGCACCGAGTCACAACAGCTGGTGCCCTCCTTCCTCATCTTGCAGGACTAGGATCACACTTCTTCAAAGAATGCCATCTGAGACATGTACGCAGAGTTTCGCTGCAAAACAAGACAAGTATGACATTTTTGAGAGAGCAAACGTTGCTGAAATCAGTGTCAAGAAATGTGCAAAAACATTTAATATTTCACAGATTTTCTGAGTGAGTATGTGCTTGTTATGACCAATTTAGACAACGTTATTGTGTATCACGATATATATGATTTCATCACAATACGATTCCATTGAAAGATGATAAATTATCATATATTATCATGAATAATATCCCTACTTTGGGATGGATGATTTTGGCACTACAGTTCCCATAATGCTTTGGGTAATGCAATTATTATTAATATAATGCATTATTATTAAACGTAGACAGGGGGCAAAACGACGTAATTGTATTAGAGCTTATTCACTCTATTAGACATTCTGGCAGGTATCAATCATCAGTAAAAATGATAAATATTAGTAATAATACAAAGAGGGTCATAAGAAGAGATCATACGTACGTTGCTGTGAGGTAGGTAGACAGGCTCCTGGACGTATCCCCGCGCCTCGTTGCGGAGGCTGTACACGCCAGCCTGTTGCTGCTGCTCCTCCAGCTTCAGAGACTCGATCTCCGTCTTCAGCTCTTTCAGCTGGTCCTGCAGGTGTTTACTCTTCTCCATGTACTCCAGCCTGCATTAATGCATGACAAAGATATCATACGCAAGCAGATCTAACCCATCTTTCTAAATTGTTAATGCGGGGGATTTAAACTCGCCTCTCTCGCTCGATCTCCATGGACAGCCTTTTCATGTCAGAGTCTTTGAAGTCGAGGCGCGTGGATGCAGATTCATAGGCAAAGTCGGCTGCTTCTGGAGGAGCAGGGGGAGCCGGGGGAGCAGAGTAGGCTGCTATGAGCTGGAAGACAAGGCAAACGGATGTCAAGTAGTTACACTCATGAAGGTAAAGCACACGCTACACTACTACATTACTATCTGTTGACACACGGCATTGTGACGGCTCTTATTCCTGAGCGACAACACAAAATGAAAGCAAATTATTTCTATCCAACTAAATCCAAAACACTTGCTGGTAGTGCACATTGAATTTGTGATTATATTTTATTGTCTGCATTTCTCTGGTCAAACTGTTTTCGGTAGAAAAATGTAAAAATGAAAAAGGCTTAAACATTTTTTTTTTTTTTAAACTCCTGAAATGTATCCAATATAAATGACCCTTAAAGTACAGCAGGTTATCAATGGCCTTAGCTAATAAAAAGACAGCACTGTAATAACCTGGATTTATATATTTCAGAGATATTCAATAACAACCTTCTTAAAACAAAGAAGCTGCATTGATCCAAAAGAAAGAAATAACAACGGCATCACAAAGAGCACACGAGCAGCATCATCATCATCATCATCATCCTCATCGTACAGGATATGTTGTTTTGGTGATCTCCAGCAGCTTCTGTTTGGCTCTCCGCTCAGCGTCCTTTGCCTCAGTAAGGTCCTGTTTCAGGTGATCTGCCTCCTTCAACCTGGAACCAGAGGATTTATTAGTTCACTGAACTAGAAAATGTTATTAATAAGCAGAATAGAGTTTTTCACAAATTATGGATACAGGGCCAGATATAACTTAATGGGTACTATTGATGGCTTTTTATTTAAAAATAAGAATAAAATGTCATTCATATAGAAATGCTGTAAGTGAAGTTATAATAGACTAAAACAAATGCTTTGACCTTCTCTCAGACTGCTCCACCAGTTTGACAGCCAGCTGCTCTGCCTCCCTCATCTTCTGCTCCATCAGCCTTTTCTCCTCCTTGGTCTTCATGGCGGTGACCTCTAACCTCTGCCTGTCCTGCTCAGCTTCGGCAGCCTTGTGGGCCAACAGCTTGGCCTCCTCCTCAGCAATCTGGGCCTTCTCCGCCAGCAGGTCCGCCGTCTCCTCAGATCGTAGCTGGAGAAAATGCATTGTAACATTTAATAAGAACTGCAAACTAATATATGATGCATGGTGGAAGAGGGTAGGACTTAGCATGAAGGACAGCTCTGGCTCTGCAATGTCATGCAGCTAACAAGAAGGAATGTGGAGCTTGTTGCCCAAACAGGAGCTCAGCAAAAAGTCTAGGAGATCCAACAATTACTTCATGTCAAGGTGAAAGCTCTCACCAGTGCCTCATTGGACAGTCGCGCCTCGTCCTGCAGCTGGAAAAGTCTTCTTTCCATCTCTTCTTTTGCCCGTTCCGCTTCCTCTCTCATCTGTTTCTCCCGTGCCAGGATTTGACGCTCCATCTAAAATGGAGAAGCTCAATTAAAGTTAAGACAACCAACCATGATCATTGAAGATAATTGTGACTGTAGTATCCATATGTATGCATAGTGCATAGAGTTTACGAGCTTAAACCGGTTTGATCTTTTGCAAAAAAGGCTGAACCGGCATTAGTCATTATGACACATTCTTGCAAATTAATTAGAAGCAACCTGGGCGTGGTAAATCCAAGTACTGCAATATGACAGTCACTAAAATAATAGTTTATAAACAAAAAAGTGCAATTTACTGCAGAGCCAAGGCCGGCAACATGAAGGAGATCGGTGGGATAAGGGAAGATGCGGCCGTTGTGTTTGTTTACTGGTTCAAGTGTTTTTTGGTGTGACGAGACATTGCAGTCTTCCTGCATCTCAAAAGAAAACTAAAACTGCACCAACATGGCAACATTTTGGATTCATAGGAGAGCGCTGTGTCTGAGTGCGTCGCCATCTTGGACCAAAACATAAAAAAGGAGGTGTGTACACACTGCAGGAAAAAAAAAAAAAAAAAAGTGAGGGCCAGTCTGGAGCGACACCTAGTGGTAAGAATCAGTACACTGGTCAGACAACATGTTACACCGGCCCAACCCCGATAGTGTATTTTATTGGCTGACCTTCTTGCGGGCCTTCTCCTCTTTCGCTTGAGCCTTCATCTGTTGCACTTCAATGGAGTCCACCTTCCTCCTCCTCATGAATAGATCGTGGTTACCGATGCACAACTGCAGGATCTAAAAGACACAGGCGATATCGTACTTCATATAACTCTCATCTAACTTTGGTATAGTTGAACATTTGCATGGACAAAGAGGCAAACTAACCAGCTTGTTGACACGCAGCTGAGATGAGTAGAACTTGAAAACGTCTTTCTTCTTATCCAGGGGTTTGATTGTGAACTGCAACACGGGAAAGTAAAAAAAGTTTACAATAGTACAGCTGACTGTTTAGAGTGAAAATCCTGTACTGAACAGCTGTATCTATTGGCAGTTGTCTTGTCCTTTGCACTGTATCTATAGTGAAAAAAAAAAAAAAACTCAGCATATTTTCCTAACAACATAATTCTGGATGTAGAATTTCCATCCAGTTAAACAACCTAAAAAGTTGTTGCCACATGCGGAACGTGACAGAAAAATGACCCTGCTTGCATTTACCTCTTTTTCGCTGTAAGAGATGTTGCGGATGCCGCTCCAAGGAAAGGATTTGTTAGGGTTGAGTTTGCTGTTGGGGCTGTAGATGTGAAGACCCTGAGCATCCACTCCAAGTAACAGGTCTGTGTCCCTCTTATTTTGCTGTCATTGAGACGTGTAAAACAGAAATGTAAACCAACATGACAGTAATGTTTAAGGTTGCATTTTTCAAAAATACCATGCCAAGGCACCATCATTTACACTCACAGTAATGGCAAAGTAGCTGACACCGTACATCTCAAGGTCCTGAGCAATTTTTAGGTATTCCATCTCAGCCTCATCCCTATATGGACGGTGTAATAATAAGGAAGAGACGGCATATCAAAGCATGATACACCTATTACACATGAACTACAGAAAATAGGACTACACTGTTTGTAAAGGGGTTCATTTTTTTTCTCTTTACATCCTTGATTTCAGAAGCCCTCCTGGGTCGGTCCTACCTGGCGATGCCTCTGTGCTCTGCGTACCAAGCCGTGATCTTCTCCTCCCACATATCAGCTGTCATTTGGTATTGCATCAAAACCTACAGGATCACAGGAAAAACGTTATATACTGCGCACACACACACACACACACGCAAACATTGGCTAACTGCTGTTACAGTAAAGTACACCAAATGATAATTACTACAAGTGAACAACAAGAGTAAAATGTGCAACATAGGACTGTACACTTACCCTTTTTGGCAAAAGCTCATCTTGTGCCAGGAAGCCCGGCTTGTGAAAACTTGGGTCATAGTCCCCATACTGTGATTGAGATTGAATAGTGGAAATTGAGAAAAGTGGACTTTACTGTTGCACATTAGCAAAACGTAAACCATATATGTATAAATCCAACTGGAAATTAAAACACAGATTTTGTGCAACATCACATAGATCTACTTTTTTACAAGACAAAAACCAAAATACTTTTTTGGTCATTAGTTAAAGCATTAACTGTGAATTGCAGGTTGACTTTTTTAATGAACAATATGTTTTGAGATACAGGTAGGACCATTAACCTTGCATGGCTTTCTTACCTTGGCCTGGACAGCATATGATGCCAACAGAACAGATGCTTCAGGGGAACAGAATATCTCTTCATCTAATATCTGTTTTTTCACCTGTACAATAATTTGACAGAAGAAGAAGAATGACATGAAGAAATTCATGTATTGAACCGAGCAAAGATTTTTCATACAGCTTTCTAAAAAGATGAAGATGAATTCTAACTACAAATGAGAATAAAACTGGACACAGAAATCTCCAAAAGAATTTGTACAAAAATGATCGTGACAAAGGTTATTTTACAAGAAATGTTAACCGTTACATTACCTGTAAGAAGAAGAGGTGCTGTGTTATCTCTTGGACCAGCTCTTCTTCTACTTTTTCTGGGAAGAATTTAGCCAGGAAATGAAATGTTATGGGAGAGTCCTTGGGAACCTCCTGGTCCAAGACCTTGGAGAACAAATAAGCAGTAGAAGAAAAGTGCTCAATAATATTAGACCAGACTCTCACTGAAGCTGGAAAGTCATGTCTGTGTTATTAGTTACTAGCAACACACTAACAAGTAGGCAATTAATAGCTCAATTGCTCAACTTATAATCAACAATTCAAATAACCAATAAATTACAGAAGTCATTTATCAAGCAAAAATGTCAAACTCGTTCCGGCCTCTCTGATGCGAAATTTGGCGATTATTATTATTGTAAAGTAAAACATTTGAAAAACTGTGATGGGTATTTTTTTTGCAATGTTCTGACATTGTACAGACTAAACAATTAATTGTTAAATTGAGAGATGTTAAACAAATTACCCGCTTATGAAAAAACACCATTAGTTGCAGCCCTGAATCCAGATGAGCCTCACCATTCAAATTGAGGGTTACACATACCAATCTGCATTGTGCAAAACGTTTTAAACGAATGTCGTCGGGCATATTATTCCAGTTATGGTTTATTTTAAAATCCTCAGTTTGACCTTTACTCCTTCACTCACCCGTTTCTCTGGTTTCAGCCAGGCGTAGGTGTCCTTTACTGTGTACCTGAGTCCGAAGAACCAGGTCTCTCTCAAACCAACGGTGCGACACACCAGGTCAAACAGGTCTTTACCTTTCCACTTCACCTGAGAAATAAAAGTGAGTGATAAAGAGACCAGTAAATTAAGATGCTGAAAGAAAATGTTTTGCAACTACTGTTCTGTATTTCTAGTAAATGTTCAAATCAAGTAAGGCTCTTTTTGTATACAGCAGAATATCCCTTTAGTCTTTCTTGTAAAATCTCAATGCGAGGGATTTGTGAGGTTTTTTTCCAGCACTGTGTAGGAGACGAGGGCCTGAAATAAAGATTGCCTTCACCAACATAATAAAAATATTAGTACACACATCAAGGTAAAAAAGAAGGGAGTGTTACACATAGCAACAGTTTAATGAGTTTATTGTTAAATAGAACACAAGAGGAGACAGGATCTATCTATCTATCTATCTATCTATCTATCTATCTATCTATCTATATATATATATATATATATATATATATATACATATACACACACACTTTTGTAAGTGTACAGCAATGGGTGCCAGAACTTCAAAAGTGATTAAGGCATCTGAAAAGTCTACACATCACGATTTATGCAAAACAAATATGATTTTATATGTAAGGACGTTCCATGCTATTCTTCAGTGAGTTTGTCCATGAATCTGAGATTGTTCATTTCATGTGAATGGTTACACATACAAATACATTGACCTGGACATGGAAATGATCCATTTCTCATCCATGTAGATAGATGAAGCATATTTTCAGGTTTAAAGATTGCCTAAATAAATCCATACCTCACAGCTGAACTCCATTTCAGCATCCATGGTGATAACTTTGACTTTAAAAGTCTTTGGCTGTTTCTTTTTTAATCCTAGGATAGACATGTTGAGGGTGTTGCTGTCAAAGAAACCTGTGGAAAAGAGCACAGTTGAAGTATGTTAACAGTAGAACTGCTTTTAGGACAAAACGTGATATTTTACAAGTGATAAGTAGGATGCAGCTAATACCTAAAATGGAACATTTATATGCAATTTACCATTTTTTACTTTTGGAGAGATTCAAGCCACCGTACTGGCAGTTTACTAGCAGTTATAGGGGTTAGTGGAGCTAGAAATTGCTATCAGGCCAACTTAATGTTTTAAGCGGTGTTACAGAAAAGCATCAGTTACTTCTTTGTTAAATGCATCATGCAGCTGAAATGTAGAAGAGACCCATTACCAGCGAGTAAAGTTACAAACTTCTGCCGTCCAACAAGGCCCAGAAGAGGCTGGGCTTTTTCTGTTGTTGGTGAGTCCAATGCTAAGCTAACTGATATTTATAGACAGCGGTAGCTTTCCAGCTATTCCACAAAAACCGACCAAAACAAGTTGTAGAAAAAGCGGAACTTTTGAGAGATCTCCATAGTGAAATGTATCGATTGAATTTACCTTGCAGCTATTAAAGTTATTTTGAATATCACTTGAAAGAACTTTGCTAACGTTATCGGTAGCTACGTGCTTTAGCTGATTAGCTTGCTTTTAAATATCAGGACTTTCCAGAAGATTTTTGTTTTGACTCCGAGTCACTCTACAGGTGGGAACATGAATAGCAGCCCGGGATAAAGATACTGCGCATGTGCACGGATTTGGAAGCATTTATGCCGCCTTCAGGGGTCGTCGGGAAAATAGCCTACGGAGGCGTGTTAAAGCCGATAGTACGGTAGCCGTGAATGAACGAACACGGATATCACGAAACCGGCACTACGGTACATTTCACTCCTGATAAAAACACAGTTTATTCTGTTGTTCCATTATATCTGTGAAAAAGCTGAAGGAACCAACTTGATTACCTACTGAAGAAGAAAACCAAGATTACTATAGGTAACGCTATCACTCGCATACGTGTCCATTGCTTGCTAAAGGGTAGTTGTAGCTGCTGCAGGCTGTATATTTAACCATAGGTCAAATGAAAACCAAAAAGTAAGGTGATCAGCTTGTTAGAAAATATGTACTAAGATTTACCAATCGTACTGAGCTGTAATTTTCATTCACACTTTAAACTTACAATCTACAGTAAAACGAATGTTCTGATATCTATTAATATAGTATAATATATTCTGGTTCTTTCTTTGAACAGGTTTGAATAATGGCTGCTATCATTAACACTTTTGAAAATGTGAAAGCGAACATCTTATCATCCCATGGAAACACCACGTCAGAAGAAAAGATAAAGTTTTACAACTCCTGGGCAGAGAACTATGATCAGGTGAGAAAACTAATGTACAATAAGATGGTACTTTAATTGGTATTATTGTGCAGAAATTAAGCAAAAAATGTCAGATTAAAAAAAAAAACATACAAAGTAAAATAATCAGTCCAAAATACATATCAGTATGTGGCTCTCTGTGTATCTTATAAAATAAGAAAGGCTTATATTTTCCTTATGTCCTTATATATAGCCAAATGTAGCTTTACAGTGCTCGTGTTTACCTTCTGCGCCTGTGCTAAAAGCACCTGGTCTTTCTTAAAACTGATTTGAGTAGGATGTGGCTGTTTTGGACTACCGTGCACCAAGTCTGGCAGCAAACAGCATCAACTCCCATTTCAGCGGTGATCGTGAAGAAGCTGTGGTGTTGGATGTGGCCTGTGGTACAGGACTGGTGGCCAAACAGGTAAACACACAAGATAGAGAACAAACTCCTGCATTTTTTAAAATTCTAGTAAAAAGAAAATGGAATCAACAGGAATTACTGCAAACTTACAGTCTTGATGCAGTAATACATAATTAGTATTTGACAAAAGCCTTTTTCTGTTTTTCTTCTCTGAGAGTTAAGACAAAAAAATATGCTTTTCTATAAAATATGACTTCTGTGTGCATGGTCTGTTTCAGTTCAGGAAGTATGTGAATCTTTCGGTATCTCACGATTTGATTCAATTTAGATTTTTGATTCAGTATCGGGATCTACACCAGTCTGCTGTGCGCATGAAAGCGGAGTAAAATGTTTTTAAGATTATGGAGTTTGTATATTTCAAAAAGTTCTTTCAACGGATTGCAATAATGTAAATGCAGAGGCAAACATAAGACAAAAGAAAAAATGTATTAATGCTAAACTTGAAATGGTATCTTGAAATAGAAATAAACATTTTTTAGTAAAAAGTTCTCAATTCTTAAAAAGACTTCAAGAAGCTATATAAAAAATAAAAATGCTGCCTGTTACATACATATAATTGGTAGGCTTAGGCTAGCTGCCATTTTATTTCTCAGAAACTTGCCATTTTCAAAAATAAAACTGTAAAACTTATTTTGTGATTTTTTTATTTTTTATTTTTTAAAATGTTTTAACAAATCACAATAATGCTTGACACAACTTTAAATTGGTGTAGAGCAGGGGTCACCAACCTTTTTGAAACTGAGAGCTACTTCATGGGTACTGAGTCATACGAAGGGCTACCAGTTTGATACGCTCTTCTGAAATAACTAATTTGCTCAGTTTGCCTTTTAGTTATACATTATTAATAATGATTAATGATACTCATCTATGTGAAGACACTGATCACGTTAATGATTTCTCACAATAGTTATCAACAATGACAACAAGGTGGGAAACAGATATCAATATTCAGCACTTTATCTCTATTAATCTCAGTAATTGTTACATTTTCAGATGATCACTTACATCACTACATTTCATAGGAAAAATGTCCCATTTTCACTAGCCACTGACAAACCCTTTTAACAAATCATGAACTATGTTGCACCATGTTTCAAAAAGTTATCACTTATGTAATGTTAAAGAAAAATCAGCTTACATATTTTTAAATAAATCTTGTCACATTTTGAACTAATGACCAAATCTGTGGCATTTTTAACAAAATTATAACTGTTACATGTCATGAACACACTTTTAAATTGAACACAATTCTTCAATATTTTAATTCAACTTTGCCATGGCACTGCCATGTTGCCACTGACAACATCTGGTATCTGTTTCTTTGTTAGTGGGAAGACTGGCATTGCATGCTGTTCACCAGTGTATTGTAATCTGGTGTGTAACTTGACACTGCAGCTGTGAGTGAGTCTTTCAGATGTGCATCAGTGAGGTGTGTTCTGTGTTTGTTCTTCATGAAGTTCATGTCAGAAAACGCTGATTCACAAACAGGCTGGCAACCTTCATAGCTGCTGTGCATACACCACTGTACTTCTCTGTATCAACAAGGCACCAACAGTTTGGTGCAGCCTGGTAGGCTTTGAGGTGGAGGTCATTTTGCAATGTTATGATTTCAATCTGGACCACCTGTCCAGCATCCAAGTTGAACGTTACACTTAGTTGCTCAGCAAAGCATGTTGTGTCCACATTCATGAAAGGATTGGAAATGAATGACACACATGGCTCAAGCTGATCAAGGTCACAAAACCTATCCTCAAACTCTTGCCCAAGTCTGTTTATGACTTCACAGTACTTTTCTGCAACTTTGTCAAATGTCTCAGATGCAGAAGCATTGTCTTTCAGCACCGACTGCACAGAGGGAAAGTGCAGCACCTTTTTTCTCTGTAAATCCACAGAAAAAATGTTCATCTTGGCTTTAAATGCATTTAAAGCACTTATCATATCAACAATAGTGTGGAGAAATCTTCAAACACCATCCGGACAAAAACCAACAGCTGCGCTGTACTGCTGCTGTCCACGGACTCGTCGCACTGGATGCTAAACCAGCTGCACTTCGCCAGATCCCGGTCCAGCTGATCGGCCAAGTTACCAGACATAGCTGACACTCGTCTGGCCATCGTAGATGCCCCCAGTTGGACGTCGGAGAGAGTGGAGATTAGATCGGTTCCATTTTTCTCGTCTTTAAGTACAGTGTTAGCAATTATAATCATTGCTTCTTTGACAACTTCCCCGTCTGAAAATGCCTTCTTCTTCTTCTTGATCAGAAAATGTGTAGCTCTAAACGAGGCTTCGGTTGCTTTTTGTGACTTTTTCGCCGGCCTCGTGAAAAAAGACTGTTAGAGTACTAGAGAGACTAGAGTAGGTCAGAGTTCACTTAAACTTATCTAAACTTCATGTATAATGAACATATTTTTAAGATATTGTCATTTTTAAATCTATATGAATGCAAGTGTGATTAAAAAAGAATAGCAGCTATTTTTAGAACAGGCCTGTGGGCGACTCATGTGGTCCTTGGGGGCAACCTGGTGAGAAAAAAAAAAAAAAATTGATTCACAACTTCCAAAAATTGATTTTCTTTTTTCTACAAAAGAACTTGGATATTGCTACTGATAGACAGTAACCCTCTACAGTGTAGATCTATAACAACAAGGACCCTATCACTATCAGTTTTTTTGTTTCCAATTGAGTTGCTCAGTATGACTGATAAACAAGCAAAAGTGTCTCTGTTGTACAGATGAAAGAACATGGATTTGGACATTTTGTGGGTATTGATGGAAGTGAGGCTATGTTGGAGGTGGCCAGAGAGAGCGGGTTGTACCAGGACCTGAAGCAGTCCATGCTGGGAGAGGGGCCACTACCTGTCCACTGGGGTAATTTAACTGTTGAAATTATTTCACGTGTCAATCATCATTGTGATTCAGCAGGTGATACTCCATCGGGGTGGATTAGCTGACTTTATAAACAAATTTAGAAAAAAACTCTTATCTTATGGGATATTATGGCTATTAGTTATTATCAAACGTTGGTGTTATCATCAGTAGTACTGTAAACTCTCTTAACTTCTCTCCACCACCTCCTCCCTCCTGCAGGTTTGTTTGATGTGGTTGTGATCGTTGGAGCGCTGAGTGTCGGTCAGGTCCCGGTTGGTTTCGTCACAGAGTTGTGCAAGTCCACCAAACCAGGTGAGAGTATGTTTTTTTGGTTTGATGCCGCACCAACTGCAGCTCTGATCCTTGGTTGTAAATCAGTATCTCCTCACTATAGGCGAGTTTTAATCCCTCAAAAACACCACTGCACTCTCACCTGTTTCCACTAGGTGGCTACGTTTGCATGACAACCAGAAGTAACCGCGACAATGTGGAATACAAAGCCGCCCTGGAGCGTGAGCTGAAGCAGATGGAGGACGATGGGCTCTGGACTTGTGTGGAGGTCGCTCAGGAGGAGCACTGGGAGAGAGCGGTGTCGGAGCAGGAGGACGGCTACATAGCTGGTGCCGTGTACCTCTATAAGAAACTATAGCTACAGCACAGGGACAAAACAATTCAAGAAGATGCAAAATATTCCGATTACTCTCTATACACTTCAAAAAGAACATGTCTGGATGGTTTGACATTGTCAGTGTCTTACAGACGTGAAGTTATATAGTATTTGCGGATGTAGATGTAAGACGTGAACTGTTTATGACGAAATGTTTCAGTTTTTACGTTTAACAATATTCATGTTGCATTAAAGTTGGTCCCTGGAAAACCGCTTCAGATTTCTACACATCTTGGGATATGCAGTAAAGTCTAACAGAAAATGTTTGCATAAACATGAGAACTGTGTGATAGACAAAGATGTAAATGCTGTCTGTGTGTCTTTAATGACAGTATCTACCATATGTATCGGCCACACATTAATCATACAGGCTGTGTATGAGTATGGATAAGAATCGTGCACTTTGTAACGCAGCAGAACGATGCAGATAACGGGGTCACCTAAATCTTAGGCCACTCAGTGGCTTTCAAGTCTTTATAATTGAAAAAAGGTTTGAAACGGCATTTAAGGAGAAGGACGCTTGAGAGAGGAGAAACATCCTTTCTCCCTTCATAACCCTAACCCTAAACTCTCATGCCATCCCTACTTCCCCCACTCCTTTAACCCCTTTACCCCTCATTTCTCTCTTCAGACTTATTGTAAAGTGAAGCTGACCCAAACAATTTCATTCAAATTCCGATTCTGGATATTTGATTTTTTTTCTGTTAACTGTTGTTACATACAAACTTGAATTGTGGAAATACTGTAATAAGTTTTTAAAAAAACTCACTCTGGAAAAAAAAATTTTTTTTTGGTTCTACATCAAAACATTTTCACAAACCAGGGGGAAATCTGACTTTTCAGTGACAGGATATGATATGGGCTTTAATGTTTTTTGTATTTGCAGGTTTTAATTTAAGTCTTGAGTCAAGTTTGGGCATTTCATTAAGTTTTCAACTTTTATTATAATAAACAGTTGATACACATGAACATAAATAGGCAAAATACTTTATTTAGTTAAATTAAAAAAACAAACGGGAGAGTCAAACCTCCGTCAAGGGAGCACAATCTTATATATTTATTATTTTACGTGCACTTGGATCTGCATCAAAATAAACATGGTGGAAGATTATTTTTGTATTTTCAACACTAAAGGAATTTTACGTCAAATAAACTACAGACACGAGGATTTCTAGTGTTGGTTTATATTAAAGGTACTTTTTTCCAGTTTAATTGTTCAATGTTTTGATCTCAAAGTGAAGTCTAATCTGTAAAAAACACATTTTTTATATTAATTTATAACATA
The DNA here is from genome assembly GCA_943593645.1 of Bovichtus variegatus. Lineage (NCBI taxonomy): Eukaryota > Metazoa > Chordata > Actinopteri > Perciformes > Bovichtidae > Bovichtus > Bovichtus variegatus. Next base: position 2,979,806 of record CALSCE010009834.1, read on the forward strand.
TCAGAGAGAAGTTAGACTGAGTGTTTGTCTGTGTGTGTATATTAATAAACACGGTGTATGCGCAGCTGTGACTGCATGACAGTAAAAGTGTTGCACCAGCCTGCAGCAGCTTGTATTTTCCCACCAGCACAGATCATACTGAATCATCGGAGACCTTGAATGCAACTTGCAAACAAAAACACTTGTTGTTTTTCCCATTCGTTCAGCCAGCGGAAGTTTGGAGACTATATAAGATCTCTACCACTGTACCTTTGTGAAGACGTGTAACTGCACAATGAGAGTTGTTTTCGGTTTGCTGTTGTTGCTGCTCGGTCTGTGTGGGTCAGGGGCTCAGGGGGAGGGTGGAGGCCTCGGCCAGGTGGGTGAGATCAGAGAGTTTCAGGAGACGGCTCCAAGAGATGCAGGTGAGGAATCGACCGAGCAGACCATGAAGCAAATCGCCCCTGACATCTGGGCGGAGGTGAAGGCACTGAGAGACATGATGGTGACGCTCACGGTGGAGCTGAGGACCATGGAGGCCAGGGTGAAGGAGAGCGAGAGCCAGGTGAATGGAGTGAAAACTGATCTGATCCTCATCAAAGTGCACGTGGAGCTGCTGCAGAGAGAGAACTCAGGTACAGACGTGTTACTTTCCCTGTTCAATGTTGATAATGATGTTTTTTTTACTAGTTTGATTGAAGTATGTGATCTTGTCATTTTTGAGTATTGGGTCAACAGATCAGATGAGGGTTAAGGTGCTGCATATCCTTTGTTGTGCATGTTAACAGGTTGTTCGGCTCTGTAATTCACCCTCATTGCATTAACTCCAGTCTTGCAGAGCAGACTGAGCAGCAGTGAGAGTGAACTTCTCGCTACCAAGTCCAGGATTGAGCAGCTGGAGAAAATAAATACAGGTGATGATTGTATCTTCTTATCCACGACACACACAAACACACACACACACATAACTTATTTCGTCTGGGGAAAATGTAAGGACATACATTGACTTTTTTGTGTTAACAGAGAAACCAAAGGTGGCCTTTTATACAGCTCTGAGTAATGGAGGATATGTTGGCCCATACAACACGGACACCACGCTGAAATACAGCAAGGTCTTCACCAACATTGGCAATGCTTACAATCCAGCTACAGGTAATATACAGCAGGTCACATGAACATGTGGGAATGTAAACCTACATGAATCAATTGTTACTGTTTTTCATTTTCTACTTTTCTACTCAGGTTTCTTCACAGCACCATTCAAAGGGGTCTACTATCTCCAGTTCACTGTGTGTGGTAACCACACAGGTCTTATGGGTGTCTATGTGTACAAGAACAACCAGAAGATTATGTTTAATGTGGAGTGGAAGGAAAATGCTCATTATAAGTATTTCACCAACTCTGTTGTCTTGGAGCTGATAGCAGGAGATAAAATTCACCTGGCTCTCCCCTCAACCTTTGCTCTCTACGACGATGAGAGTAACCAGAGCACCTTCAGTGGCTCTCTTCTCTTCACACTGTGAGGATGTTGCTAAGGCTGTGCTCTTATTGATTTCTCACAAAACTATGGCTACACTGTCATTCTTTAGAAAAATTCTGATATATTCCAGCGGTGCTGCCTCCAAAACAAATGTCTGTTCATTTACTGCATGTGTCAAATCATGTGATTCTGAATCTGACCTCCCTCTTGTGTCATCACATGAAAACAACATTAAAATAAATCAAAGACTCATTGACGTTGTGTTTGGTATCATTGAGTGTAGGTCTTCGTATAGAAACAGTTTCGAATCAACTCTAAATCAAACTATGCTAAAGCCTGAGAGAGGTTCCCAAACTGGGATGTGGGCTGGAAAATGAAAAGACGAAATCTATGTCAGCAACTGAAATGTCCTCATTAATGCAATGTATCATAGATATAAGAAAATGGGGTACCTGGACTTATTTCAAACAAAACTTACTTTATACTTTAAAGGAGCAGTGTGTAGGATTTAGTGGCATCTAGCGGTGAGGCTGCAAATTGCAACCAACTGAAGGCCCTTCTCTGATCAGCCCTCTCTTTACAAGCACGTCGGATCATGTTTTTTTTTTTACCTTAGAATGAGCTCTTCATGAGGCTGCAAAATCCTACACAATGTCCCTTCAAGCCAGGGACGTGTTAATGCATGGACTGTCACAACACATTATAGAACAATAAAATAGAAATTGGTCTGCTGTTTGGAAACACACTGTACCTAAATGACAGACTTCCTGTGTCCTTGACTTAGTGCCTCCCCACTTTTCACGTGTGAAAAACGAAAGGTGAAATGAGATAAACTGGGTGCTCCTCAGTAACAAAAAAAAGAAAAGAAAGAAAAAGAAGCTTTCCCTATTACAGAATCACTTTGAGGGCCTTATCTTGCACAAACTCTCCCGATGGCGATGATGGATCCGCTCGGATGAGATTATGATTCCACACAAAAAAGGATTTTCTAAGAAGAAGAAGAGCGAGGTAGATAAGTGGTTGAGGGAGAGGCTTTTCCTCACAGGGACTCACCACAGCGTGATGTCCAGCAGCCACAGGAATATCAGATTTGGTATCATTCAGAGAGTTCATTTTCCCTCGAAATGGGATTCCTTTTCCTTTAACTATGGAAACCCTGAGACTGTTTCTCCCATCTGTTTCAGCTGTAATCTGTCCCGTGGCATTTGGCACACAGATTAGAGCAAAAGGAGAGAAGGGGCAGCGGTACATTTAGAGACGGTGAATTGCATTCTAGGCAGCGCTGACTGGAGAGGAAGGGCTACAAAGACATAAAGGAGTGGAGAAAAAGAAAATGTGCCTTTTGAAATGGTTTTTCTGTGAAGGCATTAAAAGGAGTCCAACACAGATCCTCCTGACCAGCTTGTCAAGTCAATTCACAGATCAGCTGACACCACAGAGAGACTTCTGTTACGTGACTGTTCCCAGAAGCAACTGTCCTCAACGCTGACTATAGGAGATCAATGGAGAGTGATAGTTTAAGTAGGATCCATAAAAACTCTACAGAAATAATACAAGAAACAATAAATTATTTGTTGAAACATCTATTTCCCTTTCCTACCATAGCTCTATATGCCTGTAGTGAAACCTGAGAGCCTACAGTGAAATCGGGGGCCTTGATCTATTATTATAGATATAGCTCATAAATTCAAAATATATACTGTAGGGTGTTTCTTTGTGTTTGTGTGTTAGAAATGGCTGACTATTGAGAATAAACAACTTGCCAGAGGGGAAAAAAAAACAGACATTGCCGTGGCAATTTTGCAATTCCACAAGGAACAAGACAAAAATCTTGGTAACACTTTCTATGATGTCCATAATTTATATAAACGCACTCATAATGCTTTATAATCTGCTTATAGCACTGTATAATTATAGTTATAAGTACTTATAGCTAGTCATAATGATTTATATATGTCATATATACATATTTTCATATGCAACAAACTTTATTTACTGTTGGTATTAGAAAAATGGGCCAAATACGATTCTCAGATTCAATACATTTGATGTATGCTGTGCTTTCCCCTCGATTTTATTAAAAGGATTTGCTAGTAAAAGTCTGGCATCTTGTAATGATCTTGTGAATCAATTTTATAGACACGCATTGAGCAAAACACAGAACCTCTGTCTTGTCTAAGAAGCTGCTTCCAAAGGACTAACAACATGTTTACATGTTTTCTTTTATGGCTGTAAAGTCTGACCTGCAGCTCTTTAGCTCTCTCTCCCCCTTCCAGTCTTTCCTCATTTGACCTATTGAACATAGGAAAAGCACACATACATATGTGTGATAATACGTAGACAAAATATAAAGTGCTGATGCTATTCTAAAATAAATAGCTTTATTTGGCAAGCAAAAAGCATTGGATGTTAAATGTAATCAGGTTTTTTTTTTCCCATTGGGGTGTAAAACATCTGCTGGTGTAACGGGGATAGAGGAGTAGATGGATGGTTCATTTGATCTGACGGTGTCTGATGTGTCTGTGTGCACCACTAACCAGGAGAGAGCACTGTTTCACAGCACCGTGAGTGTGAACATCAATCAAGTGTTTAAGTGGCCGACCAGGCGGTCAGTCACGCTGTACAGCCAAATGTTGCTCAAAGCCATAGAACTTTATTTTAAATGTTTTTTGCCTTTGTTCAGTGTAGTTATTGTATATATTACTTACTTTTAATATATTACTATATATTATTATATTACACATTTTTGTAGTTTAGCTACGTATGTATGTAAATACAATTTAGCAGGTTTATGTCATGTATCTATCCATAACACAAAGTCTTCTCTGAAGTAAAACTTATGTATTATGTATAGCCGGCAGCATCAGAGTATGACTAAATAATGATGCTACTGCACATTTGAAAAAGCAAAACCTAAACGACACACGTTCCATACACATGATTCACTGAAACTGTGTCCTCTACAAACACAAACACACTCTCTGTCAAACCAGTTTGTCCTGTAGCTTTAAATACCCAGGAAGAGGACTGACAGTCCAGGGGGATGCTGTATACTTACTAAGTATAAGTGTACTATACTGTACAGCTCATGAGTAACATTTAGATTAGTAAAAAAGACATGCTCAATCAAAGTACAGTCATTTATTGAAAAGTAAACCTACAATTGTCTGATAATAATATTTGTACAAATTAAATACATTTAATATCACATTTAACAGTAGTGACAAAAAGCTGAAGCTAAATTTTTTTTGAATTTTTCATGGCCGTATAGCTCATCAAATGAGCACCTACATGAATAATAAAAAATGCAATGCCTTCAAATTAAAGTAATGATAGAAAACAGGATAACTTATGTTACTTATGTTGCCTTCAGGTTCCTGTACGTCCAGCAGAAACAAACAAGATATAAAGTCTGAGGTAAAATTTGTGTGTGGACGCATTCATCCTCATTTAGTGCATTTACAGAGTGAGAAAAAAAACGGATACCAGCGTAATGCTCCACGTTAACATTTCAAACATATCATGTCAAAATGAATGCCAATGATGTTAAATTAAAGACATTCATTTAAAAAAAAAGAAGGCAAGAAAAGCATACTTCACTTGTACCTGGATTTAGTTTCTTCCTGCACTTGGTTTTAAGTTCAGTTTCAGTCCACATAACACATTAAAACTGCTATTCTCCTGCATGTTGCTGAATGTAGTCCAGACCTTTTCCCGTTTGTCCTTTAACAAATCAACATGGTGGAGAATAAAGATAACTATACTTTACCACAGTTAACTACTTTTCATCAGTAAACACTCACAAAATAAGTAAACTACTACTACTTCTATAACTCCTTTTATGTAAAAGTTTTGTATTGCGTGTGAAAACATAAGTATGTACGTATACATGTGTGTGTGCCTATATTATAGGTATGTTCTCGCTGGATTTGAGGACACATCCTCATTTTCAGTCTTGACGGATACATTCTCTTCCATTTCTGCTCGTTTCAGCTGAGACTTTGTAGACGGCGCCTCACTGTGTTCAGACTTTGTCGACTCCGGTCTTTTCATCTGAGACTTTGTCGATGGTGCCCATGATCTTTCTGACTCCTGCCTCGAGCCCTGCTCAGGCTCGTCCTCCCAGGGAGGCCTTGTGTACAGCGGAGGCTTTGTTGATGCTCCATTGTAGCTTTGAGACCTGGGGAGGACTCCGACAGGCTGAGAAGTTGCTGGTGGTACTCTGCTGCGTTGGGAACCTGCCTGGGTGGACCCGTTGGAGGAACGGACCACCAAGTAGCGGACAGAAGGACTCTTGTCTGCGTTGTGGGCTTTGAGGGGGCATGCTGAGCTGATGAACAAACCCCCACCCAGGATAAGCAGGATGGACGCTCCCCAGCCGATGTAGATGGAGGCTCCAATCTCCCTCCGTTGAGCATCTATGGAGGCGCTGTAGAACTTCTTCACCACGGACCCGGCCGCCCACGATGTGGGGATCAAACACAGCAGCCCTGTGACGATCAAAATGGCCCCTGCTGCTACAGCCACCTTGCCCTTAACCCCGCCTCCTTCCTCATCCAAAAAGCGAGTGCACTTCCCTCCAACGAAGGCTAGAATGAGGCCTGCGCTTCCCGTAGTGATGGCGAGGACGATGAGAGCCCTGGCGGCCTGCAGGTCTGCGCTGAGAGCAAGGAGAGACTCGTAAGGTTTACACTGCATCTGCCCTGTGCTCTGCACCACACAGGTCATCCAGATGCCCTCCCAGATGGTCTGCGAGGTGACGATGGTGCTTCCCACAAAGGCCGTGACCCGCCACATGGGCATTATGCAGCTGATGATGACCCCTGCCCAACCCAGGAGGCACAGGGCGCTGGCCAGCATCTGCATCCCCAAAGAGGCCATGACGTAGAGGTGGAGGGAAGATCTCTGAAGGTGCTCGAGAAATCCTCACAGGCCCTTGAAAAGTGCTGTGATGTTTTTATTTTTCTCCGTGGAGCTTCTCTTGCTCTCACTCGTGGTGACTCTTCTCTTGTATCTTTCTTTGTCAGTCTTTCTCAATGTGGGATGTTGCCGTTTTCATAGCCTCCATTTTGTGCTTGCCTCAGTTGCAATGTTGTATCTGTCCCAGGAGCGCAGAGCCCTGTCTGACTATCTCAGCTGTCCAGCCTCCAGTAGCTTTAACTTGACTCCAGGTGTGTCTGTGTTCAGCCTCGGTTCATCTCCGTCCCTCCTCCTTCGTATCCCTAGGTGCTGATCTCTCCTCCCCCTCTCTCTCCCTGTCCTCTCTCTTTATTTCTCTACCTGAGAGTGTTCTTTCTCTTCTGTCACCTGAGCGTCTGCCTGTATGCTACTGGTCAGGTGTGCATGCACCACACCTGCTCTATAGGGAAATAAAAAGGGGAGGAGGTTGACAGAAAAACTGAGTAGGAGAGAGAGAGGTAGCTGTGAAACCGTGACATCATCTATTCCCGCCCTCATTATCTTTGTCTGACGAGATTATTTTGGAAATGATAAGCTTTGGATGAAGCAGAACGACTGATAGGCCTGTGGGCATTCAACATGTTGATGAGACGCACACTCATGAGGCGCCACACGCCATTTTACTACAGAGAACGCTGGAATAGATATCAAAAAAAAAAAAAAGGGAATTTAGATTTGATTCAAAAGTTAATACTTGTGTGAACTCATTGTGTGTGTGTGTGTGTGTGTGTGTGTGTGTGTGTGTGTGTGTGTGT
>CALSCE010009834.1:2996711-3058462 GCA_943593645.1 Bovichtus variegatus
GACATTTACTGTTGCAGGCTTTTGAAAGAACCAGTGTTTAAGCTTCTTTTCTTTCTCAGAGCTCTGCTGGGGCACCAGAGGGCCTCTTTGTAGGAGAGGAAAAACCTCTGAAACCAAAGGCAGCATGATGGATGTTTATATCTGAGCACTGAAGCCAAAGCCCATCAAGAGGAGGGGGCTACTTGGGGGCATCTGTAGGTCATATAAAACTTCCCTGCAGGGAGAAAGCTTTTAGTTGGCAGCCCAGTGAAGAACTGAGACTGAGCAAGAAAGAGAAGGAGGACCATCAAACAGCAATGGTATCTTTAGGGCTGCAGATTCTGGGCGTCGGGCTGGCGGTGCTTGGATGGATTGGAAACATACTGATCTGTATGCTGCCCCTGTGGAAGGTGTCTGCTTTCATTGGGAACAACATCGTGGTGGCTCAGACCATCTGGGAAGGACTGTGGATGAGCTGCGTGGTGCAGAGCACCGGCCAGATGCAGTGCAAAGTCTACGACTCCCTGCTGGCCCTGCCACCAGACCTCCAGGCGGCTCGGGCTATGGTGGTCATCGCCATCCTGTTTTCTCTGTTCGGCCTGCTGCTCTCTGTGGTCGGAGGGAAATGCACCACCTGCATTGGGGACAAGGCATCAAAAGCCAGAGTGGCCATCTCCGCGGGTGTTTTTTTCCTCCTGAGTGGGGCTCTCTGTCTGGTGACCGTGTCTCTGCCTGCTAATACTATCATAAAGGACTTCTACAACCCCATGGTTCCTGACGCCCAGAGGAGGGAGCTGGGTGCGTGTTTGTACATGGGCTGGGGAGCATCAGGACTACTGCTGGTCGGTGGCGGTCTTCTCTGTTGTCAGTGCCCGTCAGGAGGAGACCGCTATAATGGAGCAAAGTACTCCGCGCCTAAATCCACAACACCCGGGAAGGAATTTGTCTGAATTGCTACATCACAGGAGAGTCAGCACTTGACTTTACATACAGTACAAATCTGTTGCTTATCGAATTGTGATTTGTATTGTGACTAACTTTGTTTAACACTGTTTTGTTTCTGAAACATGCAAGAGACTCTTGAGGTATGTGCCATCTTACAATGATGCAACATGGAGTTAAGATTTATGATTATTGCTTTTATTTTTTTAATTGTTTTTTGTTATAATTTTTATATTAATTCAGTATCATAATCTCCTGATGTCTTTTATCTTTTTTGCAACATAAGGTCTTCAAAAAGAAGACTTGTGTATTTGTCATGTGTATTTTTCTTTGTTTTTTTTATTAAGACATTAAACAGAATTGACAGCAATGTTTTTTTGATATTGTTTATTATTCTCTGTTATGGTTTAGAGGGAAATATTGCACTTTTTACATATTACTTATTTGACAGCAATATTTATTAGTTACCCTAAATATAAAAAAATGCAAATTACACAACGCACTGCATTGTTAGAGGTTAAACTAACAGGTCTATGGACAGTGTTGCATGCTGTACAGATTGTAAAGCCCCTTTTTGTTTTGTGATATTGGGCTATATGGATAACATTGACTTTATTATATAAAATAGTTAACTTTAGCTTTATTTTGACAAGCTAACAAATTATAATGCTTTTCATTCCAGCATAATTAATCTAATGTATAACGTTGACAGCGACTATTCTGCATAATGAGTACTATTACATTTAATACTTTATGTACATTTTGTTGATAATACTTTTGTACTTTAACCTACATGTAAGTAACGATAGCGGTTTATACATTGCGTTACTGCGACTTTTACCTAAAGATCTGAATACTTCTTCTACTACAGGCCTGATCTCATCTGAGTGGCCAAAATGGAAACTGACACAAGTGAAAAATTACAGTGGCGTATTGTGTTTCTTGTCAGACTGGTTTCAATTGAAAATGTCTGTAAACAAAAAGAAAACCATTAAAGAGGTTTGGGATATATCAACCTGACAAGACTTGGCAGATGTGCTCTTACTGGGCAAAGTGTAAATATCCATTCTTTGGAGATATAAAACAGTTCCTTAGCAACATGAATCCGAGCATACACGGTGCATTGTTGTCTCTCTGGCAGTGACGTCCATTTTAGTCACGACAGAAACAGTAAATTACCATCTCTGGACATGGGCGGTGGATTACACCATGGCAAACATCTCAAGCAGATACAGTAAATTCCCAGGAGTTTACTCCCCTGAATTCCTCCTGAATGCCTTATCACAAGTGCTTATTGAGAAGTTCAGGTTCAGTTTTATTACAGTGTATTGTGCAGGGGCAGAGTGAACATGAGAAAGGAAAGTATGAACAAGAAGCTTTATTTCTTACATTTGAAAGGCAATTAAAAGTCCAGCAGGGATCATTATATCATTATACAGTTACATCACATCTGCTTCAATCGCACATTGTCCAATATTAAAATAAGCTTTGGAAAAATCTCCAATTTTTCTCTGAGCAACAGTCTATACAATAATGGATGTCAGCATTCAGATGTATTGCATCACGCCAATCAGTGTCAGTCTTTACGAATAAAAAAACGAATAGTAGGTACTAAGTTTTGAATAGAAATATTGTTTCAGAGAAATGTTACATCTCTTAGATTCACACTAAGGAAAATCTTTAATTGTTCATTGAGTTTAGAATGTAATTCAAATTCTGAGGAGATTAGTTTTTCTTATCAACCAAGTTCACAGATGTCTTGCTTACGTAAGCCTTAGCAACAACATTTATTTTCAAGCAGAACCTTCTGTGCAACTTTTTGGTAAAAACAATACATTTTAATGAAAATCTTGAGACATTTTATGCTGCAGTTCCGACCCAAACACTCACACATAGTCCACGTGTGAAGATGCAATTCTTGCAGGGGCGAACTTGGCAGGTAGGTAGGGTCTTGTGCCGTCTTTTGGGGGGCAGTTGTTGCATAGCAGGCCTCCTCCCAGCAGCAGCAGCCCAGCGGAGCCCCAGCCGATATAAAGTGCAGCCCCGAGCTCCCACTTCTGAGCAGCGATCACTAGGGGGTTATAAAAGTCCCTGATCACTGCGTGAGCTGACCACGACACTGGGATCATGATCAGAAAGGCGGCTATTATGAAGATCACTCCGGACACAATGCAGGCTTTGGCTTTGGCCACTTCGTCCTCCATGCAGTTGGTGCACTTTCCTCCAGCCACGGCCATGAGGATGCCGAACACCCCGACCATCACAGAGAGGACCACCATGGCCCTGGCGGCCTGTAGGTCTTGACGTAGGGCCAGCATGGAGTTGTACACCTTACACTGCATCTGGCCCGTGCTCTGGAACACGCAGTTCATCCACAAGCCTTCCCAGATCACCTGGGCGGTGACGATGTTCGCCCCGACAAAAGCGGTGACTCTCCACATGGGCATAGCGCAGGTGATGATGGTGCCCAGCCAGCCGATGAACGCCAGCAGAACACCCATGATCTGGAGTCCCTGAGAAGCCATGATAACGCCACTGCAGCCAGGACTCGCTCTTACAGAAACAACTCGAAGATTATTCTGAAATGCAACAAGGGTAATAGTACTAGTGATAGCTCACATATACTCCGCTTTCACACTGCTTGAGGTAGTGTTTGCTGTGCTCTGATGATCTGAGGTCCAACTGTGAGAAGTTAGCTGCTTTGTGGTCCAAACTTTCAGGGTGGAGTTTCTGTACTCTCTGACAAAAGGGGAAAGTTGAGACTTGATATCCACAAACCTTGTCCTCTCTCTGTTCCTTGTTCCCACACATACAAGCTTTGTTACCTCAAGCAAGACTTTGAGACCGGGAACAATGGCTCCAGATCCCACCTGTGCTCAGACACACACGTGCACACACACACACACACACACACACACACAGACAGACCCATTCACACAGATTAAGCCTTGAGCAAACAGAAACTCCAAACTTCAGAGTGTGGGTCAGCTTTATTCAACTAAAAACATACCAGGAAGTGGATGTTTCTGAAAGGAAAACATTTTTAACAAAAGTTCTGTAATCTAATTCTCATTCAAACAACAGAGAATTAACCCTTGAATCGTTCATTTACATTAAAATTTAAATTGATCACCCTGACAAACTCAGATTCACAGCATTGTACTAAATCTAAGTTTGTAAGTTTATTTAAGGGACTTTAATCGTATCAGTCAATATTGATTTTTAGAGGAAGGAAATGTTAACTTTACAAGATCAAAGCAACAGGATAATAATATTTATTGGTATTTTAATATTTTCTCTCTCAACAAATGAGAAATTGGTCCTGCAAGTCTATTGAAAGTACAAACACCTTGCCGACTGCCTGTAGGCTCACAGTTTGAACAAAGACGAGTTTCCAACAATCATGCCTTTTTTCTGCCACGCCTAAACCTGATTTACAAGAAAGTCAGACAATAAATGCTTCTTAAACGCTATATGGTATTTTGTTTTTAAAATGGACCTTGTTTTGATAGTAATGCAGTGGTGAATAGAGGTGTTTGTGTCACTAAATTTGTAAAAAGTACAATTAAAGATAAAAAACAGTGAATACAATACAAGTTAATGTAATAATTGAAATGATATATCGATCCATTTTAAACCAACTGGATGAATCATGTTGAACACAACTGTCGTGTGAATACATGTGAAAATAAAAAGCAGACACAAGTGATCTGTGATTTGTAAACAACATATTTATTTACAGTGTAACCTGCGTCATGAATCTCATACACATACTGTAGTTTATAAAATCAACCCACATACAGCATTTCAAATTAGGTTAAAGACATTTTATACTACTCAGAAACGGCTCTCAAGTTACTAATATTCATATAAACAACCATACATATACAAATAATTTCGTTAAAAAATCTAATTGAATTTCGTCTTTGGGTGTGGTTCCTTTCTTGCTGTTATTTCCTTAAAACACTCTCGTGAGGAGTAAAACTCAAGAATACATTTGTTCAAGAAACATCCTGAAATATCAACCCTCACAACCCAGTAGCACCAGTGCATCTGTCCCAGTAAGCATGGCATTGAAGAAACTATTTACTGACTTCTAGATCTGTTTCATACATAGTCTTTCACGGTCGCTGGTGCTGAGGCCTCAGATCTGGCAGCTTTGTACCTTGCACTGTAGGAGTCTTCGTTTTTAGGGGGGCATTTGCAGCAGAGCATACCCCCTCCAATCAGCATCAAGGCGGCCGCTCCCCACCCGATGTAGAGTGCGGCGCCCAACTCTTTCTTCTGGCCGCTGATCAACATCGGGTTGTAGAAGTTTTGGATGATGGTGTGGGCCGTCCAGCAGACAGGGATGAGGCAGAGGACCCCGGCTACGATGAACATAACTCCAGCTGCGATGCCCACCTTGGCCTTAGACGACGGATCCTCCACACAGTTGGTGCATTGCCCCCCGGCTACGGAGAGCAGGATAGCCACGATGCCCACCACGATGGAGATGACCATCAGGGCCCGGGCGGCCTGCATGTCAGCGCTGAGGTTCAGCATGGAGTCGTAGACCTTACACTGCATCTGGCCTGTGCTCTGGTGCACACAGTTCATCCAAATACCTTCCCATGTGGTCTGCGCGGTCACGATGTTGCTGCCGATAAAAGCACTGACCTTCCACATGGGAATGGCGCACACAATTATGGCACCAATCCAGCCCAGGATCCCTAGAGCTCCGGCCAAGATTTGTAACCCACCAGACACCATCTTGGAGGGACTTCAAAAACCTCTCTGTAATTCCTCTCTGGCAGTGACGTAAGCCCGTCGGTTGGTTGTCTCCTTCTGTGATGGAGGCAAGGTGTCCTGTTAGTCAGGTGAGTGTGGTAAATGTGACAGGATTGAGAGGAGGGCAGGTACATATAATCTCCTCTGAGAGAGGAGGGGCCACCGTCATTAGTTCCTGCTCTTCAGGTCCAGTCCTCCCAACTCCACTAGCCCATAACCTGTTTACCCAATCTACCTGTCTCATTAACTTTAACAAAAGAAAACATGTGACACTGCTTTGCAAGTAGCAGCCATGATAAAACACACAGTTTAACCACAATATTAAAAAAAAAGAAAAAGTTTATAGTAAGAGAATATTTATTTAGTTCATCTTCCCTCTTAATCCCCGCTCCCCCCTTTTCAGTTTCATCTCAAGCGGCTGGAGGGTGGAGTAACGTCCTGAGTGACAGATGACTCAAGTCTGTTTTAAATGACAATAGAATACTTACGACGGAAACTTCAGACGGACCAAATATGGTGTTGTGCTCGGTGATTTTTCTGTATTACACCTTCACAAACTATGGATGACATACTGCTGGAGTCTAAATAGTTATCTGGAATATCCTCACTCAACTGTGACAATTTTACAGCATTACAGATTATGGTTTCATTTATAAATGTCAAGGAAGTCACTTTTGACGTTTTCAATATTTAATCAAGACCACAATCTTACCCTTGACTTTCTAAGCATGAACATAAAAACTATAATCATGAGTTATTATGAGTTATCGGTAAAATTAGATATCATAGGAAAAAGACATTATCAACATACATTATGTCGAATAAGAAATATCTGGGAGAAATCACATTTATATATATATATATATATATATATACTGTATATATATATACAGTATATATACGTGAAAGAGAAATGTGATTTCTCCCAGACTGCATTTCTTAATTGACATAATGTATACAGTCCCCTCCAAAACTATTGGAACAGTGAGGCCAATTCCTTTATTTTTGCTGTACACTGAAAACAATTGGGTTTGACATGAAAAGATGAATATGAGACAAAAGATCAGTATTTCAGCTTCTATTTCCAAGTATTTACATCTAGATCTGTTAAACAACTTAGAAGATAGCATCGTTTTTAACAGAAAACGACATTTTTAGGTGAGCAAAAGTATAGGAACAGAGACTTCAAATAGTGTGAAAAGTGAATAATACTTAATATTTAGTTGCACATCTTTTGTTTGCAATAACTGTATCAAGCCTGCGACTCATTGACACCACCACACTTTTTTCACTTCTTCTTTTGTGGTGCTTTTCCAGCCTTTCACCGCAGCCTCTTTCAGTTGTTCTTTGTTTCGGCGGGTTTTTCCCTTCAGTCTCCTCTTCAGCAGGTAAAATGCATTTTATCAACAATTTCCATCCCTCACACACCTACATATCAAAATGTTGATTGTGTGTCCACACGATCCACAGTCTTGTTTTAAATAGCAGAATAATGTATGTGTTTCACGGCAGCTGTAGTCGGGTTTATAGCAGAGTTTCTGCAATCCTCAGTGCTGATGTCGACTGGTGTGTATACAGAGGGTGAAAAACCTGATCCACACTTCTTCACATACTTGCAATTAAAATAGCTTCTCTCCGGTTAGATAATTACAGAGTCTGTGAAACGGTAAAATGTGCCTTTAGTAATGTTGTTTCTTTAAAAAAATAGATATACGATTCTCGGAACAAATAGCATTTCTCGGAAAACAAATTAACGTGAAAAACACAGCGTGAAATAAAGGCTTTGAGAGAAGCTCTGTTATGTTCAGTCTGTGTGTGTTCTGTGAATCATACTGAAGACTCATTGTAACTGTGAACATATAAGGTTTTTTTGTTCAGAGAAGATCACAGGAAATTAGATATTTATGTGGAATTGGTGTGGGCGGAGTGGGTAAGGGCAACATAGAGGAGTCAATGTAAGTGCAAGTGCTATGAGATACGACATATCTGACAGGTCTGGATTTTGCAGCTTTTAAATGTTGTAACCGTGACATGAAAGTAAAATGTTGAACTCTCTGAAGTTTGACTCTTGTGTCTGCTATTCACCGCTCTGCCCAAAGGGAGGCAGCAGCTTATCAGTCTGCCTCTGTTTCCTCTTAGTCAGAGTTAAACCTCCAAGGGACTCTTTCTGGGAAATTCAGGCCGGATTATAGCACAAGTAACGCACACACCACAAACACTCACAGTAAAGGTTTTAAAAGTAGAAGCTGGACTGATATCCAAATCCGAATCTTTTGTTTAAATGCTCTCAGTTTAGTGTCATGCATTTTGGTGTGAACTTGTACATTTAATTTTTATATGCCCATGACGCAGCAACAAAATACACAACTTGATTTAGTTTGGAGCTTTATATGCACAAAGAGAACGAGTGATGTCAGGGTGGCTGTGAATGTGTGGAGTAACCCAGTTTTCAAAGAGCTTCTAACTGCAGTTTTTAATGTGTCCACAAATCCCCAAGCAGCCATTAAATCCAAGGCTCCTTACTTTTTTCAAAGGACATATTACTTAGTAACCGAGAGTCCACTTATAGAGCAGTATAGCCTCCGACCTGTTACCTAATAAAGGCTGCCAGTGGAAGTCCCTATCTTTCTTTGAAACGGTCAGTGATTGTGAAGCTGATGATTGGTTAAGAGATATTAAAAAAATAAACACAGACATATATAGAAGTGGCATTTTGACGAAGACTATATACTTTTGGTGCAGTAAATCTACCGCAATATGAAACTTGTAATTCATGGGCCGTAACATGTTTATGAGGTCTTCTCAGGCCAGCGGTTTCTATTACATTATACTGCCACTTACTCCTCTTGTTAGACAGACACTTTAATGGCTTGCTATCTTTAATATGATCGAAGAAGAGGCGTTTCAGTTTGGTACCTCACAAGTTTCCTTCTTGTCAACTGTGACCATTGTGCAGTGTTGCTCCTCTGGCAAACATGAACTTTTTTCAACATTCAACTATTACATTTTGTATCACAGTGTTTCTTAAATGAGGAATTATACAGTTACTTATAAACATGTTTTGACGGAAGTGTTATCTTTGAGTAATTTGTAGTTTAAGTCTATATGCAGGAGAGCTACATAAAAAGATGTAAAAACGTACAAAAGTCCCCAATTTATTTTGCATTTAACCTGCACATAACTTAGTAGAGATTGGTTACACAAGTAGGTTAAAAGCATAGTCAAGATATCAATTAAAATGTACACCTTGCCCAATCAGATGTGAGTCATTGTTACCATGATGGAAAAAATGAGAAAGATGAGTGTGACTGATAGTAAAAGAGCCAGAGGAGTTTTCTTTCTTCCACACTGAGAGCACACTGTGACTTCCTGCTGCTTTCACCTGACATGGGAATTATTGCTGTGTTGAGGTCAGTAGAAACTTCTCCGTTTTAAAAAGACCTTTTGGTGAGATACATTTTTTTTTACTATTTTTGACCGTAAATGTGTGTTACAGCCATCCTCACAAAATGTACATGAGAAGCAGTTGAGAGATGATCGTGGTGGCTTTTCTCCCATTTTACCACTAGGGGTAAAACCTTTTTTTATGGTGAAAATGTCTTTCAAAACAACACAATTTTGCATTTATGTTGTGAAACACCATATACGCACAGAGTACTCTCATCCCCTACTAATGTTTTTGACTGATTGAAAGACATATAGTCGTAATTAAATCCCTCTCCTGAAGCATGACCGGTTTATATTTGATACACTGAAACAGAAGACGTACAGTGAATAAAAAACACAAATAACACATCATTATGTCCACATGTCTTGTGCTTTAACTTCAGATGTTTACAGCTCTTCCAGCAGAACAGTATCAGTAAATCCTGGAAGATTTATAATTTCCCTCCTGTAATTAGGTTACTACGGTATAATCAGTGTTTTGGCTGTAGTTGCTGACCCATCTGAATTTCCCTTGGCAGTGAACTAAATAGATAAACATGTTACTCATACAGTAGACACTTTACAAAATACCCTTTCTACACACCCAGTTGGATATGATGTTTTATCTGCAGCTGGAGAGAAGGAAGAGGAAGAACTCACAATCCACCGACGCACACAAGGAAACACCAGTGAAATGGATAATCCCTGTGCTAACAGAAACTCTTTTATCTACTCTTGTCAGAGCCTAACTGCACAAATACTAACTGCACAAATACTAACTGCACAAATACATGTGGCGTTGTTAAAGTATTTATAAGCTAAGAGTTGCTTCGGTAACATGGAATCGAGCAGTTTAAATGAGTGTGGTGTTGGTGCCTTTGACAGCGGTTTCCATAGTTCGAAAAACATAAACTAACCAATTAGAGCTTTGTTGGCGAGATTTAAAAACGGGGATGCCATCTTCCTGTGCCAGAGCCAGAAAAATAGTAACAGAAACATTTCCATGGAAACAGCGACAAGCATGAATGAGGTTGTAGATTTATGTTAAATGAAGAACCGACAATGTAAATAAGTTGGATATGAACATATTTCAGTTTTGTTTTTTTCTTATTTTGTAAACTTGTAAAAAATTGTGTTGAGATTGTGTACCCATTTAATGTATATTACACTGGCACTATTTAGTTAGAGTATTTTTTTAATTCTCCCTTTAGCTTTTTCTGACTTTTCTGATTTTTTTGATTGTTGCTACCGTTTTATGTCAATTTTAAAGTCTTCAAATAATGAGGTTTTTTTTTAAAAAACAAACATAATGTGAAAGTTAAAAATAAAAAGTTGTTTGCTTTAACACATGTATAAGACAATAATATATCAGAGTTGTGTCTGTAACTTTTGCACAAGACACAGCGTGCTGGAGAACACACTGTCGTAGTTGCTGTTGGTCATTGACTCCACCATCAAATGTTTCTTGTTGAAGCATACAAATAAAGCATTTGATAGTATTGATATTTAGATATGATTTGAATAGTTGGCAGATTGTTTGATTCCTTCCTAAATACTAAGATAATTTCAATTGCCTTTTATCAGGATTTATCTTATCATGGTTACTGGGTTAGCTATTCTTTAGCAGACGTGTTTGACTAATATTGAAGTGTGATAATGTGTACACGTATACAAGATAAAGGTCTGTCAGAGTGTGATAGTGGTATTGTAGTGATCACAAATCTGTTGGACTCACCTGTCTAGACATACAGCATATGAACTAACAGAGTCATTTAAAAGAGAAACCTCCATGTCAGTGTTTTCATATTTTCAAGGGTCACGCAAAACTTGAGAGGAGGTGTTAGTTTATATGAAACAGAATTAGGCCACTCTGCTCCGCCAGATAATAGTCCAACATGCTAACCATGAACCATGAAATGTTGGTGTTTGCTGTTTTTATGATTAAAAATGATAAATAAAAAAAAAAAACCTGTGGCAGCTGTGGCTCAGGAGGTAGAGTTGTCGTGCACCAATCGGAGGGTTGATGGTTTTAATACAAGGCCCCAGTCAAAGTGTCCTTGTATGGTTCTTGCATGGTATGAATGTGTGTGTGTGTGTGTGGTTGCAAAAAAGAAAAGCATTGAGCAATGATAAGATGTTTAAAAAAGATAAGTTTGGTGATTTTCTATATTTTTCCAACAATTGATGCTCTACCTCTGTATCCAAAGTCCAATATATGTATTTTATTTTTTAGTTAATCCCACATACAACATGTACTCACTAACACACCAAACCACGGCTGAAAATAGTCCCCAACAAATACATTTTTTAAACAGATTTGAATAACTACAGTTCCAGGCTGTTTTGGGAAATTACTGAGTTATTTGTTTCTAAACTAAATTATATATCTGTGACCCTTTTTTATTTTATTTTGTTTTTTATTATTTATTTCATCAGTATACACCAAAGGGCTTGGAGCTGTGTGTAACAAACATGGAAGAGAAGTGAAAGACCAACTAACACATTGTTGTTTTGTGACTCATGTTTCAGGTGAGTTTTTCTGTGTTTATCACACTGTAGTGTAGTTCGTGTCATATATGCTCTCAAACATAAAAACTAAATGATTGTCAGAAAGAGTTCACAGTGGCCATAGTCACATAACTATAACATATGTTCCTGATGTTTGTAGTTTGTCATTAACTCAAATTGTACTGTATGCATTATGTGACTCAGTGACGATGGTGTGTGTTATAAAAACTGCTATAAAAACTGTCACATCATGTTTTAGTCGAGGCTATAAAAACATGATGCGACAGTTTTCATCACAACAAAACAAAACAAAAAGAAATATGTAAATATATATAACAGAAAACAGATGGAGAAAGCCTGCTAATATTTAATATGTGCTGAAGGTCTACACACACACACACACACACACACACACACACACACACACACTATTAGAATACATGTTTGTATTCGTTGCAGTTTGTTCATGTGGTCACCTCTCTATCACATAACAAGCTCTGCTTGGCCACTCATTACCTACTGACAGCAATAAAGCAGACACACCTAGCGCTACCATGGGCAAAAGGTTAAACCATAAAACTTCTCTTCATTTGAAAATGCACACCAACGAGCCCCAACACACCCAGGTGGTAAATAAGGCCAATGCCCAGGACTCACCTGATTGGCTTGGTTTGATGGGTGATGTCATCTCTTAGGAGGGCCTGACAACTTAGTAATAAAAAAGTAAGCGGATAAGGGTCATCGACTCCTTAAGAGCAGGAGAACACAGGAAAACAGCGTCTGAGTGGACACGTACACGCAGGAGGAAGCACACTGTGACAAACCGATACTGTATTCAACAGCAGGTGCAGTAGCTACAGCTTCAGGAGGAGTCATACCTGGTGGGAAGACAAGTCGACAAATAGGAGCTTGAAGTGCAAAATCTAGAAGGCCTTTAGATATTTGCTGGAAAATAAAAGGGAAGGGAAACAGAAAGAAAGAAAATTCGATAAAGAGGAACCAAAAGGAGAAGAAGGACAAAAAAAAGGAACTTTTGATTCAAAGAGGGGACGCCTGTCTGAGTGCACGATGGTGTCTTTGGCACTTGAATTGGTCGGCGTCATTCTGTCAGTGCTCGGCTGGGTGCTGAGTGTGATCAGCTGCGCCTTGCCGATGTGGAGGGTCTCCGCCTTCATTGGATCCAACATTGTCACAGCTCAGGTGTACTGGGAGGGCCTGTGGATGAACTGCGTGTTCCAGAGCACGGGGCAGATGCAGTGTAAGGTCTACGACTCCATGCTGGCTTTACCCCAGGACCTGCAGGCCGCCAGGGCGCTCACCATCGTGTCCATCATCGTGGGGGTGGTGGCTCTCCTCATCTCTGTGGTGGGAGCAAAGTGCACCAACTGCATCGAGGATGAAGGGGTTAAAGCCAGAGTAATGGCCGCCTCAGGTGGATCGTTCATCACAGCAGCTCTGACTCAGCTGGTGCCTGTTTCCTGGTCAGCACACACCATCATAATTGAGTTCTACAGTCCACTCATCCTCGCTGGTCAGAAGATGGAGATCGGGGCGGCGCTGTATCTAGGCTGGGCCGCCGCGGCCTTGCTGCTGATTGGAGGCTGCATCCTCTGCTGCAGTTGCCCTCCACAGGAAGAGAAACTAGCGAGGTACAGCGTGCACCCCCAGAGTCGTATAGCATTCTCCGCCGTACCGAGGTCAAACGCTCCAAGCTCCTACAACAGGAGGGACTACGTGTGAGGGAAGAAGACAGGACCGAGGGGGGAGAAGGAGGAATTGTGACCTCCTTCACACCATTTTTACTTGTATCCTGCTTATTCGTTGACTGGAAAATGGGAAAAGAGCAAAACCAGTTTTTGGACATTTACGATCATACATGTGTGTAAATATGAAGGCAGTTTTTTTTTTTTTTTTATTGATACTTTGGAAAAATAGATTTGGTAACTCTATACAGATGTTTGACGGTACAGTTTACAATTACCATTGGTCTAATTCAGGTTTAAGAAGATGTGACTAAACATAGTAGGAGAAGTTTAAAAATTTGTTTTATGTGGTCAGTTCAACGAGGAGACTTTATCCCATTTATATTTATTATTTGTGTTTATAACATTTACATTGTGAATGCTCCTCATTGTACTGATCAGTGTCTACATACCAGGTATCATACTGTCAACTATTATAAAGCAAATAGAGACACTGTTGAGTATACAGCTGAGCAAAATGGAGCTCAGTGTGGGCTCCAAAGCAAGGTCAACATGGCGGAGTGGACTGTAAAAAGAAGTTGTGTAAAATGAATATTTGGTTGGGTGATATGTGAGTGATTTTCTATCTC
This sequence comes from Bovichtus variegatus, assembly GCA_943593645.1. Classification (NCBI taxonomy): domain Eukaryota; kingdom Metazoa; phylum Chordata; class Actinopteri; order Perciformes; family Bovichtidae; genus Bovichtus; species Bovichtus variegatus. The sequence goes on from CALSCE010009834.1 coordinate 3,010,669, forward strand.
TATCACATCTCACAGCGCATTATGTGGCTGTGTTTAGACATTGTCTACATGCTTTTATATAATGGCTATTATTTTATTATAAATGACTTTGATGTATTAACAATGTATGTGTTTGCGTATAATGAGAGAACATTTTGAGTTTACTTTATGAATGCAAATGTTTTGTTTTTAGAAATGATTCAAATAACTTAAATAATAAAGTGATAAAAATTTTCACTGTGAAATATGATGTGGTACTAATTTATTCTGGTTCAACTTAACAATGATTAAGATGATCATTCAATGTTTAAATACTCGGTGTTTATATCCACGGTGTTGGGGAAGGAAGCTACTTTGAAAGGACTTTGATTACTCCACACTGGAAGAAGTTGAACTACCATAAAGCTACTGAAGGAAGAAATCTAGTTTGGTTTACTAAAGCTTCTTAGAAAAAGTAGATCAAACCACTTAAGAAAATTTAAAATAAAACGTGAAATTGACAATGTCATACGACATTATAACAAAACTATCATATGCAAGGAAAAAATGCCACTCCATTGAGTTTTTGTTTTTTAAAAGTAATTGTTCGCAGATCAAGTGTGAAACAAAACAGTTTAATACCCTACTAAAATCATTTTTGACAAGCACCTTTTTAGACAGTTTGACCGACATGAGCTCTGGTTTTAGAAAAAAATAAAAGTGATCCTGTTGTCTTACTCGTCAGTTTTGGAACATCTGACTTGAACAATCTTAACAACTAAAAAAGTCTTCAACTTGCACCTGGTCTAAACAATGGGCCTGTTTCCTTCCTCGTCAGAGCAATCAAAGAGGTTCAATTACAGTAGAGAAGCAATGGTTCCTTTTCCTTTTATGGCACAAAATTGTGTTTAGTTTCAGTTGTTAGCCACACAAAAAAATGTCAAAGTAATTTAACTACTACTAAAATATGCATATATGAATGTAGTTGAACTACTTTAATTACAGGTAGTAATAGATATGTATAAATAAGTGATATGGTTTGGATTCCATGTGCACATTGTTAAAAAAAAAATGCATTTGTTTTTACCTTTTTGGTTTATTTTTAATCTTTGATATCTTTTACAGCAGCAGGATTAAAAAAAAGGAGATGATGATTTTTTTTTTACAAAGTTAGTGACACTTTTCCCGTCGTACGTCAGAGTTGCATGTGACATATGTTTTTCTTTTAGATTCCGATGTGAGGAAAGGGAAGTCCCTTCTGTTTGGACTCAGAGTCTGAACCACATATATCAAATCTTCACAGTTTTGAATAGTCAAATTATCTCTCTGTGTTCCGGCAGCTGTGCTCAGGTACAGCAGAGTCAATTCTGCACCAGGAACCTTACTCAGATGACCTATTTCTGATCCTCTGAACAACACGAAACAAACATCTATAATTTAAGTTGTTAAAACTCCTCTGTGTATATAATTGACCCCATCAATAAGTAACAACCAGTGGTGGAAGAAGTAATTCAAATTTCTACTCAAGTAAAAATAAAAAAGGAATTAATATCAAAATATACTTAAAGTACCAAAAATAGAATTACTCATTAAGCAGAACGTCCCATTTCAAATAATGTATATTATATTATTATATCATAATTATTGATGAATTAATGTGATCATGACTTTAATGTTGCAGCTGGTAAAAGTGGGGCTAATTTGAATTCTTTATAAATGACTGGATATCATGTGAATTTCCCCCCTAGATATCTAAAAAGTCTCATCTTAACCTATTTTAATACATCATCATTTATTAGTTGATTATATATTACCATTAATATGAATCCTCGAAAAAGAATCCCTCGAAAATGTAGTATAGTGGAAGTTGAACGTTGTAGACAATGGAAATGCTCAAGTAAAGTACAAGTATCTCAAAATTGTAAAAGTACAGTACTTGAGCGAATGTACTGAGTTTCTCTTCACCACTTAATTTAAACACATATAGGCGTGCCTCAGTTAATGTATCTTGCATTGTTCCACTATGATAATAACTTGCATGGTTTAAAAATGGAATATATATATTCACTATAATTGACAAGAACAGAAGCAACAACATTTCTGTAAACGCTTCAGCTCTTAAGGTAACACAACCGGCTGGTCAACACAGGTGTACTGATACAGATAGCCTCCAGGTTATCACTGTTATCTCAGTAGTGATGCATCGACTGATGCTGTCACATAAACACAGAACGACAAACAGAGCCTCCCTGTTGTTTAACCTTTGTGTTATTTTGTGTTATTTGTGGTTTTTGTGACATGCGTTTGTGTCTTTGAATAAAACTTTGGATCGGCCTGTTATTCCAACGTATAAGCGATGACGCCCCTTTATTCTGTGCGACGTCTCCTAAAAGATAATGTCTGCCCTATTGTATTAGTCCTCTTGATAATGACAAAAACATAATATCAGAGGCACTTGGTTTTTATTTTTATAGTAATTCCAGCACATTTCCTGGAAAGGACAGTGTAAATTGGTTCCGATTATTGGGAAATGGAGAGTGTTCAGTTTTTTTTCAAGAAAATCCCAATTTTCCCGAAAATTTGAACAGAATTACAGAGATAATTACATTTTGAAGCTAATTATTATTAAATCATGCACCTGTCCAAGTATTGCCATATCATTAAGAAATGTCATTATCAGTCTAGTCTTTTTGCTTTTAAAAACAAACGTTACACTAATTAAAAAATTATAATTTTGAAAAAAAGACAAATCCTAATATTCTCAATTTAAAAGAAATCAATTTTCTGACTTGTTTGGAATTATTTGGTCAGCGTGAAGACGTTAACCGATACTGAGAAGATCACGCTGTCTGTATGCCGAAGGTGTCTGAGAATCGGCCTATTATCTTTTCTCTCTGCTCATATTTGCTCTGGGTGCAGTTATTCCGGTTTCCATCAGAGCTTTTGGGGGATTGTTTTCCTAATACTGAATCCTGACTGTTTAAGAAACACACATGACTGGAACCAGGAAGTAACGACTGGTCAATAGTATCAGACAGACAGTCTATTCACAGCCTGGTTGTGTGTTGTCCATCATTGTGTGTGTGTGTTTATGTTTCTATGCTTACTCACAACAAGCTCTCTAAGTAGCCCGAGGCTGAAGCTACCTCTCTGTTCCCCGTTAGAGTTAACTGCTGCATGTCAGTCAGTATTTATGTTTTAGGGAACTATAGCAATTGTTTTTTGTGACTACTTTAAACAAAACCTCTCCTTCTCTTTTATCCAAGAGACAGCCATCTTACCACACCAACTGCAGACACACCCGCCATCACATCCCTCCACCCCCCCCCCTGCCTCCAGCTCCCCTCCTCCACTATATGTGAACAGGTGGTATGCGTTTCTTTTTTGTGTAGACTGCCTCCTGTTGACATCATCACCAGGGGGACTCCTCCTCGCTCCCTGAGGTATAAAAGCTTTGTTTCCGTTGCAGCATCTCACAGCTCACACCCTCCTACATGTGCTCACACTTTTCAAGGACACCTGAGGATCTTAACTGCAACTTGAAAGGCTTGTTGGAACATCCGTGGACTCGCTATTTAAGTTTTGTTCTGTCATCAGACTAAGAGCCAGCATGTCGATGGGCATGGAGATCGTGGGCATTGCCCTTGGAGTCATTGGTTTTATCATTGCAATAGTGACATGCGCCCTGCCAATGTGGAGGGTGACGGCTTTCATCGGAGCCAACATCGTCACTTCTCAGTCCATCTGGGAGGGTTTATGGATGACCTGTGTCACCCAGAGCACGGGCCAGATGCAGTGCAAGATCTACGACTCGATGCTGAATTTGTCTCAAGACCTGCAGGCGTCTCGAGCAATGATAATCATCTCCATCATACTCGGGGTGCTCGGGGTCATGATCTCCATCGTCGGCGCCAAGTGCACCAACTGCATTGAAGATGAGGCGTCTAAGGCTAAAGTGATGATCATCGCTGGAATCTTCTTCGTCCTCAGTGGCCTTTTGGTCCTCATCCCCGTCTCCTGGACAGCCAGCGTCATCATCCGGAATTTCTACAGCCCCCTCCTGATCAGCGCACAGAAGCGGGAGATGGGGGCATCGCTCTACATCGGCTGGGGAGCGGCCGCCCTGCTCCTGATTGGTGGAGCGATGCTGTGCAGCAGCTGCCCGCCAAAAGAGAAGCAGTACAAGCCGCCCCGGATGGCCTACTCCGCCCCACGCAGCGTCAGTGCAGGTGGAGGGTACGACAGGAAAGACTATGTTTGAACGAGTGTGTCTGACAGATAGATTTGGAAAGTAGGATAAAATGAATTTGTATGTATGAAATGTATTTTGATGTCTGAAACCACACGGTGAACCCAGACAAAAAGACTCCGAGATGAAGATGTGTGTACAAATATTGCTTTGCTTTGATCATTTACTTAACTTTAACGCCTTTGCCTTGCTATAATCCAAAGTCTGAGGCTTCAGTATGTGAAATTTAGAGCCTGTTTTCAAGCAAACTATAACTTTATTCTTTTGAAAGGTTAAACCACATCCCTCTGAGAACATGCTGTATTCATACTCAAGTTTCTGTGGCATAATGTGAATGTGAAAACACCTGCTTTATTCCTGTGTGCGTGTATGTCACTCTGTCATTAGCTGTTGGCCCGCTGGTGTTGCGTTTCACTGAAACCTTCTGTTAAAATGCTGTGTGTGTCTTTGACAATGACAAGGAAAAGCCAGCTCTCATTTTACATGGATTTGGTTGTGTGATTGTTCAGCCTATGTGTGTGTGTGTGTGTGTGTGTGTGTGTGTGTGTGTGTGTGTGTTTTGCATGTGATATTTGCTTAAGAGAGTTTCTCCTGAGACTGAAACTAAAGATGATATGCCTCCAGGTAACAACTGTGTCTTCTTCCTCATAGTTTCACTGTCTGTTTGAGGACATAGTCACGGTTTTCACACAAATACTTTCTATGTGTCTATATGTGGGAGTTTATTTTATATTCTTTGTAGTAAAATGTATTTGTTATGTATTCTAACACCATATACTCCACTGTGTTTTTTTTGTATCTTATTTTTGTATCTTTTATATCTACCATCATCAATGTTTGACATACAAAGACCATACAACTTTGTATGTCAAACAAAGGACCTTTGGCTCTGAGCTTGGACCAAAACGGCTCAATTAGAAAAGGAACGTTTTGTATATTTGTATTTCTGCATGAGCGCGTGCTTGCACTGCCTTACTGTGTATGTACATGTGTGTGTGTGTGTGTGTGTGTGTGTGAGACACTTTTAAATAATATTTTGTGTTCAAAGTTTAACCAAATTGTTTTTTTTACTTTAGTGTCATTCAAACATTGTTCAAATAAATCATTTATTTATAAAATACTTTGTTAAATGTTGTATAGTAGTGCTTGACTTTCAAATGTGTTAAATATTTCAATAAAAGTCAAACTAAGAACGATGTGGGGGTTTTTCTTCATCTTTTGTCAATTATTTTCAACTATTAGATCGCTATAAGAATACAGGAGGCACATCACAAAGCATGTGCTACCAAAACAAACGAGGATCAGTCCAAATCAAATAGTTTACAAAGCTGACTGTTGGGTTGGGCTTTGGGAGTTGGGTTTCTTTGTTTAGCCAGTGTTACGGGAGAGTTACTTTTGCCAGAGAGCTAAATAATGTTTAGGTGTGGCAGGTATAGGATTTGTTAGGCTGCCATACACCTGTCAGAGCTGTGTGCCAACGAACAAAAAGGGAAAAAATGGAAAATTAGCGGTGAAGACGAGAGAGACAGAACAGGAACAAACACCCTTTTCTAAAAATTGTCCCAGCAGTTTTGACAAAAATCTTCATGCAGAATATTTGACAAACTGACAAACACCATATTGCAGTACTACTGTTCCAGTGTAATGTAAATGTACTGTGTTTTTCAATATTAGTTCTACATTAAAATAATAATAAATACATATTGTGAAAAAATCTATTAAAGCATAATTTTGCTGTGTCTCTGTTGTGTAAGAAAAAACGGATGTGGTTGATTGTTGATGTAGAGACGGGAAATGACGGAGGAGGAACCACAACATTTTACAGCCTTACCTCTAGAATATAGAACCAAAGGTACTTTATCAGTCTTGAAACGCCCCCATGCTGCACTGAACAGTTCTCTGCCATCAGGTTTAGCACACACACACACACACACACACACACACACACACACACACCTCGCCATGCCCCTGTAATCTCAAAGGACCATGATCAAGGTGGGTCAGTGAATGTAATTTAACGAATTCAACAGAAAAATGTGACAATCAGCTTTTTGATAGCTCAATACACTAACTAACTTTCGGTATTCTTGTCTTTGAGTGGTGTCGTTTTGCCCTATCTACACAAACAACTGGTGAATATGAGGTTTTTGAGTTCCTCGGAGTCACAGATAAAGAACTCTGTAGACTCATCAGTGTGCGTCGAAATGCATTATAGAGTAGACACCCACTATAATCTCCGTAGACTAAAACACAACAAAGCCATAAATCATGGTACGTTGTGCTGAAACAATTAGGTGTTAGACAGAAACTTATCGAAAAAAAAAGAGTGATAACTTGTTTATTTAATTTATCAAAGACAAACATTTACTGGTTCCAGTTTGGTTAAGTTCTGCTTTTCTCTGTTTTGTTTAAACGTGAATTGGATACCTTTTGGTTATCGGCTATTTGTCAAACAAAACAAGCCATTTGAAGACAGAAATTGGGATGAGCTTTTTTCACATTTGCTTGAAAAACTATGGGTTGAACAAAAAGAAAAATCTAATCATTAAAGAAAATTGTCATTAGTTGCAGCGTTTATTGTAATGCAGCATATTAGTGCCAACAAACAAGTTTGCTAAATTCACATACCACATTGCTTACATGCTCGTGTGCGTGCACAATACAAAAGGTTGCCCCATAGCGCTACTAGTGGTCAAAAACTACACAGGGTACCTTTAATGAAGTTAAGCACACATTAACATAATTCAAAACAAAGAAATAAGAAGAAATTAAACAAGGAATCAATCATTGTTATCACTGCAGTGGAGTATTTCAATGTGAAGTCAAACAGTGTGCAGCTGATGTTGCACGCTAGCGAACAAAGTGAGAAGTAGAGTCGAATGACAGGGCGAGAAAAGGGAGTTATGACAAGAGAATAAAGGTCGTTATTCTTCTCCACATATGTTATTGATAGCACATTTGAATGTCAACTTCTCTTTCCATCAGGAACACGTGCAGGTGCAGTTGACAGGTAGCAGATTTCTCAAAAACAAGATGATCGAACAGCAAAGTCCAACAGGTACCTGATAGAGGCTCTGGAAAGTATAAACCCAGGTTATCAGGGATTTTTTTAACCTCACTGACTGATTGACTGTAAAGTTGTGTAAAGCAGATAAACTATCTGTTGCAAACTCTTCCTTAGGCGTGCGTCGATGGATATGTTATTATTACATTATTACATATTTTAAAGGACTAGATGTGATTAGGCAGTACTACCACACAAGGTGCAAGATATGAGATGAATAAATGAATAAGCAAAAAAACAACACAATTCATCTATTTATATATATATTGCTCTAAATCTATTTACTCATGAGGATACTGGTCACTTGCTGTGGTCCATCGGAGTCAAAGCTTCAGTAACTCCATGAAAACATTTCTTATTCACCTCAAGAGAACTCAATGGATATTAGACCCATCCCAGCACCAGAGCCAAAACATGAACATGGCCTGAGCTTCCACAGATGATAAATGTTTATGAAAGAAAACATGATTCATCTGAGGGGAAAAAAAGGCTCCACAACGTTCAGAGTTTTGGCCTCTGCATCTGTGTGCTGCCCTTGTTTTGCCGGTTGTTGCAGTATACTTAAAACCATTTTTTGTTGTTTTTAAGATGTTGCTGTGCACTGACTTGTATTTTCTGACTCCTGACAGTGTTTTCTAAAAGAAGAACATTCCTTTCCTCAGAGTATCCTGATAATTCTTCAGCTCTTATCGGGGAGCTTTGAGCTGTCTTTTATGACCTGAACGTGTCTTCTTCCTAATTATATCTGTAAATACAGATACATTGACGCTGTTGTGAAAGACTAAAATAACAACTAGTTGGAATAAAGTATTTAGGTATCACCATTTATATCATAAACAGATAAACTATAAATACCGGCTGTAATATTAGGATACTGACAAGTCAGAGAAAGAGCTTTCAAAATGTCCAACTTTTCTTTATGTATATAAGTATATTTTACTTTTCAAAGACAAAACAGAGAATATGACTACAAAATGACACAATATACAAAAGGAAAACTGCCTTTGACTTATGACTTGCAAGTTGTTGAAACAACAAAAAAGTCATATACACTATAGTAGAGTCTGGCTGTTTATATTTTTAAATACATATCTAAACAGTTCTTCCTATTTTTTAATATTAGGACCCCTTTGAAACCCCCTGAATATTTTCCAAATCACGTATTAATGAAAACATATAAGGTGGCCACTGGCCGGGCAAAGGTTTATAAAGGTGACGCACACACTGAAACCATCACAGTGCACCAGTGAAAGCAGAAATATCAGTGAAGCAGAAGATAAGATCCCTTGTATTGTAAATCAGAAGGAATGTGATTGACTGACACCATGAAAGGGCAGTTGTGGGGACATTTAAATGCTCCTGTTGATGCACATTTATTTAAGCAACTTTTTCAACTTCTGTGTTCTTCTCTTTGGTCTAAAAGATAGTGAATGTTTGTGGGACTTCACACAAGTTGTTACACATCGAGGACTGTCAGTGGAGGAAACAAATCATGACTTAATATACGACAACTGCCGATCTTTCGCTGAAGGCAAATAACATTTTGTTTTTTGTTGACAGTTTGGTAAATTATCTTTGCTTCTTCAGCTGAAATACAATTGAAATATTTCAAATTGTAGCTCAGTGGTTTATAAAGTATATTGGTCATTAAATAAATGATCCTCCTCTATCCTTCCCTTGTAGGATTCTTCTTCCTTTGTGATGACTCAGTATTGATTGCTGTCTAAAAGACAGTATGTGTTTTTATTGTGTACTTTTTTTGCTTAGTTAATCAATTAGTATTTTCCCTGTCCAATAACCTAATTACATTAAATTTAAAAAATGCATGCTGCATGCAGTACAATTTAGGCAGGTCAACTGTAAGATCATCATTGCTTTAATGAATCACTCTCTATGATAATAAACAATATATATGCAATAAACCATGTAGGAAGAGCAACAACGAGTTTACCCAAAGCTTGAATCCTCCATTTTAACTTTGGAAGTCAAACTGTGCCAATATTTTACTTTCCATTTGAGTCTATTTACTTTCTTCATAGCATGAGTTGTTTCATCACTCCAGATGTTTCTCTTATTGTAAAAAAAGAAAAATAAACCTAGAAAAAAACTTCACTGACGTGTGTGCATGTGCAGGCACTTTGAAAGGAGCAAGTTGAGAGCAAAGACAAATACTTTCTTTGCTGTGCTCTGTGTAGCATGAAGAAGAGCTGACGTTAACTGTTGGGACGTTCAGCTTTAGTGCACAGTAAAGAAGTAAAACCACAGTACTCAGGGATAGAGGGCGGAGAAGAAACTGTCAGCGACATTTGTCCATTTTCAAGTCAGATGGAAGAACAACCTTAACTTTAAAACGGTCACTGACAATGTTTTTGTCTATCTTGACATTTATTTAGTTTTTCAACCATCTTTTAATTCTTGTTGTTTTGTTCATTTGACCAATGTCTATTGAATCTCAGATTATTTATGTTGTTTGTATTCGGGAGGATTTAAAAAAAAACTAAAACAATTGGCCTCATTCCTCCCCCGCATAGGCTACATCCAGTTTTAAATGGATATGGACATATTGTATGTATTTTATTATGATGTTTCTAATTGTGTGAATAAACACTAAATCTGCTATTCCAACTTGCTGGAAATACAGTATCACTTGAAACAACTTGAATTATTTGAAAAAAGGCAGCATTTCAAATAATTGTATCACCTAAGATTGAAGAATATTGTTGAAAAAAGTGTATTAGCATTAGAAACATTGTTGTGTGCTGTGACACAATGTTGAATAGAATAAAAAACGCGCGGTCATCCACCAATTCCCTTTTCTTGTCCCAGTTGGGTCTGTACCGTGCCTCTGTCTCATGTCATCACTATGGTGACAGCTCACAGCATGTGTCCCAGCAGACACGTCTCCCGTAGCAATGAATGTTTGGATACGCAGCAAGGGAGGCCAGGTTCTCCCAGCCCGTAGACTGGAGGGCTGTGTTATGTTCCTGAGGAGCAACAAACATAAGAACATTACAAAAAAAAAAATAAAAAATACAAAAAAGTAATTAAATACAACACACATTAGTTAACTCTGCCGTGGAAAGTGTAGCAGTAGACACCAACTTAAATGGAGCTTTAACGTTTTCTAAAATGACTGAGCTGCCTGCTGAGGGTGACGTTCAGATCAGAACAATCACATGTTTGTTCCCCAAAGACTTGTTTGTCCTCTACAAGACAATGAAGTACCTGATCATTTACAGTAAACTGTCCTCCCAGTGGGAGCCTCTCTATTCAGTGCAGTAAGGAAAAGATGTTGTGGGGGATGGTGTAGCTCACACTGTGCCACCACCTAGTGGCTCAGGAAAGCAATGTGTATACTTTTACATCTGTTGCTACTTTTTCCTTCTCCTTTATTGTCCAAATGCAAAGTACATACATTTAAGAGAGAAACAGCGTATCTCAGACTACAGTCCGGTTGAACAGTATATTAATGCAAGAGAAAATAAATCCACTTGGACGAGGGAAATCATGAAACGTAAACTCAAGTCTAGGATCGTTTTAAATCAAAATAAATGAATCAAGCAAAAACAAGTCTTCAGCATGTAAAGAGATTTCGTTTTAGACACACATTCAGCTCATTGTTTCACCTGTTAACTGGGGGTTAAATCCTAATATATAATCTTAACTAACGAAATCTATGAGTTACCATAACATTTTAAGTAAGTTTTTTTTAAATACTTTGAATAAACCAGCGTTGAAAGACATTTCACTGAAGTGGGTACAAAAATAGGCCTATACCCCTAGATTGAAGACAGCTCTGTAAGGTCAAACCAAAAATGTTATATTAAATGAAATGTATTTATGTTTCATGTTCGGCTCAATCGGGATATTTACTTTAAACAGACAGCAATGCTCCATCATTTTTTTGTTGTTATTAAACAAATTGCACAATTGGAAATGGTGCACAATTCACATATTCAAACATGCCAACATAGGTTAAATCATGGACGTATACACCCATGGGTAAAATGACATGATACACACTCGTGTACAGTAGGTGGCGGTATGCACCTTAAAGTTGTTTGCGATCCGCCTATAAACCGAGAGAACAAGAAGAAGAGCGAAGGCGAACACACGTTGTCGTGTGCGTGCTACGTCATGACGCAGCATCAGCTGTTGACGGAGTGAAGCTCCAGTCAATCTCGACCTCCGGGCTCCGTCTACTCTCTCACCGACTCTCTGCTGTCATTGTGACCGTGTTTATACAGTCTATGGTTTAAACTCACATGCTGTTTGTCGACGGCCCGGTAACGGAGCATATGCTGCCATGAGTGCTTTGTGTCGCCTGATCCAGAGAGGACTGCTGAGCGGGCGGCCGTCGTGTCGTTTATTCGCCGGCCAGCAGGATGTGTGCGGGGTGGCTCCCCCGGTCCGGACAGCCAGCTCATCCAGGTACCCTGCTAGCTCCCCGGCTAGCTCTCCGGCTAACTGATGCCCTCTGTCTGCCTGAGCTGTAGCGTGGTGTGTTTGTGCTGAGTGGACATGACGGTCCACATGTTTCTCTTTTAAAATTGCTCGTTATTCAACCGTTGGAACTTGTCACCGCGTCGTGTCTCTGTATCTCTATTAACCGTTAACTTTACACTGTTTACATAAATGACATTCAGACGCCTGGTTAGCAAGAGGGTTAACCTGCAGTTGAGCTTTTATCAATACTCTGTCTGTCTGTCTGCCTGTCTGTCTGTCTGTCTGTCCGTCTGTCCGTCCGTCCGCTTTATCCTATTTTGGTTATGTAGCTAAATACAACGATACTTGCTGTCGTGTATATTCAGTATATAGTATGCTATGCTACATGCAGGCTAAACTACCAGTGTATTAGGCAAGCCTAGCTAAAATTACGCTTGTCATACAACACTCCTTTTTAATAAATCCTATAATTGTGAATGTTACACTGTTCGGTTTTAGTTGAAACTGGTTCAGAGAGGAATCGTTTCAACCTAATGTCTGTCACATTGCGTTATACTACACAATAATAGAAAGCCCTCTCAGTTTGAAGGTGAGATGTCGGCTACATCCATCCAGATCTCCGCACACACAGGCGTTTTAGCACCGTTATTGTAGGGATTTAGCCTGCATCAGGTTAAGCTATGTGTACTCGGGGTGTAGCTAATGCAGTCTAATATATTCTAACACATTCTGAATCTATGAAGTGTACAGTATAGTATACAAGTACGCAGTGTTACCATTTTGGAGAGATAAAGAAATATTACATGCACACGTATTGCCGTACAACATATCACAAAGGGGCCTTTACAATCATCATAGAGTTTACTGCTGTGACGATAAGTTAATCAATCACTTAGTTCATCCACAAATATGCCAAACGTTTGATGGTTCTATCTGTTCAAATAGGAATATTTTTCTGTCTTTTTATATCCGTGTTAATTTGATTTTGGGCTCCTGGTCAAACAAAAGAAGTCATTTGAAGATGTCCCCTCAGGCTACGTGGTGTTCATTTTTCACTATTGTGTCACATTTCTTTGACTGAATAACTAAACCAAAAAAAATAATTAACAGATTAATCCATAAGAATAATGTGTGTTAGTTACAACCCTAATAGAGTTGAGTCAACATATTTTATGGCATTGTCTCAACAAAACGTGAATATTCACATAGCTTCACAAAGACTGTTTTTAATCAGAGCTATTGTATCGTATTATTTCATTGTGTAGTAGTCATGTAGTTGTGACTTCTCTCTCGATACTGTTACGTTAACATCTGCATTTGCACATTTGAATTTGAGGTCAATGACATTTTTAATTTACACATTCATATAAAAATAAATGTCAAGTGAAATGCTGTGTTTTTATTTAAAAATACTACTTAAACATTAAACAATGTTATCTGTACATGTATGCTTGCATTATGTTGTACCAGTGGAAGCAAAACAGTTTAAACTAAATAAGTCATTTAACAATGCTTCCATGACTTTCTTCTCTTTAAATAATATCCCCTTAAATCCTGTTTTTGAATGGGTCAATTTAGAAAACAAGCATTGTTTTTCACTTTGAGTTGAAGCAATTCAATCATGATTTCTGCTCAGTTCCCAGTTTCATCAATTTGCAGAGTTTTATCTCTTACATTACTGTTCCTATAGTAGTGACATGATTCTCACCACAGATGTAACCAGAGTCTAAGTAATCAGCATGGATGTTTTTTTCCCCAGCCCAGTCAACTTGACCTATGATGTCTTCGATGGGAAGGGAGAGAGCACTCCCCTGGTGTTTCTCCACGGCCTTTTTGGCAGCAAATCTAACTTCCACTCAATAGCGAAGTCCTTGGTGCAGCGCACAGGCCGAAAGGTAATGCAGGGATGAAGACATCACACCTGTTTATTGTTACACCAAAAACAATTCACCTTTATGTGTTGGACTCTGTTGGTTTTCAGCAGCCTGACACTAGCCCTCTAACAAAAGTAGGCATGGGAACGCACAATCAACTAGTGTGTTTCCAGTCATTTGATACAACTCCTCAGCAAACTGTACTATTGTAATAAATACTGATAGATAATCTGCCCCTCGGCTTGCTCATCCTCTCATGTGCACAATGCAGCCTTTGTTTGTGTCCTTTCCTGAGCTACAGAAAAAAAAAAAAACAATAGAGCTGACATAAAAGTTTTTTTGTTTCCGCTCTGTTGGCTCTTTCCCCCTATTCCAAGTCCTAACTGTTCTTTGTCCAGTTAGGTGCTGACTGTAGATGCCCGTAACCACGGCAACAGCCCTCACAGCTCGGTGCTGACCTATGAAGCGATGACCGATGATTTGACACACCTCCTCGCCAAGCTGCACATCGAGAAGTGCGTCCTCATCGGCCACAGCATGGGAGGGAAAACGGCCATGACGACTGCCCTGACGCAGGTTAGCAGCTGAGAAACATCACATTGAAATAATGGTGACGCTGCAGTCCTTTCACTGGAAGTCACTTGGCCTCGCTCACTGTACATTCCTGTCATCTCTGAATTTAATAACCTTCCTCTGTACGTCATGCCACACCTAGCTGTCCTGTTTCCAGTTTGTCATTTGTTTCTCCCCAATGACCTCTCTTCCTACCTGTTCGGGGTTCTTTCAACGTTAATATTTGTTATTTACAGAAATCTACATGCCTGAGGTCAATTTTTACTAGTACCTATGCAAATTAGTTTATTTATTTATTAGCAGTTATCAAATAACGGCATCGGTAATCTCAACAGAGATTAGGAAGTAAGATGGCTCACTATTTAGCTACTTGGATCATCAGCTCAGGAGAAAACAATGTGTTTTAATTATTTTTTTGCTTTTTTTGAGTTGCTGGATTCACAAGACTGACGTGGCATTTTACTTGCCCAGTGCAATCAGACAATCATTATTGTTGAGCCCTGGTATAGTAATGTCATAGTATAGTATGTCATACAATAGTAATAGTGTAATATGTTAAAAAAAAAAAAAGAAAGTCATAAGAAAGCCATCGTATAGAATGCCAGCAAAAAAATCATAAAAAACTGTCAAGTAAATGCAATAAAAAAATCCTAAGAAATGTGATAGGATAGTATGCCATAAAAGAGTCATAGTATAATATGTTAAAAAGCCATTATAGTATTTAAAAAAAATCATAGAGAATGGCATAATATAGTATGCCATAACAAATCTTGAAAATGCATGTATGAGATGTTTTAAAAGAAAAGTCATATTATGTTTTCCCCCAATCTATCCGACTCTGTTTGCAGTCTGGTTTAGTGGAGAGGCTTGTGGTAGTGGACATCAGTCCAGCCCAGACCACCACACGCACCAACTTCCGCTATTACATCCAGGCCATGCAGGAAGTGAAGATCTCCAGTGACATCCCACGGTCCACTGCCAGGCGGATGGCTGAGGATCAGCTGCGCAGTTTAGTCAAGGTCAGGACTCCTTTTAGATTTCACACAACTCACTTTGAAATGGGTATGATGTAAATACAGTATATAGTTATATGTCAGCTCAAGTCTGTTGGCTGTAAAACCAAAGTTGTGAGACACAACTTTCAGCTGTGCAAAGTCGGCTGATAATTCTCTGTGGGTTCATCACTATAAGCAACCCCCTTCACATACAAGTATTGATTTATAGCTGCTTTAAAGTCCATCTCTGAACCATTTGTTTCAGTCTAATCATAATAAACTTCCCTTCTCTCCCTCAGGAGCGCTCGGTGCGTCAGTTCCTGCTGACTAACCTGGTGGAGCAGAATGGCCACTATGCCTGGAGGGTCAACCTGACTGCCATCTCGGCGCACCTTGAAGACATCATGAGCTTCCCCAGCTTCGACACCGTCTATGACGGACCTACAATGTTTTTGGGTGGAGCCAGCTCTGCTTATATCAGGTATATGACGCCACAGACACAGAAAGTGTATTTGTTTAGAGGAACAGATGCATAGAATCCTGAAGAAGCTACATATTATAGTGTTAAGCTTTCTTGCCGTTCTTGTACCTCAAATGAGCTTTTCATGATTTGCTCTGGACACAGGACTAAGAATTATCAACATTTAAATCATAAAAAACAAAAACAAGCTGTTTTTCAGATGTAATCGACTTTTTTAGTCTGTTAACTGTTCATCTTCCTCTCGTGTCTTTTACCCTCACACCACCCCGTTTTACCTGCTATTCTAATTCCTCCTTCTGTATCTTCAATCCTGATCCAGCTCCGACGATTACCCAGAAATCCAGAGGCTATTCCCTAACGCTGACATCTCTTACATCCCAGATGCGAGCCACTGGATCCACGCAGATAAACCCTTAGATTTCATCAGCTCCATCATCTCCTTCCTCCAGTCCTAGCTGCCTCCTGCCTACGCCTCAGAACTTTTTTTAATGCTCAGCACTCCTGAGCGTGCCCTCACCGAAAATGACAGTTAGTAGCAGCTTCAGCAAGAGCAAGTGGAGTTATTAATGATGCTAATATTTGCCAACACTGGACCAAACTCACCTTTTTACAGCAGTCAGTCCTTATATACAATATTAGTGAAGTGTAGCGTAGGTGAACTTTTCTTTTGTTTAGTCTCTCTGCCAGACAGGTAGTGTTACTAGATTGGCTGGTTTCTAGATGCGTTTTCATTGGTTTTTAGGTCAGTAGGTAGACAATATATAACAGGGCTGTTTTGGAGGTGATGTACTAATCCAAAGAAACTCTCATTTGCACAGTGCTTTCTTTAAGTTGAAACGTTAATGCCAGTATGATAGAAAAGTGTTTTTAGGCCAAGTATAATCTGGGACTGCTGAAGTGGACCAGCAGTAAGATAGTTCGACATGAAAGTTTTGACAGCACTGGAATGAAACAAAAAGCTGAGTGAAGAATGTGCAGATGAAAAGTTTGTTTCTTTGCACAAGGGAGTTCGGTATCATGTCGGGAGGTTCAAGCTCTGCAAAGAGGCTGTAATGCAGACTTTGTGTACAGAGGGTTTGTTGTAGAAACTTATTTTAATGTTGATAATAGTGATATATTCAATATGTAACTTTATTTCTCACATCCTATCCTCTCTGTACCTGCTTTATGTCAGAGACGAGGATGTACAACTCAGTGACTTTGTCACAACTAGAGGTCATCGAGAGTGCTGGTTATATTTTTATTAACATAATTATCTATGAAAAACAAGCTGAAACATTTAAATGCAGAATTTTCACAATCTGTTTCCTGAATATCTCAGGTTACGAGTGAATATGCTAATTATTAAAAACCTAAACTATTCTTCTGTGTGTCTGGCAATAAGCCATGGTAATGTTGTTGTGTATTTGGTCAGTCCAATCAGTGTTTTGGAGAAACATGTTTTACTGAGTTATTATCCGTATCACGCTTATCTTAACGACTAAAGCGCTCTGTGGGTATCTCAAAAATATATGCTGCAGCAATGTATGTTGTTGGTTAATCGTAATAGTGTTAATATAAGTTCTGTTTCCATGGGTTTGAGCTGTACGGTCCAGTAGTGAAACTGCCATCTGTATGAATAAGCAGGGTGTTGTAAATGTGTGCCTCTTTTGTCGAGAGCTCCTTTTCCATTTCTGTAAAACTTGATAAGAAAAAATATAACTTTTATTCTACAATAACAACTAGCTGACTTTAGATTGGCAGCTGGATTGCCAGTTCTGTGTGAATTTTCTCACAAGGAAGCTTAACAGATTGGGGTGTATGTCCCTTCATGGCGCTAGATGTTTACAACAATCAGTGTTTTATGTTTGTTTGATGTGAATACAGAAGTCTAAAAGGCTTTAAATTATCAGACTTTAGTTGAGTTAAACTCTGCCTATTATTTTTTTTTTTTTTCTTTTTACAAAGCTCCAGTTCGTGGAGAAGCTCCCCCTCGTTTTCCTCAACCACAGGACAGATTTCTCTTGTTGCACAATATGAATAGATTGTTGGGTCTCGCTGACGTTTTAAATGCCGGCCCTGCTTCAGCTTCTGTAGCTTTACCGTGGGACAAGAATACGTCAAGGGGGAATTCTGTGTCATCAATATAGAAAAGTGAATTGATTCAATCACATTGAAAAACTGTTTGAAGACTAATCATCTGTTCAGGATTGTATATTGTTTCACTGTGAGCATGCCTTTTCTCTTGTCATCAGGTGTACCTTTGCTGTGCTACATAAGTCAGTTTGTTGAACATGTTGCCCAATAGTGGCACTCATCCTAGATAATGTCATATATACATTTTAAATTAAATGTGGACAAGAAGCGTATGAGTGGATTATATATTATTGAAAATGTACGAACTGAAATCATACAATAAAAGGACAAATCTGAGACGAAGTTTATTCTTTTTTTTTTTTTCTTTTAATCTTGAAAATGCAACAAGCCAAAGTGCATACAATAAAGATCTAAAGTGATGTAGTGACAAATAAACTGCAGTCAGACTCAGCAAGAGGTTTGAAGGAGCTTTTGCTTAAGATTTTCATTTATTTACAACAATATTGTGTAAGGAATTCAAGTGTTACAGTATTAAACAATTACATGGCTCATTTAGGATCACATTTATATTTTATACATAAATGACATTAGTCAAAGATCCAAAGCATGTTTTCAAACTAAAGTGACGATAAGCAAACACTTTTTTTTACTTTATATTGTTAGACATGAGTGTTGTGCTTCAGAATGAATTTACTGAGTGCAAAGTCATCACTGTTTCAATCGAGTGATACGACCTGGAAGCCTTTGTCGCCCTCTGACTCCTGCTGCACTGCATCCTGGTCTCCTTGACGACTGCTCTTGGGCCTCCTCAGCCTGTCCATCCAGTTGCGTTGGCTGAAGGTGGAAGGAGGCGCGCTGGGAGTCGGAGCAACGGAGAACGCAGGTCTGGGGATGAAGATTTGTTTGGAGTTGGTTGTGGGAGGGACGGGCGTAGACAAAGGGAAGTTGGTTGGCCGCTGGATGAGCGGTTTGTTGTTTCTCCTCAGGATGCCCAGGCGGGAGGGCTTTTTCTGGGCCTCTGCCTGCTGCTGACTCAGCAGCTGCTGGTGGAGCATCAGCTGAACGTCCTCCTGAGTCAAAGGAAAACAAACAGGCTGTCAGAGCACAAGAAACACTACAACTTCAAATCTACACAAAGTGATGAGGGACTTCATACAAGTGATAAGCCAGATTTAAAACAGAGTGTGAGCTTTGTTGAATCTCATTTATATTTTACATGGCTGTTTTCAGAGCAATCCACACAGAGATTAAGGGACTGCACAAAGACTGTTAGGAAGGTGAAGGTGGTCAAAAGAGGGGGAGGGTAATGCATTTTTCATGGCTTTTTTATGACATACTATGAGTGATTTGATAGTCATAGTATAGTCATTCATAAATAAGTCAAAAAAGTCATAATATGGTATACCATAAAATAAATCATTAAAAAAGTAAAAGTATAGTCTGTGTTTTTATAAAAAAAGCCATGAAAAATTCACGGTGTGCTATACGATAAAAAAAATCAGTTGTAAAAAAAAAAAAAAAAAAGTCATGAAAAAGTCAAAGTATAAGTATGTCATAAAAAAAATCCACGTTGTAGTAAACGATACAAAAATCACGGTTGTAAAAAAAAAAGTCATGAAAAAGTCATAGTATAGTATTTCATAAAAAAGTGTAGTGTGTCAGTGTAGTATATAGTAAAAAATGCCATAAAAAAATCATACTCTAGTATTCTATAAATATGTCATAAAAAAGTAATATTATAGTATGTCATTAAAATGCCATAAAAAAAATTCTTGAAAACGTCTTAGTATAGTATCTAACTATAAAGCAAGGAATCTCTATCTGTCTGTGTACTTGACAAATATCAAGAAAAATTGATCCGGTGAGGGATTGGAATAGAATCATATCCAGTGAAATATGTTGAACACAAAAAAGTACAGCTGAGTAAAAAAAAAATCAAAAACACTTGCAAAGTGCAGTGTAGTTTCAGTCTAACCCTGCAGGAAGGCAGGCGCTCAGCAGATGAACTCATGTGCCTGGGGCCAAAACACAGTGGCAGGGTACCAGATGGCAGTGCACTGCATGTAGTGAATCATATGCATTTGGATTTTAATTGTAGTTTGTTTTGTATGTGTTTTTCAGCTGAACACTTTCGGAGTCCTGAAAGAATCATTATATACGTGTGTCTGTTTGTGTGCGGGTGTGTATACTCTATATGACCGTTTTATTCATATTTTAGTGATTTATTTGCTCAGTGATTACACCATTCCTTTTCAGTTGATTCACTGTCTTTGTCTCTGTTAAACATTAAACTCAACTTAGGTTTTACCTTCCAGTTCTCGAGCTCCAGCGACAGCTCCAGGCGCTTCTGTACAGCCTCCAGCAGCTGGTTGTTCAGCAACATCATCTCCGTTTTACTCCGCAGCAGCTCGGCCTCCATCGCCTTCTTCCTGCGTGGCGGAACAGAAAGAATGACACATTCCTCAAAATAGATTCATGTCTTTCAGCTTCCTTTCCCCCTCCTTAAATCTTGCTTCATGTGTTACTTAGAGGAGGTGACCGTGTGTACTCACTTCTCTATGGCCTCGTCTCTGTCTCGTAATGCCTGCTGCAGAATAGCGCTTTCCTCTGCTCCTTTTCCAGATGTGGACTATTGAATAAACAAGCAAGGGAGGCAGGTCATGTTCTGTCCCAACTCGTTATTCTCTGCCTCTGACTTTACTCTTTTTTATTTATTTTTTTTTTTTTACATGATTCTGATCTAATCCCACCATCAGTCACACGTCTCGTGACTTTCTATACAATTCAGTAAAACCAGAAAGACTGATCACTGACACTATCACTTGTAAACCTGTCAGGCCACAAAGCTGAGCTTTGTCACCTTAACAATGAGGAAGATGCCTCATCAGGAGGGAACACGTGCCTCCTACGTCAGCTGTAAGATCTACGTACAGGTCTCAGGGCTTATCTTGAGGCTTGTAGTTCTTTGAATATGTTGACGATATAAATTCCTGTCTGCGTTGCCAAAAATGTGTTAATGAGTCTTTTAGAATTTGCAGATGGATACATCTTTAAATAGGCTGATGCCACCACTTCTATCAAGTAAAAGGAATACTTCACCCACAAAATCATCATTTGTATATCAATTACTCACCCTGTGTTCCCTTGAATTTGTAAGGAAAACATTTGATGCTTTTTTGATTATGATTAATTGAAGTGAATGGGGGGTGTAATTAATGCAGTATAATCTAATTCTCATTTCGTATGCAGACTTCTTCCCAAACACTAGCATTTTACCATTTAAAACACTTTGCACGGACGAGTAGCGCGCCTGCACGAGCGTGAGACTGTTCATGCGAAAGTGTTTTAAACCATAAGGTTTTAGAGAAAATGCATGTGTTTGGGAAGTAGTGAGTATACGACTGGAGAAATGAGGTTTGGATTATACTGCACGAGTTGTGAGGGTTTGTAAACCGATGTTTTGATATTGTCTTGCTGTTAAACGCGGCCCCCCGTTTACTTCAATTCATCAAGAATTTTCTTTTTGTTTTTTGGATTCTTCGTTCGCTGTGGAGGCACGTGAGAAAAACATAGTTTTCTTCACGATTTCAAACTAACACTGGGTGAGTATTAATTATACAAATGATCCTTCTGGGGGTGACGTACCCCTTTCAAAAAAATCACGATTTCTAAATGTCAATAATTAGTCACCTTTGTCACCTATCCACCTTTCCTTTAGTTTCACTTGTATTTGCAAAGCAAATATTATTCCAGGCAAACATTCCCGCCACAATCAACTCAAACTAAGCTATGATGCATGATAAGGGTACGAGCTTTATCTCAGGGGGTGTTGCCTTTACCTGTTTGGTGTGGCTCACAGCCAGTTTGCAGGCCACATTCTGCAGCTGGGCCAGGGAAGCGTCCAGGCGGTTTTCCCTTGGAGAGGGTTCAGGTGGGCTGGAGTCTGGGTCTGTCAGCGGGCGCAGCAGCCTCAGAATTGACTGAACCTCCTCTGTGACCTGGAGTAGAAATGAACAAAAATGAATTAAAACAATCCTGCAGAGTTCTGCAGAGATACACTACACGCTGGTACTCTGTTCAACCTTTACCCTCTCTCTGTGTTGGCTCCATCCCGGTCCTTCTCTGCTCTCCTGTAGTTTGTCCACCTGCGCCTTAAGCTTGATACTTCGTCTCCGAGACAGCTCCACCTCTCTTCGCACTTCTTTAAGCTGCGAACAATAAATAACACATCGGTTCATTTTCACAAGTCATCCCTTTCTTGCTGTGCACATAATTGCGGTCCCGCACACAGAAAAGTACAACTTGGTGACATTTTTACACAATGTAAACAGAAACTGCTAATCTAGATTCCTGAGTGAAACTGTAGACAAGAAATCCAGTCGTACCGGCTGAGGTGTTATTCATCACTTACAAACACTGCAAATATGCACAAATGAATGCATTCATAGAAACACACTCAAAGACACATCAAGATGACAGAGTAACGGAAGTTATTAACGTAAAGTATGAGTCACAAAACATTTCCCAACAACACTTTTTCCGTCTTCACACTCATAACCACAAATCAAACCCAGTCATCATCAGGTGTAAAATCATAAAAGTTGCTCACTGCAAGTGGAAGTTTCCTGCGTTCTGACGTCAAAGAAACAAACTCATTTTGATCATACTCTGTTATGTTGCAGTACGTGATTTATTGGTGTTCTGGGAACAACTTTGCATCTTTCATTTTGTGTTTTCGTGTTGTTTTGTTTTGTACACTCCTGGCTGACTGTTGGGGCTGCCGCCTCCCTGTATAACAGGTTTTGTTGTTTGACAAGTCTTGCAGAATAAGAATTTAGATTCATGCACTGTGATTTTCCAGGACACCAACAACCTATCCCTCATTTGAAATAGACAAACGTATATAGAAACTGTTATCCTACCGTGTCTGAGACATGTCCCAGTGTCCGACGTCTGCTGAGCGGCCTGCCACTGTTGATCAGGTCTGGTAAAGTCCTGTTTGTGTAGGTCCTCTGAAAGGAGCTCCCACCTTTACCGTCCAAGGCTATCAACTCTGAGGAGTCCCCCGTCACCTCTGAGATCAGCTCACCCGGATGGTCTTTCTCCTCAGACGAGGAGGTGCTCGTGTCCTCGTCAACCAGCTCATCTTCTCCAAAATCTGTTAAATTTAACTCACTGATGAGGAATGAGTTTTTCAACAGATCGGCAAAATTTCCTTCATCAGAGACCAGATCTTCCTGTTCTGAGTCGTCTTCAGGTTCCTCTGTGTCTTCTGGTTCTGTCATGGTCAAGGAGACTTTAGGTTCGGTTGGCAGAACTGTAGGTCGGTGGTAAGATGGGGATTTGCTCCTGAGTGAGCCCGACTGTTGCTCCTCCAGTCTGTTCAGAGAGGAGTACAGCTGCTCGGTGGAGGTGAATGCAGGTCTCAGCCTGTCGTTGAGGACTGAGAAAGGCTGAGTTGGGTCCATGATCAGCTTGGTAGGAGTCTCAGGCAGAAGTAGAGACAATTACACCATCGGAGCATACAGTCAGCTGATATATAACTCGAAAGAGCAAGAGGAAGACAAAAATAAGGAGGGAGGGTGAAGAGCAAAATGTGTCCAAACTTGCTTTTCCTGAATTGCGTGCGTCTCACAGGGACGTAACATGACATGATGTGATGTCACTGGAGGCTGTGGCTTCATGTGGCCCGTGTGTTTTCTTCCTCCTTCACAGTCGCTACACAAACACATGATGTTCGAACATACCAGAGTTGCAGAGGACACAAAAGGGATTATTCAGACTTGACGCATGATACCTGATTTAAACTGCTCTTTTATCAAGATACGCAAATACACACAGCAGAGGGCTGGAGATGGTGACCAGGGTAAAACAAATATGTCATTTACAGTCAGTGCCAAAGGAAGGCATATTGAATCTCTGTGTTGTAACTTGTATGGGTTTTTTTTTTTTTCCTTCTCTTAGTCATCGATTTATTTCTGGAATTTAAATGCTTTGGGGATTATTTGTACTCATTTCTTGCAGTTGAGTCAAGAGGGTAATTTTTGGTGACAAATCTCCCATACATTTTTTTTTTTTTTTTTAAATATGTACATATCATCTGTCACTGTCAATATAAATCCAACATGCTGTAATCCAGTCCATGTAGAGCCATTCAGTATTTATTTTTGCACTATTTGTATTGTTAACTTACAGAACACCATCATAGGCAGGATTGAACAACCATGAGACTTCTTATCGAGAGGAAATCAAGTGTGTTGCAGAGTGTTGCTCAGAGAACAACCCACTGCTCAGCGTCAGCAAAACCAAGGTGCTGATAGGGATTTTAGAAAAAAAGAAAGTGAAGGCCCACACTCCCTGCCTACATCATTGGAAACTGGAGGGCGAAAATTCCCCTGCCAAGTTCTTAACTCTTACATAGGGACAAGAGAAAGCATCCGAGGACAGAGAGCTCTGCAGCGAGTGATTAAAACTGCCTAGAACATCATTGGTACCAATGTACCAAGCATCAGTGGTATTGTCGTGATGAGGTGCCTGAGGAGAGCCAAAGGATACAAAGGACAATACCCGTTTACCCTACGTCTGTCTGGCAAGCGCGATACAGTATCCGCTGTGGTGCCGCCAGACTACAGAGCAGCTTCTTTCCTCAGGCTGTGAGACTCCTGAGCTCATCCTCCAAACTCCACCACAACTTCAATAATTTAGCTTTTCTTATGAAGCAGAATGGGACTATAACTGCATTTTGTCGTACAATGACAATAAATGATCCTTGTTGTATCCTTAACACTTCACTTGTATATAGACGTTTTAGTTTATTCGTTGTCGGGTATTTACACACACACACACACACACACACACACACACACACACACACACACAATCTTTCCCACATTTATTTGTTTAGCTTTGTTTACCTTCTTTCTTTGTGTTGCATGGAGCACAAGAGGATATTATTATTTTCATACACGTGCGAGCCAAAAACAACAACAACAAAACTACACCGCAATTATCAGTTATTATATGGCCAATTAAACACTTAACTTTGTTAAGAGTGAACACATGTTCTGCCTGCTTTACATAGTCATGTCGGGTTTTAAGTCGTCTTGTCACATTCCTCACTTGGAGCATTTATACAATGATGGCAGGGCTGCAATACGAGGTGCAACATTGCTCATCATCTAATTGAATGTTTATACTCACACACACTCACACACACTCACACACCAATGGCTGTGCCTTTGGGAGGGAACAGCTGATCTTCCCAATAGTGGGCGACTCGCTACTCTCCATCATGTACTGTCATAATGTGACGTACTCTAATTAAACTTAAACTATAGACCTAGTTTTTTTTTTTGTAATGGAGGTTTACACTTGTGTTGCGTTTTTCTTCTCAGTGTCCCTCTAAAAGCTGTGTACCACATTGTATGTGCTGCACACTTTGTACACTATTTCGCAGGAAGTAAGTCACTGCTTACTAAAGGCAGCTGAACCCAGTCTTCAGAGTAAAACTGTTGTTATTCTTTGCATCATCCCCTTATAATTTACATTTTATTCTAAATAGGTTAAACCTTATTATAGTAAGTGGGAAGCTTTTTCTGTGCCAGTTTTTACAGCTCTGCTCTTTTTTGCCGTTTTAGTAATATTTTAGAGAATAATAGTAATTAACGAGACAGAAAAAGGTGACTCCCTGCAAGAAAATATGTCAAAAAGAGAAAGAATTCTGAAAATAAACAGTTTTGCTGCTTTATGAGACCAAGTCATTTCGCATAATTTTAATTTTTTTTTATAAATACTAGCACAGAGAAGGTTTATTCATTTATATAAAAAATTAATTCATTTTATTAAATATTTGGCGAATGAAAAAAGTCAATGTCCCTAAATACACATTTCCCTCCACTTGCATAATACATATCTGCAAGTGGAGTGATGATTGATACATATATGGATCTCTGGATTGTGTGCTCAAAAGTACTCGATCATTTCTTGGCTTTATACAGTTACTTAATACTCTTCTTTTTTAGAGTTTAGATAAAAACTTCTCTTCTGTGGTGTTTAACAGAATGAGTCCAGCTGGCCACTCGTGATGAGAAAGTGAACAAAAAGACAAAGACGGGATTATAGGAGGCTGAGACTAAATCGTCAGACTGATTTACTTTCTAGTCACATACAAACTCTCAACACAAAACAGATCACAGCGTGTGGAGGGAAGACTACCATTGACAGTCACAGAGTGTCCTATTTATTTGTTGGTGAAATTGGCGATGAGGCAACAAGTCTCTTCAGTCGTGCCCGTAAACTGATCGCCATCACTACGTTATGGAAAAACTGCTACAAGGGACTTTTCTTTCTTTGCAATTTTTTTTTTTTTTATTTCTTAAACATAAAAAAGGTCTTAGTAGGTTTGTGTTTAATTCATAAACAAAAAAAATCTTAGTTCTCCACAGGAGAAATACAGTTTGTGTCTACACTCACATCTTCCTGCCATCATCATCATTAAAACTCACTGTTAGTCATTGATACTTAATTGGTCCCTCGGTTTTTTTCCTTGTTCTTTGTTTGGTTCCTAAGAACAGTATTGTCCTTCACTTCATATGTTTGACTCCCTGTTTATTGCTACAGTTCAGTCTTTCCTTTTTTCTTCCCTTGTTTCTGTCCATCGCTGGCAACACATCTGAATCCCAGGTTATCAGAGGCAGAGTCAGGAGTGTTGCCCATCCTGCAGGACACACAATCATAACCATCAGTCAGGCTAAAACGTCCGTACAGTTGCTCTTCTGCGTGCTCAGAGTCTGAAAATGTAGTGTTTTTAAACTCACCTGGTCGTGATTCGGGCCTTGTGATTGGCGGAACCATCCACAGTGTCGATCCAGGAGCCACCACGCAGCACGAACATTGGCTGTGTCGCTGGAAAGGGTGTGGATGTCCATTCCCATGTGTTTCCCATCATGTCATACAGTCCTGCAAGAAGAATCCACATCGCACTTATACTATTAAGAAGCACACACACACCAAGAGTCAACCTTTATAATACTACAAGGCCAGGAATGTCTTGGGTTTTAACATTTTGGTCACACCTATTTCTGTCTATTGTTTTCAAATAAGACATTTCTGTTCTCATGTAGCACTTCTAACCTTATATCATCTGATTAATGTTTATTTTACTTAAACTAAGGGACAGTTACCATAACTGTTCTGAGGAGGAAATGCTGTGACAGGAGAGACGCCATGGTATCCATCCTCTGCAGTGTCTCCATCTGGAAACGATCCCTAAAACATACAGAAAATGTACTTATTACAAGGCATGTGTTTTCAGATTTCACACGCCATCACATGAACATGTTTTTATATAAACACATCATTTTTACTGCAACATTCTTCTAAAAGCATTTCTGTTGATACTAATTAGCAATAGTGTCAATTCATCATGGTCTATAATAACAAACAAGCGCATGATTGATTACCTTCAGATAGGTCTTATGAAGTTAAATACGTCTTTGTACCCAAATGTGTATGTTTAGCTCAATAAATTAATCACCATGTGCAGAAATGAATGGAAAACGTTCACATGTCAACCAACATGCAATATTGTTATAGGCTGACCTGCCACAGGTTGGTTCTGTTGGCTTGGAACTTGTTTCCCCACGGAAAAGTACGACCTGCAACACAAGAGGGAGGACAGCGAACCATGAAGTTATATACCGATTGTGGAGCACGGTGGTGGTGAAAACTATTCTAACTATTCTCCCATCTTTCGTCTTTGACTTGTGAAGCTTTAAAACACAGTTCTAACTCTCGTTCATTGATGTCATTCAAAAGTAGATGCAAACAAACTGTCAAAAGATAGAAAATGGGGGTTTGAGAAAATATCGATCAAGAGACACTTGAGTATCGCTATTATATGTTTTGTGATACTGTATCGATTCTCAAAAACAATGTATTGATTTTTAAAGAATAGTTTACATGCAAAGATTCGTGGCAGACAGTGGCTCAGTTTGCACAAAAAGTAGTGCTATGATGTTGGATGTTACATGGACTGTAATGAAGGCAAATGCAGATGCCGCTGTTGTGGGGTTCACTTTATTTACTCAGATTTTATGCATATGGCGTAGTGTTATTTATACTACGTCAGTTTTCCCAAAATTTGATTTGAAAAATCTTCTATGCTTTCAGAGAATAAACTATGTACCTTGCAGCCCCCCTCGTGCAGCCCACTCCCACTCCTCCTCAGTAGGGAGTCTCTTGCCCTTCCACCGGCAGAATGTCTGAGCGTCGTTCCAGCTCACCTGAACCACCGGGAAGCTCAGGCGCTCCCGAATGCCTGAACCAGGTCCTGCAGGCTGAACAACAGAGGGTCAAAGGAGTGAAGGGCGGGAAAGGCGGGAAATGAAGGAATGCTACGAGATATTAAAAAGATAGGGATTCACTCGTCACCTCACCTGTCTCCAAAACACCCGTTCTATAGGCAGCCACCAAGGAGCAGACTGGATGTGAAAGACAAGAGTCAACAGTTATTCACGAGGCAGCCTTACAAATGGCAAAGTGTCTTGCAATAGGTTATTTACAGAATGTGTAGCAAAAAGCCAAATGTTTCTTGTAATGTTTCTAATGACTTTGTTTTTTTTGTGTTTTTTTTTAATTTATTATCAACTGATCTATTTATTCTTTGGATAATTAATTGTTAAGCCTGTAAAATTTAAAAACAATTGTCAAAATGCCCATAGTGAAGTTATTGGTTTTTTTTTGCCCGACCAACAGCTCAAAATCCAAAGAAATTAAATAACAATAATGTTAAAAAACAGAAAAGCAGCTAAACATCACAATATGAGAAGCTGCAAACAGGGAATTATTGGCTTTTCCACTTGATTTAAATGGCTAATTAATGGTCAATTGATGTCATACTAACAATTACGTTCTAAATCAAAAATCTAAATCCCAGTACCTCAATTCTCTGTGTGACTTTGCTCTTTAACTCCTCTGGCACAAAATCTTGAAACACAAAACTCCAACCAAACGTCTCAGCTTCAGTTTTGTACTTCTGCGCTCTCACAAAGTCTCTGTGGTGAATAAAGGCCAAGTCAGTGGTTAGGTTAAATATGATTTTACTCATTATCAAACACCCTAATATTAAGTTTCAAGATTGAGTACCTGAAATCAGCATTTGTGACAGGGTATTTGTCTATTTCAAAAGGCTGCATTTCAACCTCCTTGGTGGGGGCCTCCCCATCTCTCCCATCAGCTGCACTGGTTCCCATCAACATCTTTCCTCCAGATATATTCAGCATCTCCTCTGCTGCTGTGTGTCGGGAGGAAACGTGTCTCGATCAAGATGATTCAATGTTAGTATCATTTGTGTGTTGGTATGTTCATGAATTAAAAATGTGATTTCTTACCCGCCACTGCCAGTAAAAACACCGCACATGTCAAGAACGCTATTTTAACGTTCATTTTTGACAAGCTAGTTTGAGGTAACACTAATTTGACATTAAGCACGTATATATAGCTTTATATACACATACACATGTAAGAGTTAACTAGCAGCACAACTTCTCAAACTTCGATTTAATGGTTACATTTCCCTGTCGGACAGATTTCACGGTCGCAACGGAAATGGGTTCAACGATAAACAGGTTCCGTGTAAAACAAAAGGTTCCGCTTTTCTAAAACTTCAACACACAATCGTTCATTTCGTTTTATTTTTCTGCATGAACGATATTTACGGAGCCGCTAAAGTCCAGTGAGCGGATTTCTTTTTAATATTGTGCGCACAATTTATCTTGAGCAAGTTAAATCACTTTCTAATAACAATTAACAACTCATTTTCTGCACAAGATATGTTATCTTGTCCGCACAAGATAAACACATCAACTTGACACAAAGTTCAAATGTCACAAAGTTCTACTATTTTAAAGAAAAGAAAATACCGCTTTGTGTTACTAAATTATAACCATGATACCTTTTAAAATGGACAAAAATTAAATTACTGAAACTTTTCATGTAAATAAAAAAGTAAGGTTAAAGTTAATGATCTACCACTAAAACGACTCTAGCCAGATAATCTAAATAAATAAAATTAGATAACCCCCCCACCCCCCCTAAATTTGCAAGTTGACTTTCGACATATATTAAAGCCTTGAAGAAAAACTTCTAAATACAAGTTTAAATTAAATTTGCTTTATCAAATAAATACAATCTAAAATAAGTAATTTATTTTTTATTTATACGTTGCTTTTTTCTATTCATACGTCATTTTCCTATTTTTGAAACCTTAAAATGCTAATTAAACATGTACTTAGTAAAAACTGACATTTCAACAGAAGCAATCATTAGAACTGTTTTTACTGCTCATGTTCATGAGTTTGTAAATTTAATGTGCCATGATTGAAGAAATATTATCTCTCAAATAGGGGTACGTACGGATTTTTATTTCGGATGCATTCATGTGAGAAGCTTTTTAATGTAACTGGTGGAGATGAAGCTAAGTTTAACTGTTGGGACAATTCAATCTTATACAACGCACATTTTATAAGCTTTTAAGTTGTGTAAAATCTATTTCTAAAGTAAATAGATTTTATATCAAAAGTATTCAAAATATTTTTCATTAGAAAAGAATTATAGATCAGAAGTAGCAGTAAAGCTAAAGTTCAAGTACCAATCAATGGTTCTTATTTAAATATATTGACGTTACAGTGTGTTGTATCATTTACATAGCTCTTTACATAGGATGTGCTTCATGACCCGTGCATTCTTCCAAGCAGAAAAAGTATATTTTTGAGGTTGATCAGTTTCACTCGCTGGAGTTAACAATTTTGTTCATTGATCCAACTTCTCTTCAAAAGACAAACAACAACCACATCTTTCAAGAGCCAAGAAATTTTTTAATGGGTAGAAACAGAACCGAGTGGCAGAGGTCAGTGCTTTTAACAAAATCTCATAAATAAACCAATCGGAGGGAGGCATTGACGAATCCATGAAAAAAAAAAACCTGTGACGAGCATAACAATGGTTTCTGACTGACGTTGTGATGGATGCCGTGGGGTTTACAGTGGGCTGTCCATCAGACGGGGGTGCTTCAGAGTTCCTAGAGTGGGAACACGTTGAACCGATAGGTAAACAACCATCCCTGTGAGTATGACAACAGCTGCGGCTTCTTCAGTTGATCTTTAACCTTTGAGAGAAGACATGCCAGCTCGCATGATCTCATCCACCAACAAGATGTTGCTGGCGATAACCGTGCTGTAGAGGAATAAAGACACACAAGTGATTTATGAGGAGAAAATGCATGAAGAGAATTTCAAATATAATTGGTCTTGTACAGTTCAGAACTGTGTAATCTCACCATGAATGGAGAAGCTGTTTCTTTACGCTGTAATTATCCCAAATGCCTGCTTCTCCTGCCACCATGGGTTCCCCTGAAGAACAACAAGAGGATTTAAGTAAAAGATTCAACCGAATATTCGGGGACTAAAAGAAGGAATACGCTATGATTCAAACAGAAACAAATAAAATAAAAATAACCATAACAGCGAGACTTATTCAAATGTGCAGTCTTGGAGTGGAATAATTATTGGAAGTTTGCCTCATACGGTATCTTTTAAAACCAAGACGTAGGAGAATCCTTTACTGCAACCATTTCTAATCTGCAGCTGTTCTGATTTCTGATATTTCTCTTGTCGATTTATTTCCATTTGACATGTGTATAATTAGGAATCTCACTGGGAGAGACTTGAGGGGAGACTGACATTTACTGAACCAAAATAGTTTCCATGTCGTTTCAAATCAACAGTGTTCGTAATCATATGTATTGAGTCATTGAATGTAGTTCCACGAGTGAGTGGAATCTGCCTGTAGTGACAGACGAGCTCAGACTGGGAGATGTAGATACGGTTAATAAGTTCAACACGCATATCATTGGATATTTGTGATTTAAACAGCTGTCGGTGCAGATTACTCTTCACTTAACGTGACAAAAATATAGTTAAGTGAAAAACTTTGGTGGTCGAGGAAACGCCCAACCTTACGGAGGCAGTGTGGATCAAAACATTAGACGTGTATCTGTTCTGTGAGACGTGAGTGAGGGACGTCAAAAGTGCTTTCAGTGGAGATTAGCTGAATGTACTTGATGCTCAATGTGTTAAAGGCTCAAATCTCTGCACTTTATTACAGTTTAATCTCGATTAAACTTGAAAATGAAAGCACGTCAAACTTAATTAAGTTAATAGTCTCATGTTAGCAATTGCTGCTCTGAAAAACAACAGTCATGTAATGTGGAGTTCTTTCAATATATTGCAAAACAATCTTTATCAACAGTGCGCTGTGGTTCTGACCTGTGCTGAGGTCCACTCCAACTAGCTGACCACACTCTTTGTACTCCGTCTGCAGCTTCAGCAGGGTCTCCTGAGGGTCGTAGCCAGAGTTCTGGGCCAAAACCTACAAAGGAAGATGCATAATTAAAAATCAATAGGGACTGAACATGTTTCCTGTCTAATAGGAGGACCAGATATCATCAGTAGCATAATGCAGAAGCAAGAGAGTTCTAATACACACAATGAAACATAACATGGTACAAAATGACATTTAACAAAGTTACTGTAAATAATTAGTAAGTAATTACCAAGGTACATTTGTTTATATCTGTATTGCTTTATTGTAGTATGTGTATTATGTGATGTGCATTTTATTGTATTTCTATTTTTGTAGTGTATTGTAGTTTTATGATATTGAAAGCTGTATATTTTAACTACACATGTAAATGCCCAACTAGGACAAGAGTTGAAAATTAGCTATAAACTCTCTGTGCAGCACATCAGTTTCATGCTCTGTATTGGAACTATGTTAAATTGCATTGTCCCCATCAAAAAATAAATGAATGCAATTCATATTCAAATCCAATTTAACACTGAAAGCCTGGGGAGAACACAACAATCCTTCACCTTGGGAATGACTAGGAGAGCATCTGCAAATGCTTGGACTCCCAGCTGGGCTCTGCCCTTCACGTTGGGCTTGTGTTTCACCAGACCGTCCGCCACAGCCACCTCAAACGCACCTGCGCCAGCCACGACACAACCTGAAGAGACGAAGATAAGTAGATACTCAGAAAACACATGTATAATTGCCTTGGCTCAATAATCCAATAACAATGCGCTTAAAACAAAATGAATCACTGGGGAGTTTGTTCTGATCAGCTAATACATGTAGGAGAGACTGAAACGCTCCTGATGCAGAGGAAAAAGACCAGAGTCACTGTAGCACAGACATAAGGCCAGGGAGAGCCATGTTAGCATCCCCGGGTGTTCACTGTGCAGATGAGACCAAATGCATTTTACAAAAGAAGAAAGAACAGATAAACTGACGATGTCAGTTGATTATCTGAAAACCAAGATCAATAAAAAAAGAGAATTGACTGGAGATGGTGTGTCCTTAAGGAAAGTTTGTGGAACTTCAACAATCTCTGGTAATGAATCTGGTCGAGTGGATCTAAAGACCTTTGACTTGACTTTTTATCTAATTAAAGGTTGGATGACAAAAGTGTGAAAGGGCTTTACAGAGTCATTTTAGACCAGGAATCCAAACCCAGAGAAGAGGGATAAAAAGTAACTTTTAGAAAACTGACATTTCTTTTCTAAAGTGCATTGAATTGCAATGTTATAACATAACATAACAGTGAATGTGTGATAAACCATTAAATGTATTCAAGCGGATTGCAGTTAGAGGATCAACTGTGGGGGAAAAAATTATAATTGCAAGAATACCATCATCCATAGATTTGATTTAAATGAGTAACATTGAACATAAAATGCTGAACTGCACCCTAGTGGCAAAACAAGTAACAGAACTATTATGGCCACTTTTGCTGCAGTAAATCATTTTTCCGTAGAACTGATAAAAATGTCAAATTACACAAATGCATGGTAACATTTTAGATGGCCTTACCATCTTCTATGGCGTTCTTGACTGCCCTCAAACCATCCCTTACGGCATCTTTGATCTGTGTGAGGGTGTGTTTGTTGGGTCCCTTCACCAGCAGGGTAACTGAGCGAGGGTTCCCGCAATTCTCGATGAATGTGTACTTCTCCTCTCCCTGCAAACAGGATTTGGGGTGATTGACAACTGTGCCTTAAAATCTTAGTTTTTTTTTTTTAATTTATTTATTTTTTTAAACAACTTAAAAGTCAAAATGAAAATCACACAAATACTCACCAGTGTGTGTTCATAAACCAACCCAGCATATCCCAAGCACTCGGGTGTGAGGTCGTCAATTGAATTCATGGCAATGCCACCGCAAGCGAGGGTAAGCCTGCCCAAGGAAAAACACACAATATAAAATAAAAATCGGCAACTAGTTTTTTAAAACATTAATCATTGAAGTAATTTTTCATGCAAAAATGGCAAATAGAGATTTCCTGCTTTTCTTTGTTGCATATCATATTAAACTGAATATCTTTGGGTTTTAGACGTACAAAACAGACATCAACTTGGACTTTGAGAAACTGGGGTGGACATTTCCCCTACTTTTTGACATGTTATCGACCAAATGACTAATGTAGAAAATAAATTAAAAAAAATCGGCAGATTAAAAATCAATAATGAAAATGATAATAATTAGTTGCAACCCTAATTTACACTTTGGGAAAAAACTGTTTAATGAGACCCAAAAAAAGGCAGATGTCTCATCTTAGAATAAAGTAAAAGCAAATGGCATAACATGCTATACCCCGACAAAAAGGTAGCATCTCTTTGATAATAACAAAGAAGGTGGCAGGGTTTCTGTTAATTATTGTTTTTTTAACCGGGAAAATCTGTTGATGTCCAACATATTTGAATCTCTCCGGTCATGATGTCTAGTGGGGGATGCTGAGCAATACTCAGAGAAGCAGCTTTTACACAGGTGCTTGCACGCACCAAATGAGAGCGACTAACATTTTCATTGTACAGAAAAGCCACTTATAGTTGAAACAAGGAAAATATGTTACTTTCTTACCTCTCCATGTTCCTTCTCTTTGCCCTGCGCAGGGCTACAATGCCTTCCTTGGCGAGTGCGTCCAGGGAGAATGGGTCAATACCCTACACAATACAGAGAAACCATGAAACTTCTATTCATCATCGATTAAAGAAATAATTCACTGTGTATTTATGCCAGTTTCAGATAGATTAGGTTTTATTCTGATCCGTTGAATACATGTAGGGGAGGAGGAGACTCTCCTAATGCAGAGGTACAGATCAGAGTTACTGTGGCACAGATACAAGAGACAGGGGGAGCTACGATAGCATCCCTGGGTGTTCTCTGTGCAGTTAACAGGATTGATTAGGCCTTCATTTTCACTTAATAAAATCCTTTGTGTTCTTATAGAAATGAAAAGCTTCAAGCATACCTTCTGGTTAATGACGACGAAGCCCTTCTCCCCATTGGGACAGACTTTGTTCTTGAAGCTGATTATTTTCTGCACACGATCTTCAATGAACTTCCTTTCTGCAGCCACAAGCTTCTCCCTCTCCCCGGCACTCTTGTAGAAGAAGCCGGAGTTGACTTCTGTCTTTTCATACTCCAAAGAGATGTTGCAAGTCAGCACATAGGCATCCTCCACCCTCTTTTTCATGTCTGGGTGTCGGGCACCGTGGTCCAACACCAAACCTCTGATCAGCCTGAGAAAGAAATAAAGCAACAACCTTTAGATGTCTGGGACCCTGCACCACTACCCGTAAGGGGATGAGTTGCATCTTGTTCTCTTTCTCTCAAGTCTTCAGTTTTTATCAAAACTCACTGTGTATCGCAGTCGGTCTTGTGCTTCATCTCCATGATTTCCACCATGTACAGGTCAATGGACTCATTGGGTTTAGCGATGGCCAGCACAGCATCTACTACAGCCTGCAGAGAAACATATCACACACACACAGGCTGAAACAATTCCTTAAGTAACCTGTGTAACTCCATAAAAATCAATAATGCAAATTCTTTGCATCAAAGCTTTGTTTAATGCCCCCCCCACACACACACATCACAGTTCCTATCAGTGAAAGTTACAGCACCTTTATCTTATAAGAAGTGTAACTTTTGAAAAGTGATTTGACTTTTTTTTTATTTTTGAAAAAGTTGTCTTTAAAACCCAGAATATAATATGGATCTTAAATGCACAACATGGGTTTAGTTTTGACATATAATAATGTTGTATGCAATTTAAGTGGTAAACATTTAGATTTTTCTAAACAGGTCACCAATTAGTTGTCCATTTTAAGAGATCTGTTTTATTTTCTCTTTTGTACATTTACTATTCCTCTTTAATAAAAGCATAGGGAATTTCTTATCCGATCTCACGATGGAATAATAGTTAGAATACTTGATTACTAAAATAACTGATAGCTTATATCTCTGTGATATAGCAGCCCAATATCACAGCAACTAATAAAAAATTATGACAGGAAATAGTAATCTGTTTAGTGCCACAGCGGTTATTTGACTGAAATAACTTTGAGCTGTGATAGCTTATGGAGGGACATTTGTCATTATTTGACAGTTTACAGCCAAATAGATAAACTAGTCTACTAAGAGTATCAATAACAAAGAAAACAATCATCGTTTGGTGCCGTAGAGTCAAATGCTGACCCTCAGCTCTGCGTACACAGAGCTCCATCCCCTCATGTCTCACCTCAGTGAGCAAGTCTGCCAGCTCTGCGTAGACCTTGGTCCTGAGGGAGGTGCGTGCTACGTTGATGAGGGTCTCTCTGTCCATTTCCCGAGTCACCTTTACCTCCTCCAGAAGAGCCAAGGCTTTCTCTTTCGCCGCCTCAAAGCCCTCAGCAATGATTCTGGGATGAAGACCCTGCAGCACAAAAACAAAAAGTGAGTTATGGAAGGAAAATATATCCAATTACAAAATCTGAATTGCGACATGAAGAGATTCACATAACAATTTAGGTTATAAAACAAAAACATGGAGTACATTCTGGGTGGATAAACAGACAGGCCTGTGACTTTAGAGCTTTCAAATGACAAGTCTTTGTCTTTTACCTCCGACACGTAGAGGTCAGCCTGCTTCAGCAGTTCGCCGATGATGAGGACATTCGAGGTGGTGCCGTCTCCTGTGATGTCATCCTGCGCCGTGGCAACCTTCGCAATGAGTGATGCTGTCGGGTGCTGAATTTGCTGAAAAGGGCATAATATAAAAAGTAAGCCATCATGCAAAACTCCTTCACAGTTACAGGGCAACAGCAACTAATGAGGACAGTCATTATGGATTTTTTTTTGTCAATCACCACTTCACAGAGCCTTATCTTGTCAGAAGTATAGTCTGGTTACTGTAGCAGATATAAGAGTCCAGGGAGAGCTACTGTACATTAACAGCACTTGGAAATCAATTTGAAGACAGTGCGTGCAATATTTAGTACTTATAACTTTTCATTCATCGATATATCATTTAATAAATTATTTTTTTGCCCCAATAAGTTAATTAATTCTGATACCTTACTCTGATAAATTGAAAAAAAATCATCAAATAACTTTTCTCCAAAAACAATAATAAATGTTAACAGGATTAATCATAAATGTAATAATTTATTAATGTTTAGATTGATATAAATCTGTGAAAAAATATATGTACATGGCCTTAAATGGCACCCACATAAATTAGGGGTGTGGTCACTTCCAACAATGAAGAAGGAAACACAATAAAAAGACCAAGACAGTTGGACAGGGTTATTTAATTCACATCTCAGCCCTTACTCACCATCTCGTGTAACAATACATTGCCATCTTTGGTCAGCTTTATGTCTCCTGCGCCAGACACCAGCCTGTGTAGCAAGAACAGGGAAGAGTTCATGTTCACTGACCAAAGCGAAAGCTAGTTTGATACAATCCACAGCCGACTTGTATAGAGTTAAACTTTTCTTTGTTAATTGTTCAGCGACATTAAGTGTATTTATTCTGATCCGTTGAATACATGTAGGGGAGGAGGAGACTCTCCTAATGCAGAGGTACAGATCAGATTTACTGTGGCACAGATACAAGAGACAGGGGGAGCTACGATAGCATCCCTGGGTGTTCTCTGTGCAGTCAATAGGGTTGATTCGGCCTTCGTTTTCAGAAAAGTTTGTTTTCAGTCAGCCATTACTATGTCCTGCGTCTGTTCACTAACTGACAAGAGACGCAGTAACTGCTGACTAAACTTCCTGAAATAATCCTCATTACGCTGAAATATAATTACCGTTAACCAACAGTGTCATTCATTCGTTCAACAATCCAACTAGATAACGACAAAGTTACGTGAACAGAAACGCTGTGACTCTGAGTCCTAACCGATGTTTAATGTGACGATCTAACGTGATCAGCTAACCGGCTGGCGCTAACATGCTAATGCTAATGTTAGCAAGCTAGGTGGTTGTCAAAACGGCTCGTGACGATGACTGGGCAGGGCAACGTGCGCCGCTAAAATCCGTTATCAGTGTAGACAGTGGAGGCCTAAACTGACCGAAACAGTGTTCCAGGCGGACGATGACACGGTAGTACAAGGGGGATGCTTTGCAATGTTCAAATAAATTCATTATCAGGTGTCTATAGTGCTACATGCTCAGACGGTCTACCGGTGAATTGCAACTAACATTAACGTTAGCTACCTAGCAAAGTTAGCTTAGCGCGCATGCTGCACAAAGGGCTCCGGTGCACTCACATTTTCATGGTCCCCTTCGGTCCCAGGTTACTTTTCAGCACATCCTGCAGCCCCCGGGCGGCACTGATGTTAACCGCCAGGGCGGCCTGGGCCCTGGCCACCTCTGCTTTTGGGTTCAGAGCTTTCACGGCAGACATGGTGAAGCAGCTCAACCAGCGAAGTACAAGTAAAAAGTAACGCTGGTAGGGAGTTCGCACTGCTCGGGCTCCGGCGCTCTCGAAAGGAGAGTCGGTTTCCAGAAGGCTCCAGCACGTGTTCTAGTGCTGCCTTTACGTAACCAGTCTCGGCTCGGACATTACGGGTGCTTCAAACTCCCCGTTCATATTAGCGCAAAATTAATCCTGAGTGATCCGATTAACCAAGTGTTGCCATTGTGGGAGAAAGAGAGTACATGGTTAAAAAAAAAAAAAAAAAAACGTAATATAATTACATTTATTGGAACATTTGAAAGAAGAAACTAAAAACCAAAGTAGATGCAATTTAATCTGGTCCTAAAAGGTGATAGCAGAGACAGGTCCTTACAAAGGAGAGCAGTACTACAAATTGGCAATTGAAAAAGGAGGACACAAACAAATCCTGTCAAACAAAAGAAATAACATTATGTTGTCAATGTTTGACAGATGAGACTGAGACAGATATACACTTTCTACAATATATATACTCCTAGTAGGAGGAACACACACACAACTGCATGCAAACATCAATCTTAATGTTATTTATGTTCATATTACTGTTACCCCTCCGAGAACCATCACCTTACCGTGGTGGAGGGGTTTGGGTGCTCCTATGAACCTGAGGGCTGTGTTGTCGGGAGCCTAGTGCTCCTGGTAGGGTCTCCCATGGCAAATTGGTCTCAGGCGAGGGGCCAGACAAAGAATGGTTCAAGAACCCCAATGGAAGAACAAAAAAGAGGAGGTGTGACCCTGCCCGGAGGAAGCCCGGGGCCCCCGTCTGGAGCCAGGCCTGGAAGGGGGGCCCGTCAACGAGCGCCTGGTGGCCGGGTTTGCCACGGAGCCCGGCCGGGCATAGCCCGAAAAAGCAACGTGGCACCCCCCCCCTCTCCATCATGTGGGCCTACCACCCGCAGGAAGAACCGTTGGGGTCGGGTACATTGCCAGACGGGTGGCAGTGAAGGTCGGGGACCTCGACGGACCAGACCTGGGCGGCAAAGGCTGGCTCTGGGGACGTGGAACGTCACCTCTCTGTGGGGGAAAGAGCCGGAGCTTGTGCGGGAGGCGGAGCGCTACCAGTTAGATCTGGTTGGGCTCTCCTCTACGCACAGTCTCGGTTCTGGAACCGTACTCCTGGATAGGGGTTGGACCTTATTCTTCTCTGGAGTTGCTCAGGGTGTGAGGCGCCGGGCGGGTGTGGGGATACTCACAAATCCCCGGCTGAGTGCCGTTACGTTGGAGTTCACCCCGGTAGACGAGAGGGTCGCCTCCCTACGCCTACGGGTTATGGGGGGGAAAACTCTGACTGTTGTCTGTGCATATGCACCGAACAGCAGTTCAGAGTATTCGGCCTTCTTGGAGACCCTGAATGGAGTCCTGTTGGGGGCTCCAGTAGGGGACTCCATAGTTCTACTGGGAGACTTCAACGCGCACGTGGGCAGCGATGGAGACACCTGGAGAGGCGTGATTGGGAGGAACGGCCTCCCTGATCTCAACCCGAGTGGTTGTTTGTTATTGGACTTCTGTGCTAGACATGGGCTGTCCATAACAAACACCATGTTCGAACATAAGGATGCTCATAAGTGTACATGGTACCAGAGCACCTTAGGCCGAAGATCGATGATCGATTTTGTAATCGTATCATCTGATCTGAGGCCGCATGTTTTGGACACTCGGGTAAAGAGAGGGGCGGAGCTGTCAACTGATCACCATCTGGTGGTGAGTTGGGTCAGGGGGTGGGGGAAGAGTCTGGACAGACCTGGTAAGCCCAAACGGGTAGTGCGGGTGAACTGGGAACGTCTGGAGGAGGCCCATACCCAAGAGACCTTTAACTCACACCTCCGGCGGAGTTTCTCTGGCATCCCTGTGGAGGTTGGGGGCATTGAGCCTGAGTGGTCAATGTTCAAAGCTTCCATTGCTGAAGCTGCGGCGGGAGCCTGCGGCCTCAAGGTCTTAGGTGCCTCAAGGGGCGGTAACCCTCGAACACCATGGTGGACCGCGGTGGTCAGGGAAGCCGTCCGACTGAAGAAGGAGTCCTTCCGAGATATGTTATCAAGGGGGACTCCAGAGGCGGTTGCAAGGTACCGACAGGCCCGAAGGGCAGCGGCCTCGGCCGTGACAGAGGCAAAGCAGCGGGTGTGGGAGGAGTTCGGAGAAGCCATGGAGAAGGACTTTCGGTCGGCACCAAAGTGCTTCTGGCGTACTGTCCGGCACCTCAGGAGGGGGAAGCGGGGAACCATCCAAGCTGTTTACAGCAGGGATGGAACACTGTTGACCTCAACTGAGGAGGTACTCGGGCGGTGGAAGGAGCATTTTGAGGAACTCCTCAATCCGACTAATACGCCCTCTTTGATAGAGGCAGGGCTGGAAGATTATGGGGGATCATCAGCAATTTCCCTGGTGGAAGTCACTGAGGTAGTCAAACAACTCCACAGTGGCAAGGCCCCGGGGATTGATGAGATCCGTCCAGAAATGTTGAAGGCTTTGGGTGGGGAGGGGCTGTCGTGGCTGACACGTCTCTTCAACATTGCGTGGAAGTCGGGAACAGTGCCTAAGGAGTGGCAGACCGGGGTGGTGGTTCCCCTGTTTAAAAAGGGGGACCAGAGAGTGTGTGCCAATTATAGGGGTATCACACTGCTCAGCCTCCCGGGTAAAGTTTACTCCAAGGTGCTGGAAAGGAGGGTTCGGCCGATAGTCGAACCTCAGATTGAAGAGGAACAATGCGGATTCCGTTCTGGCCGTGGAACAACGGACCAGCTCTTCACTCTCACAAGGATCCTGGAGGGGGCCTGGGAGTATGCCCATCCGGTTTACATGTGTTTTGTGGACCTGGAGAAAGCGTATGACCGGGTCCCCCGGGAGATACTGTGGGAGGTGCTGCGGGAGTATGGGGTGAGGGGGGCGCTTTTGAGAGCCATCCAATCCCTGTACGCCCAAAGCAAGAGTTGTGTCCGGGTTCTCGGCAGTAAGTCGGACTCGTTTCCAGTGGGTGTTGGCCTCCGCCAGGGCTGCGCTTTGTCACCAATCCTGTTTGTGGTATTCATGGACAGGATATCGAGGCGTAGTCGGGGGGAGGAGGGGTTGCAGTTTGGTGGGCTTGGGATCTCATCGCTGCTCTTTGCAGACGATGTGGTCCTGATGGCATCATCAGCCTGTGACCTTCAGCACTCACTGGATCGGTTCGCAGCCGAGTGTGAAGCGGTTGGAATGAGGATCAGCACCTCAAAATCTGAGGCCATGGTTCTCAGCAGGAAACCGGTGGATTGTCTACTCCGGGTAGGGAATGAGTCCCTACCCCAAGTGAAGGAGTTCAAGTACCTCGGGGTCTTGTTCACGAGTGAGGGGAAAATGGAGCGGGAGATGGGCCGGAGAATCGGAGCAGCGGGCGCGGTATTGCACTCGCTTTACCGCACCGTTGTGACGAAAAGAGAGCTGAGCCAGAAGGCAAAGCTCTCGATCTACCGGTCTATCTTCGTTCCTACTCTCACCTATGGTCATGAAGGTTGGGTCATGACCGAAAGGACGAGATCGCGGGTACAAGCGGCCGAAATGGGTTTTCTCAGAAGGGTGGCTGGCTTCTCCCTTAGAGATAGGGTGAGGAGTTCAGTCATCCGAGAGAAGCTCGGAGTAGAACCGCTGCTCCTTTGCGTAGAAAGGAGCCAGTTGAGGTGGTTCGGGCATCTGGTAAGGATGCCCCCTGGGCGCCTCCCTAGGGAGGTGTTCCAGGCACAGCCAGCTGGGAGGAGACCACGGGGAAGACCCAGGACGAGGTGGAGAGATTATATCTCCACACTGGCCTGGGAACGCCTCGGGGTCCCCCAGTCAGAGTTGGCCAATGTGGCCCGGGATAGGGAAGTTTGGGGCCCCCTGCTGGAGCTGTTGCCCCCGCGACCCGACCCCGGATAAGCGGAAGAAGATGGATGGATGGATGGATGGATTACTGTTATTGTGTACTGTCCAGATCATTTGGACAAATTGCATTTGAATGTTTGTTTTTTCTTGTAACTTTCATAACAATAAACCTCTTTGAATTAATTTGTAAAAAAGAGTGAGATTAAAGATCTATTTCTTAATGACAACACTTCTGGTAGATGTTAGGACGAAATATGTTAACAAACTCCTGCTACTAATGCATACAAGTTCGTTTGATAAAAATGTATTTAGCAAATACATTTAATCTGGAGCTAATAATGGTAATGCCACAACGGTCTTTCATACATTAAACTATAATTTTTAGACGACTTTTTGATTTAACTTGGTGCTGGGGAGGCTAACTGCCACCCTCAAGCATTAACTTGAAAACAAGAATTGTATGCAATGATCATTCACCTTGTTGCAGCTGTTCATTGTGGATTTAAAGGGTTTAGAGATTTCCGACATAC
This sequence comes from Bovichtus variegatus, assembly GCA_943593645.1. NCBI lineage: Eukaryota > Metazoa > Chordata > Actinopteri > Perciformes > Bovichtidae > Bovichtus > Bovichtus variegatus. The sequence goes on from CALSCE010009834.1 coordinate 3,053,594, forward strand.
AGTGAAGGCAGCGTAAATCACACCCTAGACGACGCGCTGACGTCACTTTTGCGAGTGTCTAATATGTAAATGTTTACTATAATTAAAAAAAAATATGATAAAAGGAGCCCAAGACTTTTTTTTTCCATCAGAAGTTTAATTCAATATGTACAGCTAATGTTATTAAAGCACAGCAATTTACATTTACCACATTATGATATTACTCCTTTCTGTCCCGTTGTTTATCAACATCAGATAGTTCAGAATACCCCACTTCATTTACAGATACAGGATTGACCATGTCTCTGGCTTGGTCAATAAACCCACTATCTATATCTACAAACTCTTCATTTAAAAAAACATTCATCTCAGTTAGAGCACAGTCACCCGGTTGGCATTCATTGCTTGATAGAGGGATAGGTAATACCAGTCAGTGTACAGTTTGTAGAGGATTAGTTCTGCAGAAATCAAAAACATTTTCTAATCATTTGAATCATCTTGCCCCCCTTTTCTACATCTGGAAGAGGCAGAAGTGTCATGATGTTAAAGTTAGAACAGAATATGGAGATGTGGTCAGTTTAACAGAGGAGACACTTAACCGTGAAAATTCCAACTTTGGCGGATTCGGCACATCATCACCCAGAGCTCGGCATTGTTTTCAGGTATACAGCGAGATTTCAAAGACTCTCCTCTTGATCAAAGTCTAGCTTCCTGTTCTGACACTGCAGTGTGTTCTTGAACTTGAGGTTCATTGTCTATTCTTGAACACTGACTTGTTAACAGCATGCTCCTCTTTGTAAAACTGACCATCCCCTTTAACATTTAAAGAAGCTTATCCAATTCATATTGATAACGAACTGTGAGCTGTGGATGCAGTGTTTTTGTTGTGAGACACTGGAGGCAGTTATTTTCTTTTGATTTGTTATCCATGCTAGTGCAACTGGGCTTACAAGTAATTTTTTTCTGAAAGACCTTCAGACATTTTCACCCCCGGTGACCAGCACGAGAATGGCTAAATGTTTCATCTCTTCCTGGTATCTCAACACTCAGACAGTGAAGTTTTAATATCCTCATGAAAAAATAAGACTCTTAAAATCTGACCCTTTAAAAAGACAGAGATAGTGAAGAGGAGGGGCATGTCAAATTAGATTTTGTCTACACAAAGCGCATTAATGGATTAGTAAATAAGACATTCTAGGCCCACACAGAAAAGTAAAGTAACAGAAGAAAAAGAAAATAAAAACTGTAACAACATGTTGATGTTATGCAGATTTCCCTGGCAGCGCACACTCTAATGGTTGGTCACACTCTCCAAAGTGCGACAGCAGGCTGTTGAGAGGTTCCCCGGTGTTTGTGGTTACATCAAGGGCGAATTCTTCATGGGAATCATTACTCTAGACTCCATGTGCTGAATAAGAGGGACTGTGGGGTGGGAAGAAGCAACGCTCTTAGAAACAGATTTCTGTGTCATACAGTATTGTGTGAAAAAAAAACAGGTTGCATAACAAACGTTATACAATGAACTGTGTGTAACTTCTACATTTTGTATTTTGTTGGTTTGCTTGAAATCATTCATTTGAACAATGATAACATGTTATCATCATGATACGAAGTGGATGTTTGGTAATATTGTCCAGCTCTATCAGAAAGGTAAAGAGAGGAGAGATAAGACAGCAAGCTAAGACGTACCTGTGTAATAAACAACTTCATCCCAGCCTTCACGCTGCCAGGCTGAATTTCTGATGTTTTCTCTGGACTGAAGGTCTTTGTAAGCTGAAAGATGAGAAAAATAACATATTTCTTGGTTTATATAGTTTTTATTCAAATCAACATAAACCACCTAAAGTCCTGCTGGTGGAAAGGTGCTGAGTTCTGAAACGTTTGCATTAAGGCACTGATCAATGTCATGATCTTAACGTATGTGCTACATTTCCTGAATAGAAACACAGACACTTGGTGGAGAAAATGTTGAAGGGACATCAAAGACGCACACAGGATGCTGGTAAGTGTATTATAAGCACATTTGTGCAATTATTTGCAATGCATATGACAAAACTTGGGACTTAAAACTTAGAAACATTGCTCACCCCATAAGTGGTGAACTGTGTACAGACTTCCGATCTGTGAGAAAAAGCCTCCCACCGCCTCATGGTTCTGCTGGCGAAACTCAATCGCACGCGCCCTGCAGAGCACCAAAGAGTTACATTCCATAAAAAAAAAAAACCTTTCGACACAGCTTTTGATTGAAAGGTTGCATCGATTAAACCATCAGCATGAATTAGAAATAGGTTTTGATGTTCAAATAATACTGACATTCACAGATATCCCAATCATTTCTTTCAAATCAAAACATCAAATTTAGATGTTACAACCTCGTTTAAAGAACCATGTTGTAAAACGTTTTTTTATCACATTAAGAGGAAAATTATCCAGTCATCATTTTCAATTTAAACCACATACGTACATATATTAAGTACAGGGTTAAAAGGACAATTATGCTTGAAATTTACAAATGATGTGAGATATATCTTGTCATGCTTAGGAGTCATGCATAGATTGTGTACCCAAAAAGTACCGTTGACTCATATTCATCTGCTACAATCTGTAAAACCAATAAAATAGTAGTGAGGAAATTTTTTAATGGTACACAATAACGGCAGCTCCACAAATAGAACAACACTAAGAGGATGCGCATGAGCTTCTCAGACTAACTTATAAAAAGAATCCAATTTGATGACTTTCTTATACTACATTTAAAAAGAAGAGAGAACAATTAAGAACATTATTCCTTACCAGTAATTTCCCCACTCGATCATCGTCCCAGGCTGAAATAAGAATGTGAAGAGGTGGAGTGGAAAATAAGTTGTCGGACTGTTCACTACAGCAACAGAGAAAAACATATATTTATGCCTGAAGGGAGGAAGCTAGAACATTTTCTTTGGCGTTACCCTGAGTTGGTATGATCGGAGCTCATAGATGTTGGGTCCTGGACGAGGGACGGGTTCGTTCCAGAAACTGAACTCCAGCAGCAGCTGGTTCCTACGAGACAGCAGCATCTTCCCCCTCTCATTCCTGTAGTTCGTAAACTCCTACAGCAACGACAAACAACAGCAACGCATTACTCTGTGAATCTGTCTCAGCCTACCAACAAATACATCTGTAAAACTATTCAACGCTGGTCAGATAGCAGGACGGATCAACACAATTACGTCAGCTACACTGGTTGCAGAATATCAGTTGAGAGCAGATCATTTAAGTGTGTTAACCTTTTATACACCTGGAACAACAAATCCTCTCTCCTCAGGTGGAGGTATAATAATAGCTGTGGCAACAAACAGAAATAGAGAACACTTGTGGTTGTGTGGGACACAATCTCTCATCTGTTTTGGTAGGTTAGCGACACACTAAAATCACCTGTTGTTATTATCTAATTTGGTCAGTTTAGCTGGATCCATGTGAATGAATTCTTCCATTATATCTTGATTAATCCGGGTTACGATGTGTGAATTGCCTTAGATGTCTGTTGAAATGTGTAATTGTTCAGCCTATTTTAAAAAGGAATTTAACTCACTAATCTGAGTGTGTTTGTGATCAATAACAGGCTGATTTTAAATATTTAACGCCCACTTAAATTAGTAACATCAAGACACCTGAAATAGTTATACATGTATTTGCAATTTACAAATATTGTACTTATTTTCAATTTTTAACAAGTTTATGTTCTTAAAGTATATAAAAGTAATTTTTTGGTGAAACGTCAGACAAAATGCGAATTAAGGACATAAACAAACAAATAACTTCCCAACTTCTTAAGATTACCCACGTACTGTATATACAATATGGATAAAGCAGAATTGGGTCCATTGACTGCACATACCTTAATTACAGTATACAAATGCATTTCTGTAAATAAGCTTTACGGATAATAGCACCAAAATTAGAATCACACCAAGAAGCTGGAAAATCACACATGAAGATGGTGAAACATATGGGTAGAAAAATGATCTGTGATCTAATTTGAGGGGTGCACTGCCAGAGAGGGTGCCGACACACCACCAACTGCCAGTAAACTAATCCGAGCACCCTTTACCTTATTCTGCCTGAGTTTGTTCATGACTTCAGTGAGAGCCGGGTATCCTCCCCGATATCTCCACAGGTGAACTAGAATAGAGGGAGCAGAAGAGCCAGAAATAATGCAGCTCTCCAATATACCTCAGTGTGTCTGTATTTCTTTGGGAAAGATATTATTTTACATTTATATTAGACAATTGTAGTTTAATCATTTATCAGACCACTGGTTCTCTACATGGCGGTCTGGACCCTTAGCGGGGGACGCCAAAGCTTCATGGGGGCTAGCGAGGCCTTCTTCATTTTTAACAGGTTTAAGGCAACTTTTTTTTTCATAATAATTTGGCCTATATCTCACAATTAATTAATTTCTGTGAATAAAACTAATTTAAGTTTTGGATTATTATTTAATATATGAACTTCTCACAGGCTAAGGCTACACTGAAGACTTGAACACACAGTCTTCCCTGTCCCAGTCTTTTGTCCAACCATCACGTCAAAGCCCAGAAAGGTTTTGCTTCTTAAATGACTTGCATGCGTAATATATTATTGTCGTCAATCCATTATCTGTTGATTGTATTAATCAACAGATTCTTAGAGCACTACTGTCTTGTCTGCGTTTTTTAATTCATGATTTCTTTCTTGAAAAGGAAGTTTATGTTTTATTTCATTCACAATGTACGGTAACATTCAGACATGAAGCCTGATGCATGTTCTCACCTGCCTGATCCTGCTCTCCGTACCAAGTGTTCCAGGTGCCCACAAGCTCACAAGGGTATTCAGGGTCAGCGTGAATGGAAGGCAAGATGTCCGCACTAAGGA
>CALSCE010009834.1:3058862-3077737 GCA_943593645.1 Bovichtus variegatus
TTCTTACCAAAGTTCATTGTAAGCATCAAGGCACTCGGGCTTGACATTGTGAACTGCAAGGTAACAACAAAACATGAGTGGACAACACACCATCTAAGATTATTATAGAAGAAAAACACTTTTAAAATTCCTTTTAAAACGATGAAAATCACGCAGTCAGGGTAATACTTTTCAATGCATCGCCATAACAGTCACAGCAAGGCACAAAGAATACATACACTGTATTTTGTACAGATTGTTGTCTTCCTTCTTGGCGAGCAGATGGGAGTGAGCGTCTTTTCGGGGGTCGACCTTTCTGACAAACAGAGACTTGAACCAGCTGTCTTCACGGAAAGCGGAGAGGTTCCTGAGGTAAAACAAACACAAAAGTTGGACACAAACAGCACTTCTTCTGCTACACAATGAAGAAATAAATGACCAACGGCAACAAATAAGATGACCAACTAGTGCAGCATACAATTATGCTGCCTGTCCTCTACTGTAATTCTGCAAGTCTCCTCAGTACACTGCTGGGCTGCTCATTGACCACAGTGCAGTCAGACATCTCAGGTGAGAGGGCTTTCAGTTCTTCCTGTTTCTGGAAAAAACTGCCTGAGATCCATCACAACTCTGTCCAAGTTCAAAAGCAAACTTAAAAAGTGTCTTACTTTCTCAGCGTTATAAGTTATGTGTCTGTGGTTTGAGTCTGGGTCTTTTACCGTCTTTAAGCGAGTAGGTGTTTTTTATTTTCCTGTATCTTTTATTCTTTTGTTTACGTTTCATCTTTTTGTAGTTTATCACATTCTGGTGTATAGAGCTAGATCTACATATCAGCATTTCAGGGCTGCAACTAACGATTATGTTCACTGTGGATTAATCTGCTGATATAAGTCTCGATTAATTGATTGGTCTATAAAATGTCAGAAAATTCATAAACATGTTGATCACTGTTTCCCAAGGCCCAAGATGACGTCCTTAAATATCTTGTTTGATATGCATGGGTTGGTCACAAGCAAAATTAAGGGATCCTTAAATTTAAATGTTTACACTATTTGTTGTATATGTATACGTGTACATTGGCTGATATATTGAGGACCTCTTTTTATCAATATCAGCCTCAAAATTGGGCTACTTCTGTACATATTACTGGTATTCCTTTAATGTAAAGCATAAAAAGTTTACTTGTAATGAAATGTGCAATAAATAAAACAGCCTTGCATTGTTCCTCTTAACAAGACGGAGGTCCTTGTAAGCACACGAGGTTGCATCGCATACTAGTCAGTGATGTCTGCAAAAAACTAAGAGCTTTGTACAAATATCTTTAGGCTCATTCATTGGAAAGAAACTCCAGCTCAGAGGCCTGCAACAGAGAAGGCAATAAGCTGTATACTGCGCGTAACCAGAGGATTAGTCTGCATGGACTCCTCAGCAGCCTTTCTACACGAGTAGTATTTCATTTTCTAATAATAAACTTGATTTAAAAGTGCCAACAAACTCTCCATGCAATGGTTACCAACTGTTGTTTATGAGGACGCGCTGCTCTGACAGGCTGTCAGCTGACGCAAACAGTTACTTTACGCAGTGCAAAGCGGCTACAGTTAGGAAGCTTTTTCAGTTCATTTCAGCTGCAAACATTGTACTCGGCTTGGTTTAGGACCTTATATAGACAGACTATGTTTAGGACACACACCTGCCCAGCAAGAAACTGGGTCATTCACGAATCAAAACAAGTAGCGCTGTGCAGCGACTCATTTCATTTTGACCTTGAAGTTTGGGACTGACAGAAACTCAGTTATGATTTTGTATTATTTCTGCACATGGCAACTACAGCTCTACGCACACAATTATGAAGTGCGCAACGATAAGTGCTTACACAAGCGTTTTCACAACTTTGTAAAGCGGCAGGGTAATAATTAGCATTAGCAGAAAGTTAGCAAGTTTAGAGCTAGGGGGCTAATGCTACGTTACACGGGGACCTAAGCGTAACCAACGTGAACTTTAGCGTTAGCTTAGCAACCTAGCCTGCTGGACTTCGTCATTGGTGTCAAACTCTACGGTAGATAAACGTAATGCATGTAGCATTTTTACATATGCATCGTCAAATAACAGTTGCAAAAGTCTAACCTTACGACAACCGTGACCTGCCCGTTTGTCTGAAGCCCAGTTTTCGTCTGTCTAAGGCCTTTGCCCACTCTTTGAAGGACTCGGGTCGCCATGTTTCTCTCGCTGCTGTCAGGTGCAGGTTTCGGCTGACGTTACTTACATTAACGTAACCCGGTGTTAACCTTCTGCACCAGCATCAGTTAACGCTGGTGGCTGATTAAATAACCCGGGGGCCCATAGTGTAAACACAGAGGTTAAAAAGACAGTTAATCAAACGCATTGCCATAACTTTGTTCTGTACTTTGTTGTTCTTGATTAACGAAGTTGAAAACACTTTTTTTTAGACATTGAACAATACACCTGATTAAAACATAGCTGTTGTCGATTTATCTTTTCCTTCGACTTCCAAATATAACTTACACATGCCTTAGAATAAAATCTTGACCTAAATACTGGTACATTTTCATTCAGTGCACCATTTCTGTCTCATCATAAGCACACGTCAATGAATGGATAAACTGTGAATGTATGAAAAAGAATATCCTGTTTTGTTTAGTGTTAGTAAATTAGAGCAGACTTACTGACTACATATACATAATAGTAATGCCAGGTAAAGACTGCACAAACAACTTGACCATTTTAAATGCTTTTGCATATGGACCCTTTTTGGACTATAAGTAGTAATATTTTATTTTGATTGTAATGTTTTTCAAACGTAGATCTTTGGTCTGACAGTAAACAGATATGAGCATTATGCCCACATGTTTGTGAATGACACCAAGCGTTCTCATTGTCATTTTATTGTAAATTCCTCAGAAGTTTGTCTTGAATTCAAAACTACGTTCGCAGGTAGCAAAGAAAATGCAATTTCCACATTAATTGATATATATTGATGACTGGTTTATACATTTATATTTACATGAACACCTGAAACAGAAATGTAATTGCAGTGACATTTAAGCGAACATTACTGCATATAAAGAATGCCGTTTTCTATCATGAAGTGGGAGTTTGTGTTGGTGGGGAATCAGCTCCACTGGAGGCAGCAGAGATGTTGAGCTCCTGCAGTTTTTCTGATAACGTCTCGTCTTCTCCCAGGCTGAGTGGAAGGTCACTCAGAGGCTCCATAAACTTAGTTCCTTCCACGCGCTTTCCCGTCAGTGGGTCAACTACCTGACCAACTTTATACACTATATCAGCAAGTTCATGCCTCACATGTTTGGACCTGGCCTCTGGCAGAGCCTTGAGAAGGACGATATCTCCCAAAGTGCACTGTCGCAAAGCATCATGGGCAAAGTAGGTCTTCCTCTTGTTGTAGTACTATGGGGAAGAAATGAAAAACATTAGATTAATTTAAATACACAGTCACTGATAAGTAATCAATAATCAATCTGAAAGTAACATGTGTTTTTTTTTTTTTTTTTTTTTTTTTTAAAGAGAAAATACATGGGTCAGAAAACTAAGAGATGAGACACAGTAGTATTGTTATTAACAGTAGTGGTAGCTATAGTTGACAGGGTGGTTGTTGTGTGGAAACAGCGAATACTGTCTCCTTTCAATCAACGCTTCTAAGTGTTCTCTTGTAGCCAAACAAATACTAATCTTATTTATTTCTTTAGGAAAAGTTATAGTGCAGTTGCTTATGTTATAAAAACACTATACACAGATGCATAGAGAAGTTTGGCAAATGTTGCCTAAATGAAAACAAAAGAAAAACATACCTCCATTTCTCAAACTAAGACACAGAAAAAAAGGATTGTTTTGGCATCGTTACTAAAACTTAGGTACCATAATGGGACTAGTATTTTAAACTAACCTCCTAACCTGTTGTGGGCAATGTATGTTATTTAGATGGGACAGAGTAAAATAACAAGTAGACATGATAGACATGAATAACACTAGCACATGCTAGAAATAACCAGACTGACATATTTTTGGTATTTTCTTCCTTGTTTGGAAAGTAGGCCGTGTAACATCCACACCACCCATCCTTCCTGTAAACATCAGCAGTGAATAGACACAGTTAAAAAGGTTTACCTTGAGCAGGTAAGGGTCCAGCACCAGCCTTGTGACTCTCACTTTGGCAGTTTTGTACATCTTGGTCCCTATTACTTTCCCGATGATCCATTTGGCATGGATTGTTGCATGTTTGACCGACATTCTGGGAAGCTGTATTCAACCCTGTGGTACAGAGGAAACCAAGAGAAGTTAACATTTATCCACAGGCATTTTCTGACACATGATCAGTTGAAGGCTCAGTTCCTTTAAAAAAAACAAAAACAATGTCATGATATAATAATAATAATAATAATAAACTGTATTTATCCAGCACCATTCAAAACAAATGTATAAAGTGCTTTACATGGTTGAAACAGGAATAAAATCAACACAACAGTTGGAAATAAAATTATGTATTTCCAATAATAAAAAGCTTACATTCAAGTTCTGAAAAGTGATTTAAAAGATGTCACTGACGTTTAAAGTCTAGATATCCTAAAAACTGGCATCTATAACGCTTTTATTTATGCGATTTGGATCAATCAGTATTGAAAGGTCTAACAGTCATATAGTTAGCATAGCACCAGTTTAAGCTTAACATGTCTTCCTTTGCACTGACTATTATACCATCGGTATTTACATAAATGTAAAACTAAAACGTCTGCATTAATAATCGATAACATTACCATTGTGCTACATGGGGCTACACTGTTAGCCTTTCTGCAGTTAACGTTAGCTTTATCTGCACAACCGCATTTAGTAAAAAGCAGGAATTGCAAATGACACCGACTTTATTTGACATTAATACAGATTTAAACTAAAGGTGTGATGTAAAGAACCAACTCACCGAAACTACTTGAAAGTAATAATTTCAGAAGGTCATAAATGCATCAGAGGCTCCAACATGCTGCTCAGATCGGCTTGTGCTGATGACGTAAACTACGGCGAGCAACGAGGGAAAGAGCGCGTGTCCCTCGTTGAGTTTACATGCAAACATTTAAAGAAACTACATAAATAGGAACTGCTCTTTGTGTGATGAATATTCAGAAACATTTTAACACCTATCTTTACATTGATTTCACACACCAATAAATCCTGGTAAGTCCTTCGCAGATTTGTCATTGATCATATCTCTAGACGTTATGATGGGAATTGTGTTTAGTTTCTTCAAAAACTCAAGAAAAGAAGACACATATTTTCTTAATAATACATATGATAATGATATTTCAAAATATTTTATTCATAAATATGAATATATATATATATATATATAAAACATTCCACACAGCTGCACTGGAATTTGATATATTTGTTAAGAGAATTCAAAATTCAAAGACAATAACTCCGCATTTATGTTTTTATTATTTAGTATTTTTAAGTATGTATGCATTTTTTTCAATGCTTTTTTATCTTAATTTTATTTAGTCGTTTTTTTATAGGTTTATTTTCTACTTTAATTTTGTGTTATCAAAATAGACCCTTGGTTTCATGGGATACTGAATATATATTTTGTTCCATATTACCTGTATTGATTTATAGTTTGCATCAGAGCGTCTGGAGCTGAAAAATTCAAATGCTGAGAGAAATAAGATAATCAAAGGGTATTTGCCCTGGGAGATTAATGCTAGACACTATACTGTGAGTTAACTCATGTAAATATATTTGGTTATATGGTCGCTTTGAAAAAGCCTTTGTCCCTCAGCAAGAGAACTAAAGTTCCAGTTTTGTTTCCGTAATTTACTTTCGTCTGTTTAATGAAATTGTCCCTTTGGCCACGAGATGGTAGCAAACGTCCCTTTCTAAACATGGAGGGGAAACTTCATAGCACTGAAAGGAGGAAAAAGAGACTAAATTGTTCCTTGTTAAGAAATAGTTTTTGCAAAACCTACAAGGTAATCCTAAAGACAAAATAATATAAATAATATATAATTTATGAGTGCAACAGGAGAGGTGTGATGGATTCTTACCATGTTGCAGCCTGTGTGATACTGAGCTGCAGGTGGTTCTCCTCAAACTACCTGATGACAAAAAGTTTAACTGATGTAACTCATAATGGTGCAAAATAATTGAAAAAGTAAAATATTTCTAAGAAAAATAAGTTGCTAGTACGGAAGCTGGTTGAAATAATTTTTTCATGTCCTATTATCTCAAAATTACAAGTATATTTTCTTGCTATCTCGGGGTAACAACGTTGTTTTCTCAAAATAACATACAGGCATTTTGTTATCTTGAAAAATGTCCATCCCTGTTTTTCATAGTCCAAGGTGAAGTCTTTAAATGTCTTATTTTTATATAAAACAGAGAAAAGCAGAACATCTTAATATTTGAGAGGCTGAAAACAGCATTTTCTGCATGAAAAATTATTATACAGATTAATCGATTATTAAAATAGTTGGCAATTTTCTTTCTGTCGATTGACTAATCCATAAATCAACTAATCGTTGCAGCTCTAAACAAGATAATTATCTTTTTATCTTAGAAAAAGTACCTTTTAGTTTTCTTAACATATTATTATGAAAGAATAACTCTTGATCTTTAGATAACTGGAAAGAGGAAAAAGATGCATCTTTCAACATCATCATCTGTATGGTGGAATATTATCAATCCTCCATTGATTCTTATGTCTTTGATATTGATTTCTTTATGCCAGACTTCTGTAAAAGGACCACACAGTTACCACTACCCTATCCAGCCATTTGGCAATGACTGGAGCTGCTCTTCTGAATCTTCACTAAAGCAGATATAAGTGGCTGAAATGAGGGAAAAGATTAACATTGATACATTCATACCACAAAGTTAACGGTCTTGACCCTGAGTATAAATTGGCTGCAGCTCAGAACCAACCACAGGCAGACCAATCTGGTCTTAATCAGAGCCATGTTGTAGTAAAGCACAGTTCTGGGTCTCTGTTTCCCATTTAAGGCAGTGAAGCATTGGTATAGCTCTGCCAGAATTAGAGCATTAGTCAACTTTAGTCTCCTTCATACAATTCACATTGTACCAACTGTTTTCATACTGTTCCCTGTTAAACTTATTGTCTGAGAAATAACGTAACACTAAACTGGCGTTGGACAGTGTTCCATGTTCCGTTGCCAGCATCATATAACACATATTTATGGGACTATAAAGCAAAACGTTTGTTTTATTGCACTTTTATGATTTAAAAAGCACAGAAGCAGTTACACTATAAGGTCTTATCAAATCAGTGGGTAAGTGCAGATCACATGGTATCAATGGCCATATTACAATATTTACCCATAGATAATCACATACATACCTAAAGCAGCCGATGTTTTTATACATGAGAGAGCGGACATGGTCAGTAATCAGCTCTGAATCATGTGAAACCTTGGCTGCCGTGACATAAGACAGAGGCCTGATAGCACATAGACTGTGTGATTACACATGTATGTTTTCTATGATAACATAGTGACCTCTTAATCAGCAATTTTTATATTTTCATGCTTGATTAACATGCTAGAATAATGTTGGCCTACATCCCCTTGTGTAAATTATTAGTCTCCAGATATGACATTTTTCAATAGATTAGACTGTTTAACCAGAGTGTTTGTGTTTGACTTTGACCGAGTCTATCACTGAATTAAAATCGGCCCTCAGGACCTGTGCATGGGGTCGTTTTAAAGCTGGGAAAAGTTGAGGGATTGTATTGTGGAAATACCATGAAGATTTGGTTATGAGAATGTGCTGTTGTTTTCAGAGTTTAAAAGAAGGTCACAATATCCCAACGATCGAAGGTGGCACATGGCTATGGGTATATATATATATTTTTTAATGTGTCTCCCAAACAGCACTTCTACCCAGGCACTACTGGCACTACTCCCACCAAGCTCTACTAATGAAATGCTTTATAGATAGTTAAGGTTACATTTAGGCAATGGTTGGGATTAAGTTTATGATGTGTGCTTCGACCTCATCTGAAGTTTTAAGACCTGTACTGACTGGCAATAACCTAAGGCTGGGTAAAAGGCCTGCCACCATAGCCTCCTCGGGGCTGCACCCCCCCCTCTGTGTATTTAGTGTGTTTTTATAGTTTAGTCTCAACACTCAAATCTGTCCTTGATGGCATTCATGGAGTTGCACATGTTTGTGCATATGAAAAGTGTTGTGTTGTGGAAGTAACTGTGTAAAGAATGAAAAATAAAGAGATGGGAAGGAAGTTCGAATCCTCGCCTACTGTCACACCTCTGCTCACCTTCCAAATATATATGTTGATTGAATTGTTGCAATGCGTTTCAGATGCTGTTGGACGATCTGACGATCTGTCTTTGTTCTAAAGGTGCGTTCCACTTGTAATGCTAACCCTAGTATACTGAGGCCTTCAGTGTTGGCTAATTCTGGTGCAGAAGGTGAGATTTGAAGTACAGTCTGAAAGGAAAGTCTACCTGCTAGGGAACTAAGGACAAAAAATAAATAAAAAGGCCTAACATTCAGAGAAAAATGACCAGGATAGATCCAGGATAATCACACAAGATCCTGAGAAGATCCTACAGATCCTGAAATATTTTTCAATTACTATTATCTATGTTATACAAAGACATACTTAGATATTGCTGATGTTGGATGGATATGGGGGCATCAACAGACTGGCATAGATCTGGTTGATTTACCTTTCCATAGTAATCAGTTGGCCTTTTTGCCTCATTATTTTGTGTTGGAGAAAGGATTGCTTCAGGACTTCATACTCATTCTATAACCTTATTGCAAAATCAGGGGCTACGTTTGAGATATAAGCATCCGGCTGGACTGAGGCCTCATTATCCTGAAAAATAAGCACAAAAATATGTTTAATAGACATGATAGAGTCTATTCCAACCCCTTGTGCAGTCTGTGAAAACGATAAGGTCAGTCAGTCTCTGCTTCATCCAGCTTCCAGCGCTGAGGGTGAAAAGTTGAAAGCGAGATAGCACAGTGATGGCAGAAATAAGCGAGGAAGGGCGAGGCATGGCGGAAAGGAAAAAACTTGGCAGCGCTAACATTTGTGGCCGATGTGAAAGGGCGGTGAGTCATCGAATGGCAGGCTAAAGAGTTTGTTTTCACGGTGGATTGGCGGTAGGGTTAATGAAAGTGTTCCCCGTTTGGGCTGCAGCCAAAATTTAAACAGAGCAGGTGATTAGACTGAGATGGTTATCCTCAAGGCCGTGTCTGTCTCCAACTATCTGTGCACGTTCTCTCATCTTTTGTTCTCCTCTCTACTGTTTAAGTGTTGGTTTAACCTCAGTTACTGACGATTCGGCTTTGAGACAACAAGCAGCGGCACATGGCAGATCAGTCATGTTGTCTGGACACACGTTTGTTGAGCTTGTATAATTGTTTTGGGGTTCATGTTTGATTATATTGTTCTGCGCCATTTAGGCTCGTATAGAGCATATGGGCTGCATTCAGTTATGTGGCCTAAATGTTTGAGTTATTTTTCTCAAAATTAGGTGTCAAAACATAAGTATTTAACAAAGTACTAATCTGACATATTGGGACATATTGGTAAAGCAAATATGGTAACAGGACAGTGTTGTAAAGAGTATGAATACAATGACCAAAACAGAGCATAAGATGTTTAAACATAAAATGAAATACTCAGAAATGCAAAAAATGAAAAGTTAAATGTATTTCCATTACTCATACAACTAGGCACAATATGTATCCCCATGGTTACCTCCCCACATCCAGTACAGATATTAAGTCCTATACCTAACAGCAATAACCTCCTCTCTTATCTGCTCAATTTCTTTAAGGATCCTAAATATATGGAAATATCATATATATGATGACTTCTGCCTCAGGTAACATTTGATTGAATCAGAGGTGAGAGAGTTTTAACTGTCACTAAGCTTCACTCTTTGAAAGCGTGATGTGTCAAAACACATGACATCCTGTCTTTTCCTTGGCCTTCCCACCACACTTCCATCTTACAGAGCATTACAAAGGGCAGTTGTAATATGTTCTCACTCTCCTGCCTCTAAAAACATTTGCTGCCACGGCTAATGACGATAAATAAAAGCCACTGTTTATTTCATATTTTGCATGCGAGTGAATGCGAGTTGTATGTGTCACCACGCTGTTTATGCTGGTGTGCACAGGCCCTCTGTCTGTGCCCTGACGGACGTGAAGCTATTACATCAACATGGAGCTCTGGGTCCTCAGGGAGGGGTGCATTAATTATGTAATATTTGCCAAATAATATCCAGCTTTTGTGGATCAGATGCTGAGAAAAGATTCATGCTCTCGAGTTTCTTTCTCTCTGTCTATTGTATTCTCTGAGACGAGAAGGGAGGCAGTGATGGAGCATGAATGTTTATGACACCTCTGAATACCTGACTGTACAAATTCAAGCATGAAATGGAAAAAGAGGACTGAAAAGACACACGTCAACGTACATCATGACCTATTGTCTAACTGCAGGCAGCAGTGTAGTGGACAGAGATCCTTAAGGCTACAAATTAAAAGTTACTTGCATAGACGGTGCAATACCACAATCTACAAATATCCCATTATAAATGAAATGTCCTGCATTCAAAATTAGTATTATCATCAAACTGTACTTTACATTATGCAGAATAGGCCCTTTTATTCTACATATATTATCCTTCTGGATTATAATTACTGATGCATACATGTGTAAGCAACACTTTGATTCATATATAACAATGCGTCATGTTTCATAAGATAATCATTCACATGTTGTTTTTAAAGTCTCAATGAAGTCTTTAAATGAAGTTGAGTAAGAATTACAATGCACTTGAGTACTGTACTTAAATGTACTTACCAAAATGTCTTTTTTTCATGTACTTTACTGGCGGTTAGAAACTTAAATAAGCAGATGTTTCAAGTTGTTGTAGTTGGATATCTTGGAGGCTTCGGGGTTTAGGAGGATGCTGACGATGTAATAGCAAATTCCCTGGTTTTAGTTTGGCCACGGACCTTTGCTGCGTCCTCTCTCTCGCCACTTCTCTGCAGTCCTCTATGAAATAAAGGCAAACACATTATTTGTTTAGTATTATAACAGTATCATTTTTGTATCTCAGGCCTTATGTTTTGGCGATTTTGCAAATATGTATTTGGTTAACAGCATGAAAAGAGTCGAACATGCAAATAGCATGTTACAGTTCATTGGCAGCGCTGACAAATTGGGGTTGAGTTGAGCTTGAGTTGAGTTTATGTCACCATGCATGTAATGACACCAGAGTCATGTTCAGTGCCATATGTTTTACCACAAACACACATTAAACATTAAAATAGGTCATAGGTAACAATATGGTATCACTCTGACTAATGTGCTGTAAATTAAACATCCAAGTCGAGGAGGGATTCAGAGATATTCCCCGGACAGTGACATCATCTCATCCCGTCTCCGCTGCCAGCCCCCTGACCTTGTACAGTACAGTGTGTGTTGTAAGCGAATACTCTCTCTAAGTGGAGCGTCAAACATTCATAATGGGACTCTGCGGTTTGACGTAGGTGGTGTCTTTGTCAATACCTGGTGCAGAAACGGTGTCATACTTCCGAGGAGGGCAGAGCGTGTGAAGCAGGCATGTTATCGTAAATCCCTCCGCTATAAGATGTCGTGCCGGCAATGTGGTTCATATTTACAATCCATAACTCATGGTCGAACAATTTGATTGGGTTTATGAACACTAATTCCCCAGCAATCTAGGGTAAGTCTTTGCATAATGCAAAAAGGGTGATGTTCCAGCTGCACCTCATCTGTCCCAGGTCTTGATTAAATGCCGAAATTGAGCTCAAGCGAAAGTCTCAGAAACTACGTAAATACTATATGTGGAAACTGAAACTAAAAAATGTAAATGTAACTTTATTTAAATCGATGTCTTTTTGTCCTCCTGACTTCTTTTTTCTTTATTTCTGCTGTCTCCTCTTGTGCTTGATCATAAACTCTAGATCTCTGTTGTTACAGATGGAGAGGGGAAATCCAGCAGCAGTCATTTTGCTATGTGTGCAACATTTCAAAGTGGCGTGCATTCTTAACAATTCAAGAAGCTGATAAGAATATAGGCAAGAGCAAGATGGTTTGGCCACCTCCAGATGAATGCAGCTTGCTTTTTGTAGCAAGGATTCCTACATGTTGTAGACAAACAGGACAGTTCAAGCCTTAGACAGATGCTAGCTGGAACAGATATGGACGACCTGCTGGCAAAAAGTGAAAAAAAATGGTGGATAGTGCTGCAATATTGGGTAAGAGAATGAAAGTATAAAGTAATAAGTCAATAGAGAACAACTTTCAATAGCAACTCTTTTTCAGATGTTTGTTGAATGAGTAGTGTTCCAGTGGTGCAGATTATAGCTGCTTTCATTAAGAAAATAAATACATGTTTTTGACTAGTGGATTATGCTGCAGGAGTGAGTTTCTATAGATGTTCTGGTAGATATTTTGTTACAGCTGTGAATCCAAACTGATCACGGCTTTGTCCTCCACGAAAGAGCAACAAAGAAACATTTCAGTCACTGTTGAAGTCTACCAGGATTGGGTATTTGATTCTCAAAAGATAGTGTTAATGGGAGTGTTCCTTTAAGAGTCACTGGGAATCCCAACGACATCCATGTGAATCCCGATCATTGTACAGAGAGAAAACATGATTGAATTAAACAGAGATGGAGGTAGAACACCACGGACATTTCCCACAGTAAAGTGAGGTCATGGTTTCAGCTCGAGTCTGTTGGGACGTCCGCAGATAACGGAGCTGTCTCTGAACACAAGATGAAAAGACAACTTCATGTCTCCACCGGCTTGTTTGTTCTACAACCTCCAGCCGGAAAAAAAAAGAAATACATGGAGCACATTTATAGTGGCGGCTTATTAGACCCGAATGAGCAATGACTGCTTCAGAAAAGTTGAAATGTTTTAATGATGTGCCAA
Organism: Bovichtus variegatus; assembly: GCA_943593645.1. Taxonomy (NCBI): domain Eukaryota; kingdom Metazoa; phylum Chordata; class Actinopteri; order Perciformes; family Bovichtidae; genus Bovichtus; species Bovichtus variegatus. The sequence continues at coordinate 3,071,830 of CALSCE010009834.1, forward strand.
CATCTGGGTCGTATTGAGCTGTTTAGATATTTCCATCCTGTGTGGTTATACTATCAAATCTCGAGCAATCAACTGTCCAGGTTGAACTGAACTTTTGAGTTGATAATCACTGGTAATGTCTTTTGTCCAGTCTCGCAAAATGTGTTGAAAAAAAACAAGTCAGGTCAAACGTTTTATATATTTAAAATACCTGCATTTTAAAGGGCATGAGTTCAAACTGATTTTTAACCAAATGGTAAAGTGACTGCATTTATATCGCGCTTTTACAATCTTTGCAATCACTCAAAGTGCTTTACAACACATCAGCATTCACCCATTCACACACATTCAGAGGCTGCCATGCAAGGTGCCACATGCTCATCAGAGATAACCATTCACACACACTCACACACTGTTGGCTATGCTATTGGGAGCAATTTGGGCTTCAGTATCTTGCTCAAGGACACTTTGACATGCTGACTAGAGGCCGGGGATCAAACCACCGACCCTCTGACTAGTGGACGACTGCTCCACCTCCTGAGCCACAGCCACCAAAGCAGGAAAAAATATTTGATCTAATTTCTACTGCATAGAAACATTGTTCTCAAGCTTACAGCAAACATGGTTTGATAATGCTTCTCGTGAAGAAACTAGAGAACATTTTGGCTGTATAATGGTATTTTCTAATATTTTTTTAACCCTCTGATTTATTTATTTATTATAAACACACTGTATATTCAAAGTAAATATTATATATATGCATCCTTGTGGTTCAAAAACTTTGTTGCAAGTAAGGCTATTAGCTCAGTGTGTCTACATTCCATACTGTAAAGAGATATTAGTGCATACTAATACAGGTTGTACACCAGAAATGAATAAATTGCATTATTTTGTTTAAAAAGAAGATGACACAAGATGTATGTCAATGAAAATGTTTTCATTTTCTCATTTACCAGCTATTTTAGGCATATCAAGCAAGTATTTTGTCCACCCATTCACATCAATGAGGGGGTTATCTAAATACTAGAAACACCTGTCATTATACGACAATACAATTTAGCAGCAGAAAATTGAATCAACTCCTTTCTAAAACTAAAACTGAACATTGTGAGCTTCATGACGATACGATTTATTGCAGGACTGCTTAAGTTTTTGGCTAGGTGCACCTAACTGAGTGTATTTTTCCAGTACAAATAAACAACAAACAGGACTTTAGTTTAGTATGACGTAAGCTGTGTTGGGACACAGCTCAGCCCTCCGAAATGTGAAGAGATCATCAGAGGTCATTTCTGACTCCAACAATGTCAAAAAGTGTCTCCAGGAAACCAAACGATAAAAGCAATAACAGCAAAGCATCTCCATGGCCACTGTTGCCCATCAGAATCGCCCCAAAGCAACTTCCCTAAGTAAATGTGTAACACTGTACATCAAATTTCCAGCCAGTGAAGGCATCCAACGTCCATGATTAATAGCACAGCCGGCCAGACAGCTCAGATAGTCTATAAAAAGATTACAGTAACTTCATCAGTTTTATTTTCTCTCTTGCCTCTAAGAAACACCCATCAGCGCTGCTCATAGTTTCAGCATTAAGGTCACAGTTTTAGCTGCCAAAATGTCTCAACTCAATATTTATATCATGGCTGCCTGATTGTGTCTGATTCTATGTATGGTCAGGAGGAGAGGACGTAGTGCAGGTATGCGCCACAAGAGAAGCTCATACATTCTGCTGCCAGAGGCTTGAGTGGCAGCTCAGTCCAATTATCTCATGTCTTTCACTCCACATCTCTCTCGCTTTCCTTCTCTCTCTCTCTCTCTCTCTCTCTCTCTGCAGAGTGATTACATTCTCCTGTTGCATTTTGGATGTAACTCAACGATCAGACACTTTACAGTCAGAGCTGTGGCATGCACTGGCAGCACACTGAACACACACACACACACACACACACACACACACACACACACACACACACACACAGCACAGACATCAATGTGCAGAAGGACAAGTGAGGTTCATGTTTATGTTTTCCATCTCATGTAGTCCAACACTCAGACAGGGAAGAGATAATTGTAATTGCTGCATTAAGTCATCTGTCAAGCTAATAATTTAGTCTGGTGAGCACAAATTTAACAATGTTTTAATGACATCATTAGTTACAGGACTGCCTTTGCTCATTGGCCCTCCAGGTAAAAGACACACTTTCTCAACTCAAAACCAGCATAATCATCTCTCTTCATTCATGTCTTGATCCCTTGGTTCTTTCTTTATTATTTCTGAAGCCAATATTTCAATATTTCCTCTGACGTTGTTGGCAGATGCTTCAGAAAACCCAACATTGGGGAGGCAACACATCCTTCTATGCTCTGCACAGTTACTGTAATTACTGTGTTTGCAGTGGTGTAGTCATTGCACAGGTCAGTGGTGTGTTTTTCTCTCACACACACAAACACAGCAACATCCTTTAACTATACCGCTGTCTGGCTAAAAATACACAGACGTTAAAGTTATGAGGCCTGTAAGAGGGCCGTTCAAGAAAAAAAAGGTAAGGGGTTGGAGCTGAGACTTTTAAGAACATTTCCATTTAAGTCACTTTTATTGTAATTCAGTTACTCTAGGCCTTTATGTAAAGCTATACTTATCTATTTCACTCGATTAACCAAATGTACTTATGCTGCAGCCTGAATTGAGCGTGCAAATGTGAAAATCCTGCAAAAACTGTATTGTATATGGCCAGAGAGTTTCAGAGACATGATAACACATGTCAAACATGGACAAGCTGCATCAAAAAAGAGCAGTTGAGTCAGACTTTAAAAGGATACGGGTAGGAAGATAAAGTACACTGTAACAGGGCAGCTGCTCAATGCCACAAAGCAGGATAACCACAATATGTTGAGAGCTTCACACAGTTGCTATGTATTGCAGGGTCCAACATGGAAATGAGGCGGTATAGCTTTTGAGACTTCTACCAAAAATATCAGCAGTCACCATCTAAATAAAAAGAGTTTACTATCTTTACTATCTACTAGCTGATCCTGTTTAATGTGAAGAAACATTTGAGCAATGAAAAAGTTTTCTGGTCTGATTCTCCAACATCTACACGAGTTCACATTCAGATAAAACCAAACAAAAAACCCACGATATATATTTTGCCAACTGTTCATGTTATAAAAAAAGAACACACACACAATTATGTGAATTGGGAGCGCAGTTTTTTAAAACTATGCTAATGTAATTTTTTCCCTTTCATTTATTTGACAAATTCTCAAATTTTTTTCTTATTGTTAACGGCCTCTTGTTTTTTTTACTTTCACTTATATATTTTATCATCTACTGTCTTTTTATTGTCTAATTCTGTTGTCTTATTCTATAGTCTGGTTTTCAAAGGAAAATATTTCAATGCTATGAATGTGGCTGTTAAAATTCACATACTCAATAAACTATAAAGAAAGCGTGCATGGGGGAACACATATTCCCACAAAACTTTTCTTTTTTTTTTAAAGTGACGCATGCATTCCTTTCGTGCGAACACATTTCAGCTGCCTCCTGTCTGCCAAGATGGCAGGTAGGACTGACGCATCGGGGGTTCTGCTCCACATGAGCTACGTGACATTCATTTGTTATCAAGAGTTTCTTATTTCAGTCCCATTAAGTCAAGTTAAGTCTTATTGTATTGTTCTCACAGTAGTTAAGACAACAATAAAACCAGAAATTGAAACAGATTTCAGTGCCAACTAAAATGTGTCGACACACGCGTGAATGATGCATGTGCTGTATGCGAGGAATGTGTTCAGTCTCAGCTCACTGGATACGAGACGTTGAGAGACTGTCACGAGTGACGGACCCACGGGCCCTGCCACCTCTCCACTGCAGCGGTGGCATTTAGATGCCATCAATCATGGCGATAAGAAGCTGACACTTGCAGGCCACTTGGTTAATGTACGACTCCCCAGAGTTAGCGGTTCCATTCAGAGGAGAATGAACAGTCTGTAACGCAGCCGGCCTTCGGACGCTGTGAACATGTAGGATTCGGTCAAGTTACTGTTCATGGTTGAGGAGATTGTGATGCTTCAGTATTACTGAAGGTAAAATATATAATACATATCTGGCAGAGGGGCTTCTGATTGCATTTATAAGATAAAAGTCCACCCTTAGCTTTAAACTTGCCTCTCCATGTCCTGATGATGGAGGGATTCCAGGCATTATTTGAGGAAGGGTATGTTGCAAAAAAAAAACACCAAACATTTAAACAAACTTTTTAGTTTCACGCAACTATCAAGCTGAAGGTTGGTTTTAGGTCTGTATTAATGATATGTATAGTTGGTACAGTCTTAGGTCCTGTCTACGAGTGCATTAAGGATGTACCATTTAGTAAAATGAACTCCATTTATGTTGATTTCTTTTGGCTGGATTATTATGAAAAACTTGAGTTGTGCTTCAGGAAGGGAACCTTTTTTGTAGAAGATTTTATCTGCAGAGCTTGGCAGAGAAGGCAGAATATTTAGTTTGAGACCAGCTGATACAATAACCTGTAATGTTGTAATGAAATGTTTGACTACAGCGACTGTATTTAGGGTGTCTTGTAAACCCGTGAAGGTTGGGCACTTTAAAATAAAGAAAGAAAGAAATCAATCAATCAATTAATCTGAGGTCTGGTTTACAGCTGTTACATACAAACGTCTGGGTTAAAAATAATAAAAATAATGGCCTGATTGATTCTAGTGATTTCACTTCTAATGGTGTGTTAGCTACGTGCTGTTTTAAATTACAATGTGTAGTGTCTCCTCTGGGATCGAGCTTGTGCGTATGCTTTATTGGACATTTCAGTCATCATGAAAGTGTGTTGTTACACAATCCATTATGCAACTGTATATACTATATTATGCATCATGATGGCATATATGAGGTCTAATTTAAAGATCTGATGATTGTTGCTCTCATAACCTCAGTGTTGTGAAATGTTGGAGACAAAACAACACAACAATGCTTGTGGAAAAACAAAAGCACGTTACCAGACATCTGGTGTTCTCGTATTACTTTTTATTATTCCTGGAGGCTGCAGCTAAAGATGAAATAGTTTTATTCAGAATTAGCTGCCATATAATATGAGTGCATGACTTTAATATGTACTATAATCCCCATTTATCCATTATCCCAGGTGTGTTTGTGAATGTTTGTTCATACTCTCACTGTTCCTGTAGGTTCTGTCAATGTCTCGTCACTCTGCTGTTAACGTAACTCAAGCAGCACTTTCATCATTCACATCATTCACTCTGGAAGTGAAGAGAGCTCCAAGTGGGCTCCTCATCGGACTGGCCAGTGTCCATCTGTGTCCCTCTGCTAATGAACCTATGTCAATCTGTTCTTGCTGGGACCTCAGACATCATTTTTTTCATCTTCTCTCTTTCATAAAGTGCACTCACATCAACAGTTTGTTTTCTTTGCTTTAAAACCTGCATGGGAACCCTAGTGGTTTGCATTTCTGTAAAGCGCTAAGTCCTCCAATTAGTTGACTGTTAACTGGACTTGCGTGTTCATTTTCTGGACGGCGTCTCCTTGCAGCATGATGGACCTTCTCTGACCTCTTCATGATATTTCACCTTCCTTTGCGTTCATACCCTGTAAAAACGTGCCAAAAAAAAAGATTAATATGAGTATCGTGAATCATTTTTACCCGAGACTTTACAGCGTGAGTAATAACTGGCTATCAAATGTCAGAGTCTGCCTCCGTATGCCTGTAAAATGGTGAGTTTGAGAGCAATTTCCTGTAGATGCTACAATTAAGTTCTCATTGCTCATGAGCTGCACCATAGTTCACTTGGAAAAGGACCAAGAGCTACAGTATGTTTTCAGGTGGTGTGGATACAGATTGACTGGCATGTTTAGCACCTGACCGAAAGAACAGAGCCGAGGGAGAAACTAACACACACACAC
>CALSCE010009834.1:3077747-3093281 GCA_943593645.1 Bovichtus variegatus
CACACACACACACACACACACACACACACACACACACACACACACACGCCATTATAGACCACCTAAACAAAGCCATTGAACTTCGCTCGTCCTCATCGTCACATCGCCAAAACCATCATCTCTCCGACTGTAACCAATCACAGAGCAACTGCAGAAAAACTGCATGAGACAACTGTTGGATATGAACTGCATCAGCGGAGGTCGCATCGGGTTTTCAGCGCACACATTCATGAGTGTAGAACGTTATCTGATCAGGCAAGGAGACAGATGAGCCCGCTGTCTAATTGGCCCCCTCTGATGATGTCAGCAGGAGAATGATAATTTCCGCGTCCAAATTGCCTCCATCTGGTTTTCTCGGTCCTGATGCTGTGGTGATGACAGAGATGGACTCATCATCGGGGTCCTCGGCTGGGTGATCCTCGCTGAACGGGGAGCTGAATGACCTCAGATTGCATGATGGGAGATACATGACTCTGGATGGATTACAGTCCTGGAACTTGCTCTTTGTCTGCTTTATAAACGTCTGCCACTGAATGTGGGGAAACAGGTAAAAGGGCAGGAGGTTAAAAAGTGAAAGAAAGAAAGGAAGAAGGGATTAAAGTAAAGTGATATGTGTCAGGCTGTTTGTGTTGAGCACTTGAGGAGAGTTACTCCAAAGAAGCACATTAACAAACACTAACTACTAAATATTTTCAAGGAGGAATAATGAGTTTTTTAAAGTTCTAATTTAACTAACTAACATATTAGAGGTTTGGTCATTAAGAATCAGAAAAAAAATATTAGCGTACTGAATTAATTATTTTGGATCTTTAGTCTGAAGCACAATGAAAATTGCTGCAAACTTTGTGCAGAACATTTGTCTGATTTTAGTTTGATTTTTTTTTTTAACCCAGCACCTGTAAGAGTTGTTTACACTACACATTTGTATGTTTCATGCACTGAAATCTTGCCAGAAAAGGTTTTACAGTAAATTCTTTTTGTTGAACTACATGTCTATTTTTACCTTTTTACCTTTGGTCAATAAGAGATGATCCATTGTGAGACCAGGTGTCACTTTAGCTTTATACTGCAGAAAAGATCAAGAAGGTTATAAAATGTACCGCAAAAGGCCATACAATAAAATGTACACTATTTATAAAACCCACTTTGAACCAGTGCCTCTGCATGTGCTAACATACATATGTTTGCGTGCTGCGGTCTATGAACATGTGGGGATTTACATTATGTGTGTGTTTATGTGTGTGTCACGTCAGAGGACGCCTGGCACGAAGCGAAGCGTTGACCTCATCATTCATCAGTGTGTGCCTGAAGAAAGTGCAACACGAAACATCTGACGGTGAGACACACACACACACACACACACACACACACACACACATGCCACCGTTTACTTATGTGAAGGAAATAAGATCGTCTCGTTTTCATGTCCTGGTATCTGAAATCCTATCTCTGACATCACAGAGAAAGTAAGAAAGTACCCTCTGATTTATGCTGAGTTCACAGCCTCGCTGCAGAGCATGTGTGACTTTGACATTCCTGCACAATCGCTCTCTGAATCTCACTTTGGTGAGCTCAAGTATTCACGGATGACACGAAACACGCTGCTGATCCACACACACGCACAAAGTGCTCCAACCTCTCAGGCCTCTCTCTCTGCATGACCTCCTAACCCAGCTTTTTCCTGTATCCCTCATGTCTTTCAGACCCTTTTTTTTCTCCTTGCTGCACACTGATGGATGGTCCCCGCTGTATGCTACAGTACTGCAGTGTTTATGTAAGGCGCTGCTCTTTTGGTGTTGTTTCAAGCCTCCAGGGAAGAGAAGCCCCCCCCCCTCCATGCCGAGGGTCGTTATGAGTCATGGGAAGGGGCCTGCTAGTAGTGCATAACTCATCTGATGTCACACTCCTCAGCTGCATTTTGTGATATAAAACGTGTGCGATTATGAGCCTTTCTAAACATACACTATTGGTATATTCTTATTTGTCTGTGTGCATCTGTGTGAGAACAAGAGGAAAAAACACTTTTGGGGATCGTAAGTGTTCCCATGCTAACATGATGTAATTCTACCTCAATTACCTAATTAAGCCACTTAAGCAAATGCTTACCGTCTTCAGTTCAAATGGTCTGCAACATGTGGGATCACTACTAACTGAGGCCTGTCCACAATTTCCTTTGCTGTGTTTTCCCCTGTTCTCTCTTAAATCCAGTCATTACCAGTAAATCTTTGTCAGTCATTGCTGAGCCGTCTGTTGTTCTGGGCTGGATGAAGGCTCTAACGTGCCTCCACTGATACACATGGTAGCCTACAGCATCAAGCATAAGAGAGCATAATGCATGCAGGGATTAATGTTATCAGAATGAGATGCCCTTTAGTGCTGAGCAAGCATCCTGATAACTATTACAAGGACCGATGCTCTCTTTCCCCGCTGCTAGGAATTTAAGCAGTTCTCTGTTGTGGGCGAGTGCTTTATTGCTAGCTAGAGAGCGTTCAGGACACATACAGTATCTCCACCAGTGCTATGCAACTGTTGAAATAAGTCACATATAGGATTGTATACTGCTAGCTCACCTGAGCTGACGTTAAAGCTCAGTCGAGGAGGACGCAATTAGTGTTCACATCTCACGCTGTCACAAGCACAAGCCTCTTTCTGCGCGGTGATGCGGTTGGCGGGTGTAGTTAGGTAGAAAGAAAATAGTTCCTGCCTGAAACTGTTCACAACAAGGTCTGTGGATTATCTTTAGTAACCGGGTTATGATTTCTGGAAGGAGACATTGCTGTCGAGTTTTTCAAATGTATTTTTGTTGGGCGCTTTGAGCGCCACAAGCCGAGTGACACCCAGTTCCATTAGATTGGAGAGAAAGAAAACATCTTTACGGCTGATATCGCCAAGCCTAGGCAACTCACACCAAAACAATATAGATTGATAATTAGCACTACAGGTAAGAGGAAAAATATGTATTTTTTATTTTGTGATGAACTGTCCCTTTAAATTCTACCAAACAAAAGTTAAATACAGTCACAAAGACTTCTTAAGAGGTTATGGGTGCGCCAGTGGCTGCTTTATCAAGATCTTAGGACAGATGTGATTGGATCACTTAGGGCAGATCCAGGGTCAGTTCTCTGTAATACATTATTAAAAAGTTAATGTAAAAAAAAACAAGAAATAGAAACAATGCCTTGTCAAACATTTTGTAGATTTAGGATTTAGGACTTCAGATGCAACTCTCTTGATCCCCAGCGTAGAAATGACATAATTTGTACTATGTACAAAGGTCTAAATGATCGTATTCAATAATTATGGTACACCTGGTAAAATCGTCCTGCATTGCCAAACCTCTTTTAAACAAGTCAGAGCGCCTCACTGGTGAACACTATGACCAATAAGGCCACATACATACATACAATTCAATACAATGTTAAACTTTCACAGTGAGACAAATGCTTCCCAGTTGGACCCCTCATGCACCTGCCTCCATACAACTGTGCGGTGAAAGATTAATTATTTCCATGGTAACTTGTTTTTAAGGGGTGTGTGTGTATGGGGACTTGTCATGATATAGGCAGATGTAATTCTTTGGCACAGATCAGTAGTGAAAGTCGATCTTACCCAGACCTTTAGCCTGATATTCACCAGCACTCCGGCCATTTTATCAAGTCAAACAAGTGCACGTCGAGTGTGCATGTCTTTCTGTTGTTCTGTCTGTCTGGGTCAAGCCTTTTCTGTCTCCCTCTCTTTCTCCTTCTCTGCCTTTACCTCCCTTTTCCTCTCTATCGCTGGCTCTCTCTCCCTCCGTCACCCAGAGGGGTAAATTACCAGTCTGGTAGGAGGGGGAGAGCAGTCGTCCAGTACACACACGCCCATATATAGGCAGCAGACGTTTAGGTAAACGCTAGGTAGACGTTAGGTAAACTCAGAACAGGCACTACTCAGTCGGCTACTTTATTTATAACACGGACACGCTTCTTTAAGCGGGCAAAGATGATGGCACATGGCACTGCAGGTGACGTGGATGTGGGAAGTGGACAACAGGTGGACGAGAGAGGCTGTGTGTGTGTGTGTGTGTGTGTGTGTGTGTGTGTGTGTGTGTGTGTGAGTGTGTGTGTGTATTTGTAGTGATGAATGTGAAAGTGTATGAATCACACTATTTATACACACATTACAACACTGATGTTCATATTCAGAATAACACCATAACTTTGTTTAAAAAATTGTTGGCAATAGAAGCTGCGTTTCTGTGCCCATTTTTTGTTGAGTGGTATTTTTTTTCTTATTCCTATGTACAGCTGGCCAAATGCAAACATGAGGTCATGTCTACGTGTTTCCACTCTAACTAAAGTACAATAGAATTTGATAGGAGGAATAATAACAATAATAATCAATTTAAACATTTTAAAGTAAAACCAGAGAAAGCAGAAAGCTTTTTGTAGAAGAAGCAGGAATCAATTCTTCCATTTCTGGTGTATGTGCGTATTCTCACTTTTCTTAACTGTGCTGTCTGATTCTTACTATGCCTTCACTAATGCTGTGTTCTACATGGGTATATAAATGCAAATGTTCATCACTTTTATTAAAAACTATTCCTATCAAGTCAAGAATCAAAAGACGAGGTTATGTATTCAGACCGTAAATATGTTTTTAATTCGTTACCGTTTCCAACATTGTGCTATATTATATAAACGACTGTCGTGGCTTTGTTTTGGTCATCACTCTGTTATTTGTGCAAGACATGTTTAACTTTGAGGATATGAACTACGACTGTCTGGTGCAAAGTTAGCTGACATTTTCAAAATAGCACATTTTTAAAAATCTTTGTGTAATTATAACTCAGGGTTGGAGGACACACAAGTGTATCCCAGCATGCATTTGAAAAGGTGAAATCGGACGCACAGCACTGATAAACTCACATTTACAGTTTTACAGTACAGTTCATTTAGCCGACGCTTTTGTCCAAAGCGACTTACGTTAAGTGCAAACAATCATGAGGAGTCACAGTCTCCATTTTACCAGACATGTATGTCTCTAGCACATTAACGTCGGGACAAGATGCAAATGTTTCTCCCTGTGTTTACATGCGCCGGTGTGAGTGTAATTATGTCAGCACGAAGGATATAACTGTAGTGCAAAGTTGTACTCTGATTTTCCCGTTGTACAAACTAACTCTACAACATCCTGATTCCTCTGACTACTTCCACTGTTAGAGGCTCTTTGAAACTCCTACAGATTTTTCTTCCCTTGCAAGGAGTCCTGACTTCACACCTGTATTAATGACCACAAGGAAATGTACAGTATATGGCTGGAAGCATATAGTTTTCATGTTTCCCTTCATTCTTCTTACCCTAGTATTATTTCACTGCATAACTATGTGGTTCCATCAAAGCTGAACAAAAAGCATACCAGTTCTGAAAACAGAGCAATAAAACTACACTTTAAGACCAATTATGGGTGCTCAGGTAACACTGCCTCTCGCGGGTTTTTTTACACACACACATGCACACGCACACACACACAGACACACAGAAATACAAATATACAAAACGTTCCTTTTCTAATTGAGCCGTTTTGATCCAAGCTCAGAGCCAATGGTTTTTGCATGATCACATCTCAGAAACATTTGCAGACTGGTGTAACTCACATCAAGTCTCTGTCACATTTGTTATTTATCATTTCATGCTAGAATCTTATGGCTGAGGCAGCAGCTCATGAGCAAGCAAACCGCAATGCACGTTGGCTATCGAGGTCACCTCTAGCCCAGAAGCCCTGTTTGCTTAATATCTGATACTCAACTGTGAAGTTACAATTTTCTGCCAAAAGATGAGCAAATCCCTCACTCGAACAGCTTCTCCCATCCTCAGTCTCTCAGTGTTTTGGAGACATTAGCTCCTTTACTTCATCTGTTTCCAAGCCCATTACCTCCAGAGAAACAATGTTTCAGCATCTTGCCAGAATCAGACATCAACCCCCAGGAGCTGGGACAGCACCAGCAGAGCCCAAACATCGAGTAAAATCACAGTGATACCACATGGTCCAAACACAAAACACTGATTGTTTCCAGGTATGCTGACTGGCGGGAGTGTACGGCAGCTGGGACTCTGCTGGACAGCAGGTGGAGAGAAAAAAAGCACAAGGCTTTGTGGATAAAAGTCCTTTTGGTCAGAGGTGACATCTCTGATGACGTACTATTTTAAGATGATGCAACTCGTTCATATTAAGACACAACCAACACCTGTGTGGGTCATTAGTAAAAGCCTGGCACTGCGATGTTAGGTACATTATTTTTGCCTGCCTATTGTTTGTCTTTTCCTTATTTTTCTTCCTTTTATTTCCTGTCCCTCTTAAGCTTCCTTGTGTTCCTTCAGCGTTTTCTCTCCTCCCAGAAGATGCTATGACCTGACTTCAAGGTCACATTGAGTAACTTGTTTCAGGTATTATTATATTTGACCAGTCTATGAAGAGCAGGTTTACATTTCAGGTTTTATTTCTATTGACATAACTTCTTTATTCCTTTGGCAACAAGCTAAGTTACACCAAATTATAGTGTTAAACATTTAAATAAGTTACTTGGAGAAAGTCTGGAAAATGGAGGAAAAAAGCCATTTAACAGGATAAACTGTACGTATGTAACAGTTCTTTTAAGTGCACGTTACATGTGAAGATCTTCCACATTAATATGTTCTTTAAAAAAAATATACAGTAGAATCACTTATAATATTGTAACATGTTTTGCCTCTGTTATTATTTTGTATACATATAAACGTAAGATGTTTGTAAAGAAATTATAATTATGTGTGGCATGACATAGAAATAAAACTAAATAAACTAAACCATGCCGGGGAGCATTGATGTAACATACACATATTTTAACGCTACGTTTCATAAATGGATACCAAAGATTCATGAATTATACCTTATGGAGTCATTACAGTCAGTGTTTCTCCTCCACTTGACAAACATGGCACTTCCATAAGGGACTTCTGGCACGGTTCCTTTTTCTTTTTGAGGTGTCTAGAGAGAGTAAGAAGCAGGGAAAAGCCCCAACTTTTACATTTCACAGACTCTTCTACCTCCCACCTTCCATATATGTTCTCTCTCTCTCTCTGTGTGTGTGTGTGTGTGTGTGGGTGTGGGTGGGTGGGTGGTTGTGTGTGTGTGTGCCTCTCACTCTCTCAGACCCCCACCCACCCTTCATACTCCCTCTTTTTGGCAGTAGAGAACCAAATAAATGCAGCCCAACAGTCATTGGGGGGTTAGAACAACCCATTTGGTTTAATGAGGTGATCCAGTGTTTTCTCTCCCTCTCCCCTTCTCTCCTTGTCTATCTTTCTCTGTGTCTCTTAGCCAATTACACAGTGTCCTGTCTTACATCCTGTCGCGTTTTTCACCTCTCACTGATTTTCCCTCCTTCTTTCTTAAGGCCTTGTTGAGCCCTGATAAAAACCTGCACCTTGGGAGAGGAAAGGGACATTTGGGAGCGAGATGGCGAGAGGGACGGTGACCACGTACCTACATGGCGTCTTTCTCCTGGCTCTGTGGAAACCCTCACTGCAAGGAGGTGGGTTCTCTTTACAGCCTGTGTGCGGTGCTCAGCAGTGCAGCACCTGTAGATCAGGTGTCACATTACGTTTATGTAGCAGTGTTTTCAGAAGAGGGATGCATGAATTTAGATTCTGTTTTTATCTATTGTAGTTTAGTGTCATTTCTATGAAAGATGTGATTTGAGAGATTTTGGAATTTTTTTCATCTATGATTCTAGTAGAAATTGGCTGCTGCAGATTATTGACAATGATGATGACACAGACTACCCACTGCAGAACATCTGGCCTTGTGTGAATGGATTGGTAATCTCTGAACCAAAGGGAAAACTCATTTTCCTTTACACACATTAAGAATCTTATTGTGAGGAATATGTGACTCAGTTTGTGCTTTCCTTATTATCCTTATTTTATTTTATTATTAAGAGTACTGCCAACTCCTCTCAGAGCAGAGTGCTTTTTTAGTTTAGTTGTTTTAGTAATAAACACCCTTTTGCTTTGTTTTAAAACATTGCTGCCATAGCTTTCCACACACTTAAATAACAATGCACACAAAGATGTACAGAAAGCTCGGTAGTATTCAATTTCCAGAAGTTTGACGGGATGAATTTTGAAAGCACTTTAGTACGTAAACATGTAAACACTGTAATATAGAACAACAATCTTTTGACAAACCACAGTATAATAACATGGCTTGTTATCATCTCAGCTCTTCCTCCTCTTGAGGTGTGAGATCAGGAAAACAAGGTTATAGTTAAATCTTTTTAATAAGGTTGACTTTAATAGATGTGTTAAAAACTTTAACGATAACTGTGTCCTCCAGACAGCATCTTACTGATCTGTCTGTGTAAACCTTGAGTTGGCTGAGGCGAGGAGACTTCCCTCATTCTCTTCCTCGAGAGCACAGGAGTTTTAAAAAGCTTTTCTAGACTGTTGTGTAGTCTGAACCACTTCACACTCAGTAGAGTAAGGAGACATTTCATTGGTTGTTTAGTTTCTGTGATTTTACTGAAGAGGACTGGATGAGTATTTGTACTTAAGTCTCTGTAGTTTGCAATAGTCAGCTTGAATCATAAGTAAACTGAAAACCTCTCAGCAAAGAATATTTATGGCAACAGCAATGGTCAAACTGTTGGAGACTGTGTGATGAAGATAATTAAGTTTTAGATGTAATATGCCTGCATTAGATAGGAGACGGGCCGACATGAACACAAGTCTCTGGCTGGACTCAAACAGTGAACGTTGCGATTAAATACATGGATTTTCATAACATATTCACTCGCTCATTTGAAATGTATTTAGAAATCAACAGTGAAAACAGTGACAGTGCACTTTCAACAAGATTAAAAGGGACAGTTCAGCCTAGAAACTGTAGTGCTATTTATCAATGTAGATTGTGTGAGCTGCAGAGTGTTGGAGATATTGTAGAGACGTCTGCCTTCTCTTGAATATAATGGAACTTCATGGCACTCGGCTTGTGCTCAAAGCGTGAAAAAAATACATTTGAAAAACTCAACAGCAATGTGTCTTTCCAGAAATCATGACCCAGTTACTCAAGATAATCCCCAGACCTTGACCTTGTTGTGAGCAGTTTCATGTAGGAACTATTTTCTTTCTGTCATACTTGACCCGTCAACGAGTGAGCCTGAGCCTCCTGACCATGAGTAGATGCACGCTTCCTTCTGAGCTGTAATACGGTTGTCGGGTGAAAGACAATAGTTCCTACATGAAACTACTCACCACAAGCTCTGTGGAATATCTTGAGTAACTGGGTCATGATTTCTGGAAAGAGACATTGCTGTTGAGTTTTTTCAAAAGTATATGTTTGGCAGTTGAGCGCCACAAGCCAAGTGACATCTAGTTCCATTATATTCAAGAGAAGGCAGACGTCTACGATATCTCCAACACCCGGCAAACACCTTGTGTTTTAGATGAGGATAAAATAAAACAAACCAAAAAGGTACTATGAACACCAAAATGTAGATTGATAAATAGCACAACAGGTAAGAAAATATGTATTTTTGATACTGGGGTGAACTGTCCCTTTAAGAATCAACAGCCAGTGGCTCTGTGAGGTTGTTAAGAAACCCAAACTGTTAGACAGATAAACCAAATAATTGGACAAATTTAGATCTAGAATGTCTTCACCACATTTTGTAAATCAGTATTCCAGTCTCATATTGTGGGAACTGTGCACGTCTATACCAAAATGTGTAATGTGTCAATCAACCTACTGGATGTTGAGCTATTTCACCAGATAGATGAAAGTTTTGACCTGCTGGTGGCCCTCGAAGAAACGCCAGGGGATCACCACAGTCAGCAGAGTTCTCTGGGGATCACTAATGTCTGTACAACATTTCCTGGCAAACCATACACACGAGTTGAGGTATTTCAGTCTACACAAAGTAGTGGGCCGACTGACAGACTGACGCCGTCTGCCCTGGAGCCACACAGCTAAAAACAATAATCGTTATAATATGATATCATGGACAGAATAATACAATAATATAAATGACTAATTCAATAATGAGATATCAATGTTAACCTAAAATGTTAACCCTGGACAATCTCTACACGTCAAATGAAAATATATCATCTTTATTGTTTCAAAGTTTCAAAATACAAGGAAAGATGAAATGTATTATTTGAAATATATTTTATACACTATTTGAATCAACTGTCAAACTCAACTGCTGTTTTATTTTGTGACACGTCTCTGGTGAATATGAGTGTAGAGTTCTACCTGTCCAATGTTTGATTTCAATAAAGATACCTCTCATAACAACAAAAGCTTTTGGAGCAGGAGGTTCCTGTCCTGCAGCATGACTGAACAGTTAAGTTATTTACTGTGTGTTGTTAATGTGCTTTACATGGCATAACTGTGAGATCACATTCTTTAAGATTCCCTACAGACCTCTTCTTTTCACATCTGGACTGTGGAATCTTAAAGAAAACCTTTCCTTTTATAGTTGTTCGCGCTCTGTGTTTCTATTTTTGGCTATCATGATTTGTGGAACAAAACATAGGTGAAGTGTGAGAATTATGACCAAAGATGCATGCCTTTTGGATGAAGCGGTGTTTGTTATCAGCTACAGAGAAACTCAAACGCTAACACGAGCACGCGTATACACACACTTTTTCTCTGTGTTTGTGAGGCCTCTGATCCTGTTTGTTAAACGTAATCCTTTGACCAATAAATGGGTTTTATTAAGCGCTGGCAAAAAGGAGTAAATTACGCCTCATTAGACACGAGTGATGACTCATAAATTCCACAAATTCTGTTCGGAGTCTAAACAATGAAAACCCAGTTGACCATTAGCCTGTGTGTACAGCTGATCCAAACACTTTTTTCAGAAAGAACTTGTCATAACTTGAAGCCATTATAAAATCATATTGTAATCTGCTGTGACTGAACTGGTTCTGTGTATCAGGTGTATATATACCTGCTGGTGGAGCAGCAGGCGGCGCTGGAGCCGGCATAGGAGCCGGTGCTGGACCTCAAACTGGATTCGGACAAGGTGGGACTGGAACTGGATTTGGCCCTGGAGGGGCTGGGACTGGATTTGGCCCTGGAGGAGCTGGGACTGGATTTGGCCCTGGAGGGGCTGGGACTGGATTTCAGCCTGGCGGAGGTGCTGGTCTGGGAGGCTTTGGACCAGGAGCAGGTGGAGGCCATTTGTCTTTCCTGTTCAATTTTATAAACTCTGATTATGACTTCAGTTTAAAGTTACGCCCGTGTCTATAATGCATTATAATCTGCTTATAACACTGTATAAGTATAGTTATAAGCACTACTACATATTCATAATGCTTTATAACAATAAATATAACACATTATAAGAAAAGTATAATTAATCATAGACCTATCCGTCATAGAAAGTATTACCAAGTAAGAAATTTGAAGACTGACTTGGTTAACTATTCAAGAGGAAACACTGAATTATATCACTACAAGTAACATACAGGCATCGCCTTCAGGTGCAGTTGTTGCAACCTGTTTTTTGGTACCCGCATTCATGAAGTAGCACTCCTCAGCCAATCTGCTGGCATTGTTCTCACACTGTCCCAACGTATTCCTCAGGAGGCTATGGTGGTCAAGGACCTGGAGGAGTTGGACCTGGAGGAGTCGGACCTGGAGGAGTCGGACCTGGAGGCTTCAGGCCGAACACCTACGGCCC
The DNA here is from genome assembly GCA_943593645.1 of Bovichtus variegatus. Lineage (NCBI taxonomy): Eukaryota > Metazoa > Chordata > Actinopteri > Perciformes > Bovichtidae > Bovichtus > Bovichtus variegatus. The sequence continues at coordinate 3,089,458 of CALSCE010009834.1, forward strand.
AGGCAGTGGTGGACTGGGAGTCATACCTGGAGGAGTTGGGGCCGGTAAGACAAATATGGCTGGTTGACGTCTTGATTACCTGTGGAGCTGTAAGATTTCCATTGTGCTACTGTTGATTTAATTGTTATAACTGTTTTCTTCTTACAGGTGGAAAGCCACCAAAAACAGGTAAGACTTTGTTTTGTAGAATCCCCAAGAAAAGAATTCTAGTCTTTCTTCAATTAGGACAAAAATATGCTTCTCAAAGACAGCAGAGCTCAAATGTCATAAACTATATGCATAGAAAATGTCCAACGTTTATGTGAAGTGTGTAGCTCTAACCTCTTAAAAGAAAAAGCAAATGTACATCGGATTTTTCTTGGTATCTCATTTGTCTGTAGGAGGCGGCTACGGTGGTCGTGGAGGAGGACTGGTACCGGGCGGAGTCGGGTCAGGTGGTGTTGGTCCTGGAGGCTATGGAACTGGGCCTGGAGGAGTTGGTCCTGGTGGTTTTGGACCAGGGGGCCAAGGCACAGGCAAGGGGTTTTGTTTTTTCCCTCCTGCTATTTAAGGATATAAATAAGATCTTCCATTTCTTGTAAGGATTAAGTAGTAAGGTTTTGTCTTTTTTTGTGCACAGGAGCTGAGGAGAAAGACAAATTAAATTAAATACAAAATACGATGTTTTGAAGTGGCATTGTAAGAGGTACTTATCCATAGTCAGTGTATTAAACACAGTAGATGGAAGTCGGCACCTCGCAGGCGGTTCCTTTTTGTTCTTGAGTGACTTTGACGAATCCGAATTGACCAAAGTCAAACAATAACACAAGCAAACTAACAAACTGAGGCAGTGGTAGACAAGCAACTCCTGTGTTCTGCAAGGTAAAATGACTGTTTTTGTCAATGGAGTCTGGTGGCTTTGGCGAGGGCATAGATGGATATAACGGCTTCAGTTCCCTGTCCACAGCAGCACATTGCTTAACCCCCATTCCCTGACTCCTGTCTGTTTCTCCAAACTGGGGGCGTACCGACTGTACATCTACTGTAGGTATAATACACTGAATATGGATAAGTACCTCAAACAACCCCACTTCAAAACATCCAAACTATCCCTTCAAGAACACAAACACTCACTGAGCACATACTGTATTTTTCCTCTCACATTAAAATGGCATAGCTTAAAAATGTCAAAGTTTCAGTTCAAGTGGGATAATTGTAAACTGCGAGTATTGCTACACACTTGTAATAGTTATAATGCAACAGCCAGTCTGATCACTCTGGAGCGAGGTGAGAAATGACAAATACCATCAGATAAATGCTGGTAAGAAGAGTTGTATACTCAACAACTTTTAAAGATAATATATCTAGTTTAAAAATCTAGTAAGTTCATTACCTACAAACAGATTGCCTGCTACAGTATGTTTACTTGAACCGTGTGACATTTACAATAAGAGGAAGTTCTCTGCTCTGTACACATGGACCAGAGGTCAACCCCCATACGGAAAAAATATTGTTCCTCAGTTCAATTCAATGCAGCAGGATGAGGATTGCATACATATACCATTATTTCATTTCCTCACTACCTCAAGGTTATAAGCTCTGGCTGAGGGGCCACCCACTCTCATGCACACATACAGTGATAAAGGCTAATGCATGAGGCTCGGCAGGTCTCTGATAAAGGACGGAAGTCATCACGTCAGTCAGAAAGACAGATTTGCTTTGGAATTTCAGGCCTCTCTGTTTTTCCTACGCCAAATAAGCGAGTTGCCTGTGCAAGATGAGGAATGTTGGTGATAATATCCGAACGATCCTTAGAGGTTAAGCCTCGGTTTTGTAGAACCTTTTGAATTCCACCCATTACACCGGTGGGTAGAAAATGGGTCAGTGTAAGAACAGGAAACAGACTCATGTGTCACACTTTCCAGTTTACCAAAAGACTGGCCGTCTCAGCCGAACACTTTTTTTTCATCCACGCTACACGATAATGCCCTCAAAGTGTGTTTGTGTTGCCCCGCTCCACCCTGAAGAATAAGACGCAAACATCCTGGTTCACCTGAACAAGCAATGGAAGGCATGCATTTATAAACACTGTGCTGTCATTTCAAGCAAATATCCACAAAACCAATTAATAACTGTGCAAACTGTTGCATGAATACAGTTACTTAGAGCTGCTTGTATTCAAGACACTATTTAACACTTCAGGGGGAAAAAATAAACAAATGGATTTATTCAACTAAATGCCAGAAGTAAGACTGTCCTAGTTTTAAATCTTGTATTTCCATATGAAGCATTATGTGTATTACATAGAGCTTCAAAGATTAGTCAATCAACAGAAAAATAATTGCCAACTGTTTTGATAATCGATTAATCCTTTAAGTAATTTTTCATGCTGAATTTGCAGAAAATGCTGTTTAAGGGTGAAATATGGATCTTATTTGGTTTTCTGTGTTTTATTTCATGTTAAACTGAATAACTTTCAGTTTTTGACGGACAAAACAAGACATTTAAAGACATGACTTGGACTATGAGAAGCCAGGGTGGACTTTTTTTTTACAATATTTTGACATTTTATAGACCAAATGATTAATAGATGAATCTAGAAAATAATTGGCAAATTAATTATTAATGAAAATAATCGTTAGCTGCAGCCCTATTTCACACTTGAACCCAGGAAGGTAGAGATGTCACATCTCAGAATATAGTAAAAGCAATAGACATAACAATGGCATAACATGCCAGACAATCTTTAACAGGGAACAAGGGAATGTAATTTATAGCATGATGTGGCAACAGGTTCTTTTTAGAAAGAAATAGTCATCTTCTTCTTCCGGTGGTTTTTCTCAGTCATCTCCCTTCACAGGTTTCAGTTCCCTCTCTGCAGCCTTGTACTTGTTACTGACCCATCTACAGCCAAACCCTACAAGAGGTTTAATTCTCAAGTCAAACATGCACACTTCAAACAAATGTTCAAAACCTTTCCGGAGAACAAGTTAATCCATGTGAGGTTTCTCTCTGGCAGCCATCATACATGTATAACATTACAAAAGGGTGGAGTTGCAGAAGGGACACGCTGGATTCATTAATGTATGATGTAGTGTATTGTAGTCACGTATAGGAGCAAGTATAGGAAGTACCAAGTACTATTTCTCTTTTGTCTGCTCATTAGGCCTAGGGGCAGGAGGTTTGGGTGGAGGAGTGCTTGGAGCAGGAGGTCAGGGAGCTGGAACAGGCTACGTACCTGGAGGTCAGTGCTTTACATTTGTCTACATACAGTATGTATCTTTACATGACACCCAATAACAGGTTTAACTGCATAGGTCTCTTTCTATTTCTTCTTATAAGCAAGTGCATGAATGAATAAGAGCATTAGTAATATAATTCAAATCGCTTTTGTATCTTCTGCACAACAACCTGCTGGAACAAAGTGTCAGCCTGCTCATCTGTAACATCAAACAATGTGGCCAAGAAAAGTTCTCTTCTCTTAACTGGTCACTCACCTTACATTTTTTGTATTGTTTACCTTAAAGAATATATGTGTATTAAACAAACCTCTGTCCTGACCCAGGTGGCTATGGAGGCTACGGAGGGGGTTATGGACCAGGTGCTGGTCAATACCCAGGAGCTGGTGGAACTGGTCCCAAACCTCCTAAGAGCGGTATTTGCTGTTTACTAATCAACATTACACAGTTTAATAATCACTGAAATATTATATATATAATATACTACATTTTGTTTAATCTTTTAAAATTTTAGGAACAGGTTATGGACCTGGCGGTGCTGGATTTGGGCCTGGCGGTGCAGGAGTTGGACCTGGCGGTGCTGGAGTTTGGCCTGGCGGTGCTGGA
>CALSCE010009834.1:3096397-3106470 GCA_943593645.1 Bovichtus variegatus
TATGGACCAGGTGGAGGAGTTGGGCCTGGTGGAGCTGGCTATGGACCTGGTGGAGGAGTTGGGCCTGGTGGAGCTGGCTACGGACCTGGAGGTAGGATTAAAGATAAAGATGTATTAAGAAAAAAGGAGGAATGTCTGAATTCAAATAGATCCCCAGGTTAATATAATACTCCTAAAATATATTGATGTGTCTGCATTTTGCAGGTTATGCTGATGCCAAAGCCCGCAAATATGGTAAGAAATTATTATTTTTTAAATATATATATATTAAATAATGAATGCAGATTTATCAGTTAATCATCAACTGGTCTTTTGGTCTCTACAGTCTACAATCTGTGATTTCTTGTAATTTGTATCAACAGACAAAAAACTATTATTAAATACATACATACACCCCAAACTCCCTTGGTTGAAGACTGAATAGAACACATTTCATCAAATCTATATAATGGAAATATTCAAAATTCCCTCAGAATACACCAAGACAAATTTACCAATATATGGTCAAGGTGGATCGACTACATCAGACCTCAAAGACTTTACGTGAGACACATGTGCATAACTTGAATATTACCCTTCCCCCCAGTTATTTTGTGTTCATAGTTCGGTTTGGTACCAGCAATAGATGTTGCAAAATATGGCCAATGGGGAAGGAACCAGATATATTTTCATCTAGGAATTTATTATGGGTTTTTTATGCTTAATATAGACTTTAAATTGTGAGAAATGTCAGGTAAAACAAGTAACAACAAAAGTGTAATCTTTCATACTTCCATTGTTATTGATTTCAAAAAGTCTGCCATGAAAACAGCCTGTTGTTTGTCAATAGTGTGTAACGTGCTACCGGGTGAGTTTCTATTTTCTTATAAAATGCTGCTGTCTGCAGGTCTGCCTGGAGGTGCCCTGGGTGCAGGAGGACTTGGTGCTGGACCCGGTCTTGGGCTGGGGGTAGGAGGAGTGTTCCCAGGACGAGGTGTTGGAGTAACAACTGGTGGTGGACCTGGAGCAGGACTGGGGACCGGCGGGACACCTGGCTCTGGTGTTGGGACGGGAGGTGGACCAGGTGGCTTTGGACCAGGCAGTGCTGGAGGTATAAAGAGAAGAACAGCATTTATGAAACAAACAGAAACACAAAGATTATTAAACATATTGTACGACACATATGTACATGAATAAACTAATCAATTACAGTAACTAATTAGTTACATTCTTTACTTGCTGATCCTTTTCCTCTTTCTTTAATTCATTTCACATAATTTGGTGTGTTTAAAAATGCTTTGATCTCCTATTTTGAGACTAATTGTACATGTTTTAAGTGACATTATTGACTATCAGTCGTTGGCTAATATAAAAACTCCCTAGGGCTTCCTGGTGGAGGAACTCTCTATACGGGATATGGACCTGGTGGGTATGGGCCTGTTCCTGGGACAGGTTACGGACCAGGTGGAGGCTTTGGTACAGGACCAGGAGCTGGATATGGACAAGGTTCAGTGGCAGTTATCATTTTGTTTAAGATAAATCTTGCCAAACACAAATGAAGATAAAGCCTAACTTGCCTAAATGATTTCTGTTTCCTGCAGGCTATGGAGCCGGATCAAAACCTGCTAAATACGGTATGAAAATTACTTTTTTTGTTTCTTAAAAACATGATGGATGTATTATCCAAATTCCAGTAAAAACAAAATAATTTTTATATAATCCTGTTGTAGGTCAAGTTGGAATAGGTGCTGGTGGGGTACTTGGAGGTGGAGCGGGACGAGGTGGTGAGTTGAATATGTATGGTGACATTGAGCATTGCAAGCTGAGAACAATACAAATTTCTTTTTTTTTTTTCGGTTAGCGCTAATTCTTCATTTGAGTTTCTTATATTCCATTTACTATCTTCTGTAGTTTTATGGGTGGTTATGTACTAGGAGGCTTTAGAACTGGCACTGCAGGTCCGGGTTGGTTTTCAGTAGAGTGTCTGTAGTTAGGTGTAGTTTGGTCTGAATCACGTTTTAAGTCTCTATACCATTTAAGTATGAACTATTCGTTTATTGCCCTCTATTGGTGGTTACTAATAATTGCAACAACAGGTGCCTTGCTGGCCTGTAACTGAAACGAATAATCAGATCATATACATGGTAACAGAAATGCAATAGAAAAGTGTAGTTAAATAGTAATATATATTGAACTGATTAGAATGACAAAAATTCTCTGTCAAATGTTTTATTGCAGTATTTTGTGACTGGAGGAGCATCAAATATGAGTAGGTTTATATGAGAAGGTTTCAAAGTTAACATCTCAAATACCATCAGTATATTGCAGTACAATTATAAAGCTGTCACATTTTTTTGGTTGTGAAATGAGTCCACAGCCTGCTATTCTGAAACGCAGATCACATTCTTGGGTCATAGGTGTCCTGCTTGACAATGACGGTTGTTGGAACTCAGCTAAAAAGCTGAATAGCAACATCAGCATATTTAGAAACATAGCTTTAATTCTAAAAAGCAGTATTTTTTTTTTTTTTTTTTTTGGAAAGTGAAATTAGATTGCCAGAAATCTCAAGAAAATGGATTTTGTATCTAGTCAGTAACACCAATGGCCATCTTTTATTGCTTATCTCATCTGCTGAAATCACTGTGTTGTTATCACCTGAGTAGTCAATACTTAAATCTCATTTGTTGTGATCCTCAGGACATGGCACAGCTGGATCTAAAGCTGCCAAGTACGGTAAGTTGACAAGACTCTGTGTCAAGTAGAAAACATTATGTGTATATTATATAAATGTTTGAGGAATAGAGCTGTTTATAGGCACATTTTTTTAACTGACCAGATTATCTCTTTTATAAACTGTAGGTCAACCTGGTGGAGTTTTACCTGGGACAGGGACAGGGACAGGGACAGGGACAGGGACGGGGACGGGGACAGGGACAGGAACCGGGACCGGCACTTCCGGACCTGTTACAGGGACCGGCACTGGTGTTTCAGTGAATGGCACCAGCACAAGCAGCGGTACACGGACAACAACTGGACCCAGTGGTAAACTTCTGTTTTGAGGATTAGGAATAGACGTTTTTCTTAGAGTAAATTATTAATAATTATTCAGATAATCTGTGTGATAAACTTCTGTATGTCTGCTGGATCAGGAGGAGGACTTGGAGCCACAGGAGGCACACCAGCTCCACCAGCAGAAGGTATCCGTTAAGTTTTAGAACAAAGCAGCACAAAAACACATTTTAGTGACATATTACCACAATACATTTACTCATAGGGTTCCCAGTACATTAGTTTTAATATAAACGACGATTGAAAAGACAGTGATGGAGGTGAGCTTCCAGATTAGAGGAATGAGAAAGAGACTTGAGTGACATTCTTCTTTGTTTGTTAGGGGAGAGGGAGTCAGACTGGGTGGAGATGTGTACTCTACTGAGTGCACTTTTACCAGTCTTTGTTTGATTTATTCAGTTCACACACTTATCCAATACACTTATACATCCACAACTATTTAAAAATCTCAGTCCTTTTAAAATGTTGACCTTATTCCAGGGGATGGCGGTGCTGGCAGTGTGATAGAGGGGTCTGGAAGTTCTGGAGGAGAAGGTGTGTTTAAACTTGCTGGAGAACCTGTCTGGGCACATATTTTATACATATTAGACAACAACTATCACCAACATTAAAATTCCGGTCCTAAAGTATAATAATCTGATGGTTATAGAAGATGGTCCACAGACTCAGTGGCAAACACCGGAGAAAATGAAGGAACAAAACACTAAACTAAATATAAAACTCACTGCTCCTATTTATCTACACATATTCTTTCAATATTGCCCTGTACATCCTGTTAAAAAGCATTCACATGTGTCTGTATAAAAACAGGAGGTACTGGTGTGGCTGGCAGACCAGTGGGCGCGGGAGGTGATGGAGGTGGTTTGGGTGGAACAGGAATCCCAATCATTGGAGCAAAACCAGGTATTTTGGTCATTTATACGACAAATTCAAAATATATATCAATGTAAGTTAAGGAGTTAATTTATTCTGATACTAATTAATTTAGCAATGTTTTGAACTCAAATGAAAATGTGTTATGGTGGAAGAAACTTTGCCATCTTAAATCTCTCTATTTAGTCTTTTGGCTGTGTTGTCTTCCACTATCATGTTTTTAAAAACAATAATTTCCTTTAAACAGGACTCAATGGGACAGAGGTTCCAGGTCAGTGTTTATTTCATAGCCAGAGCTGCTGCATGTTTGTCTGCAAGCACTGCATGTCCCTCCATTTCTGTCAGAGTGCATCTGTTAGTCAGCCGGACATCCCTAAAACCATGATGTGGATTTCAATTTAATCTGGTGGAAAGAAAAGCAAGTGTTTCTTGGATTTTTTTTGTGGATAGTGCCATCATGTGGACATTTATAAACACTTTACGTTTTCACGCAACTGAACTTTGAGGTGTGGAAGAAGACACATTTACCCAAAGGATCCAGGAATATTTTAAAATGAACGTTTTGGATCATTACTAGATACTTTTTTTCTTTCTTACATTAATGCTATTTAAGATGTCTTACATGAGTACATCATTTAAATAATAGAACATGTTGTACTATACTACTGTTACAAAGCATTTGGACTGTATGATAACAGACCCTTAAACTCAGTTAACTCAGACACCACTGGTGCAGTTTGCTAAAAACTTGAAGGGGCATAAATATTTACACAGCGTTCTTTAAAAACATTAAATGTTCTGCATGTTTACAAATCAAAATTGAAAGGCCATAACATCCACGCTAATTGGCTCAATTGCCATTGCATGTTACACACACAAATGCCCATCACATGTACATCTTATTAATTATTTTGAATTATCAAGGCTGACCATTTTGTTTTCATATCCTACAGGATCCACGGGAGCCGCCCCTGGTAAGTTGGCGTAAAATATACTGAAGATGTTACCTGTGAGAGGTTAATAGAGCTTATTACACAGTAAAGCACCATGGCTTTTGAAATACTATTTTTGATGTGGATCACTATATTTCTCCACTTGAATGCTTTCACAGCTGTCACTGGTTGACCTGTACCTGAGAGGGTTTTTCTCACACTTCTTATTACAAAACTGGCACCACAGAATACTGCATGACAGACTGGCTACTAACATATTTACCTTTTAAAATGTATTGCAAAACTGTTTCTGATTGATCGCTGCCCAAGATAATCTACATCTCTGTCGTTACAGTTGGTGGCGGGGCTCTGCAGCCAAGTGGTACGTACACCTCCATCAACTGTCCGGTATATGAGATTTTAGTGATGCCTGCACTTCCTATAGTGTTAACAGATTTAGAGATTGTTACTCTGGCCTCTGGTGGAAAATATTCCCCGATGTTATTTGAATTTTAATGTATAATTTTGCAGGTTCTGGTGGGGATCGCTCAAGTGGGACACTGCCTGGAGCTAAACCTCTCAAACCCCCAGGTGAATAAAATTTTAAATCCAATTTACCCGTAAAAATAAGAGTCAAGTTTCGGGATTACTTACTTACCTATTACCAAACCGCAAATTACCAATGGACAAGACAAAGCAACAAACTACATAACCTCCAATTTACATTCACCAGGCTTGCTTCAGTCTTAGTATGGAAGCTAACAGGGATCAAAATAAAGAATAAATTATACTCACCAGACTTCTTCTCTGTAATGGTGGTTTAGATGTAATAGTTTAAATGACTGACTTTGTTCTTGGTTGCAGTTTTGATTCTAGCTGAAATACAGGTCTGATGTTCTGTGCTCTGTCTGCAGGTGTCCCCAGAGGTGACACGCCAGGTGAAGGAGATGGAGAGGGAGGTCCTGACGGAGAAAGAGGTGGTACAGGGGGCACAGGTGGAGGACCGGGTGGAGTAGGAGGGATTCCTACCAGTGCAGGAGCAGCAGGAGGTGTTTCAGGTGGCGCAACAGGAGTGGGCAGAGGAGACAGTCCTGCTACTGGAACTGGAGTTGGACCAGGAGGTGCAGCTGGTGGAGTTGGACAAACACCAAAACCCCCAAAAGGTGCCATTTTTGCCACTCCATGACTGTATTACATCTTTCACCAGTGTATGAAACTTCCACTATAGCCACTGAGAATGACTAACATACAGTTAGTAACAAAAAAGTGTTCATACTGAAGAAAAATATACGGTACATTATCTTTATATATATATTTGTCCTGGAGGAGTTGGAGGAGGTCCTGGAGGAGCAGGCTTGGTACCTGGGGCTGGTGGAGTAGGAACAGGAGCCTTTAAACCTGGAAAAAGTGAGCTGCTGCCATGTTTTGTTTTCTGAAATGTTTGTATATTAAACCCAAACCTATATGCTTATGTTACAATGATGTTTACGCTTATCAATCATAGGCTATGGAGCTGGTGGAGCTGGAGTTTTACCAGGTGGAGGTATGTTAACTACTACTATCCTGATCATCTTTTATCAGCAATTGATTATGGTGATATTTTATATATTTATGCAAGTTCATCTTCTTTGAAAATGTTAGATTCAGTGCTCCATGCTGCATCATGATTTGTTTCTGAACACAGCGTTGCAGTTTGTATGAGAAAGTTGGTTTGTCTTCTTTATACAACCGTAAAATGGAACATGGGTACATTAGTCCATATTACACAAACTGCCTCCTTATTTATGATCTCTACTGACTCCTAAAACTATCAGGCGCTGTAACCTTCGGTCACGCCGACAAATTGTGTACGTAATTTCTCGAACCTGCACCGTCTTTGTTTAATGTGCTTTCTGTCATCCTGGTGTGAGCTACAGTCACCTACAACTAGATTATTTTTTAAGCATGGAATATATAAAAAAACAGGATTAAGGACTATTTGACCACTGAATGCACATGTCCTGTTACTGGACACTGCTATCTCATTGTTTAATGTAATTTGCTGTTTGTCTGTTGCTCGTTTCTTATATGTAAAATGTTTTATGCGGTTTGTTTTTAGTCCGTTGTCTGTTCATTGATGTGAAACTTTTTACACTGGAGTCTTGGCCACGACTACCTCGTAAAAGAGATTCTGAATCTCACCGGGAATATTCCCGGTCAAATAAAGGTTAATTAAAAAATATACAATTTACAGCAAAAAGATGACATGAAACATATCTGTATACATACAGTACATCTCTTTTTATCTCTCTCAGGCATACGTTACCCGACTGGAGCCGGAGTAGGACAGGGAACAGGAAAATCTGGCAAAGGTTCGATAAACTATTAACTATATTATTTTCTCTTTAGTAAGGATTTGAGCAATGAAATAAGTTAATAAGACATTTAATGTATTTTCTTTCTAACAGTATATGGGACTCTTGGAGGAGGAGGCCAGGGTAGGGTTGGGCCTGGCGGTTATGGAGCTGGTCCAGGAGGTTACGGTACAGGACCTGGAGGTTACGGTACAGGACCTGGAGGTTACGGTACAGGACCTGGAAGTTATGGTGCAGGACCTGGAGGTTATGGGACTGGACCTGGAGGTTATGGGACTGGACCTGGAGGTTACGGGACTGGACCTGGAGGTTACGGGGCTGGACCTGGAGGTTACGGGGCTGGTCAAGGTGGATATGGAGTTGGACCTGGAGGCATTGGTGGTGGCCCTGGGGGTGCTGGGACGCTCGGAGTTGGAACTGGAACCGGAGGTTTAGGTGGAGGTCTGGGAGGAGGAGGAGGAGTAGGCCCCGGTGGAGTCGGTGGTGGACTGGGGGGATATGGTGGTGGTGTGGGTCCTGGTGGTAAGTTGACCTCTGTACCTCTGGAAATGTTGGACTGTCTGAATCAATTTTAATAATTAAATTGAACTGTATTTGAAAAAGGAACACATCTAGGAATATTTCACCCCAAAATGATAATTTGTATATTAATCACTCACCCCTTGATGCCTTGAATTTGTGAAGAAAGCTTTGTTTTTCTCACATGCCTCCACGGTGAATGAAGAATCAAGAAATGGAGAAAAGTCTTGATGAATTGAAGTAAATGGGGGCTGCGTTAAAAAACAGCAGAACTATATCAAAACATCGGTTTACTCATTACTACTACTATTTAAAATATTTTTCATTAACAGTCTCACTCTTGCGCAGGCGGCCTACTAATCCAGTGTGTTTCAAATAATAAGGTTTCAGTGAAATTGCATGTTTTTAGGAAGTAGTGAGCATACGACTGGATAAGTGAGGACTTGGATTATAGTGCATGAGTTGTGTGAGAGTTTGTAAAAAAAGTTTTGCTGTTAAACATTTTCTTCACAAATTCAAGATAACACTGGGTGAGTAATTGATATACAAATGATAATTTTGGGTGTAAAGTATTTTTTAACTGATCTTAACTTATCTGCTCTATTATCCAGGTTCAAGATACGGCACAGGTCCAGGACTGGGCACCGGCAAACCACCAAAACGTATGATAAGCATTGACAGATATACAGACTACAGATACAAACATTTATACAGAGCACTGAAACAAAAATTTGTTTTTAGGTTATGGGGCAGGAGCTGGTGGTGCTGGGGTTGGTCCTGGTGGGTATGGGACTGGACTTGGTGGAGTTGGTCCTGGTGGTTACGGACCTGGTGGCACTGGACCAGGTGGATATGGGCCCAGCACTGCCGGGACAGGACTGGGTGGTGTCGGAACCAGGCCAGGTGGTTTTGGACCTGGTGGTGTTGGCACAGGAACAGGCAGCTATGGACCTGGAGCAGGGGTAATTCCTGGCGTTTATACTGCTGGAGGTCAAGGACTGGGGAAAAGAAAGCCACCCAAATCAGGTATATTGTTCATGTATTATAACACTAACAACCGCATTTTACTAGAATGGCACTGAGATCGCAGACCTCCGCCAAGGTCAATGGTGCATTCAAGTGCTCCTCGGATGAACCCATTTCCCGAGTTGGGCAGTCAATCTTCCAACTTTGGTGTGTTCATGTGCTTTAAGTTGTAATGTGGAAACAACATGGACACTATAAAGAATAGCTGTTGTAGTTTGTTGCTCAGAGTGCTTAAACAACACGTTGATATCTGTTTCGGAGTTGTTGTTCCGACTTGAGGGGGCGTTCACTTAAATTTTCCCAGTCGGGAACACATTTTTCCGATTATTACGACACCACATGACTGCAGCACAAATGCCCTATCTTGCAATGTTAACAAAAGTGAAAACAAATTTGTGTATCTGCCCAATGATTTGGATACGCTCCAAAATGTAATGGGCCTTGGCCTATGCTACACAGTTTCAAAGTTTCATAAAAATCGGACCAGCAGTTTTTCCGTTATCCTGCTAAACAGACAAACAAACCAAGCCGAAAACATAACCTCCTTGGCAGAGGTAATAATGTATAATGTTTTAAGATGTATTCAAGCTGTTAACTCCTTCTGACAGGCTACGGATCATCATCACTGGGTGGAACAGGCTATGGGCAAGGTGAGCAACATAACATATCTACCCTCATCATTACAAATACAAACAACACTATCATGCTGGCCCTTACAGCAGTTATAAACAAGTAGTGAAGAACAAAGTAGTTAAGCACAAATAGTGCTACATGGATACTTTTGTTGTGGCGTGTATTAACTGTAATCTTACATTCCAATATATATAATATACTTATTTTTAACTGAACATTAAGTTAGCAGACTAAATCAGTACTACTTCTACTTGCTTTAAAACAAAGCTGGTGATGTACTCAGCTGTGTGTAGTTCTGTTAGCCACACACACCGTCCAAAACAGTCCAAACTGGAGCAGCGACCCCTCCAGGCCTGTTAAGAATAGTGAGGAGTCTCCAGTCAATGACGGAATAAAACAATCAATAAAATAGATTTTCCAAAACTTGTGAATCATCGCAACCACAAGAGGTCCTTGAGCATACAGTCATAAATGAGCACAAAAAATATTAGGCTGATTGGTCAACACACACACACAATCTCCAGGCAGAGATAATGACAGCTTTTAAGTAAAAACAAATAAAAATAAACTATGCCTGTTTTCTAGGTGCAGGGGTTGGACCTGGCAGATATGGACCTGGTGGATTTGGGCCTGGGGGTGTTGGACCAGGAGGTGCTGGCACAGGAACTGGAGGCTTCGGACCAGGAGG